>CM068367.1:483802878-484402878 GCA_034769895.1 Magicicada septendecula | reverse complement strand
TTGTGTTTAATATTAATGACATTTTATAGCGTGTGAACAATTTTTATTTGATTTGTTATAAGAGACTGTGTTGTTAATTACGAACTGTTTTAACTGTAAAAATTAAAGCTGGTGATAGTGACTTAATTGGTGTCTTGTACTTATTTTGTTTTCCACTGTACCATACGACGATCAAGTAGACCGTCGTAACAGTATTACCTCACTTTTTACTAAATACTCGGGTAGAGAAAAGCGCCTGCATTCATTATAACGTAGTTTAATAAGACATTTTTTATACAAAAAAGCAGTTTTATGAAACTAACTGTGTACAATGAAGCTTTGACGGCCGGCGTCGTAATTATTAAAACAACTTCCTGGGCTGTCAGGCCGTGATCTTCTGGTGATGTGTACACGTTTCAGTATCTGTAGGACTTAACATTTACTGACACGGTGTCAGTGGCACTGTGGCAAAGGCTGACGTCAGTAATCTGGTGTTATTGACGGACACCGTGTCAGTAAAAGTTAAGTCCTACAGACACTGAAGATGGCCTCCATGGCAAGGTTGAAACGTGTGCACATCAACAGAAGACCAAGGCCTGATAGCCCGGGAAGTAGTTCTAATAATTAACTCTATACATATTATATTGAAAAACGTTTTCACAACATGGGACAAAAAGAACGAGAAAAACAGCGTTTTATTTTTAGACTTCACTTGTATAAAAATCAATTTAAGTTACAATATTTAAATAAATTAACATTAAAATTATTCCTTAAATATAATTTAAAGTTATATATTTATATAAGTGGCACAATATATTTTAAGGTTTACGGTAACAAAAATGTATTTTAAGGTTTTACATAACATATAACGGAGCTGCTTACAGTCTTGAGTAGGAGTACTCACTCACCACATTTTTTTTAGTATTTTTTCATTGCTTAGTTATTTAGTAACAAACCTAATATGGGTTTTGTTTTAAAACTTTATATCCGTTGTATATAAATTCGCAGGCTTGTTACAAATTAACGCAACTCGTTCCAGTGGCGGAAGCGACGGTTTCCGCTAGATATTACTTTCTGAATTCAATATATTGCGGCAGAGGCTCATTGAATAAAATGTCTGGTGACGAAATTTGCTACTTTATCAGTTTACCAAGTTTCTTCTTTCTCTTGTTTGTTGCCATAAGTTTGGGAGATGGCGGCGGTCAGTGAAAGAATGAACGATGAGGGGCAGACGGAAACTTCTCGGCTTGCACCAGGTGCTACGCTACCAACAAGTAAAAACTGATCTCTAATATAAAAGTTTGGTCGGCGCCGTTCCAGACGGGATGCGAATGGCCGGAGTTAGGAACAAGTCACGCGATCCTTGCAACGCCTTTTCACTCGTTTTTAATCACTTGAAATTACATTCTTTCTGCCTATAGCCTAAGCAGTCTATGTTTCCTGAAATTGAACTCTCATTATTAATTAAAAACAAAAATACATTTTTATAACAATAAAAATATTTAGTGATTTTTTTCATTTATTTACTGGAAGTAAGAGAGTATAATATACGTTGTTAAAGAATAAGAAGGGTAAGCAAGTTTCATCGTTAAAATCGTCAAGTATTATACGAGTATATCAATTTAGTCATGTTTTCTTTTCTTTATCTCAGGTTAATCAACAAACATATACACAACCTTATGATAAAAACTGCGTACGTGTAAGTAGTTACATGTAGTTTATAAAAGAGATTTGAAAATTGCCGGTTTCTTTTGTGTGTAGTCACGTCACTGAAATTCGCTAGCATTTCTTAAAAGATTGATAATCACTGTCTAATATGTTTAATAGAGCCAATGTATTCATGGAGATATAGTATTTTACATGGAGTTTTTCGCTCTTTTACCAATGTGTTCCCTAGCTTTCTTCTGCGTTTCAAAACACTATTTATACATTCTGCACAAGAATCTGTACATTCTGTACACATTATGTACAAGCTACATTGGAATATTTGCTACAGTGACTTTCCTTGTCCGATAACTGGCGGATACATTATAATACACTGTATTCTGTAATTATAACAAATGTATATTGTTTAGTTATAATCTGCATCTATAATATAATTATTTTGGTGTAATCATATATTATTTTTAATTCCTTATCATACAAATTAACACTCCTAAGTACCTTGTGTTACAAAAACATGTAAAGATCCTAGTACTAACGAGATAGCAAGTCCACTTTTATCATTAGTAAATTACGTAGTTGTATGTTTGAACAAGCATGAAAATGTTTTGATTTCCGTTAACTTCAGTAGTTATATTTGAGTACTTAGACATCACAACAATTATGAAATTAGTTACTTTTAAGCCACATTAGAGAAGCATCCAGAACTTTAACAAATGTCTTTGTCAGATAGATGCTATGCAATTGAAAAATGTTATGTACGTGTTGATTAAAAACAGAAAACGTAACTAGAATAGTATACAGAGTGTCCCATGAGGACGTACTTTATCATTGCTTTTTACAGGCTAAAATAAAAAAGAAATTTCATATAAACATAGGTCCGGAACGTTTAATTTTCGATTTATAGCTTGCGAAAATTTCGCCTTGATTTCTGCTTCAAGGCTAAAGTTACCCCGCTGAAATTCTTGAAACTTGAATGAAAGGGTAAATGGTTGATGGTTTCATATAGTTTTTGATCTTAACAATTGAAAAAAGGTGATACCATAACTGTATCTTGTGTAGTTTTCATAAACGTTTTGTAAATTTAAAAAATTGGCGTGGAAAAATAACTTTTTTTTACGTTTGATGTAGATTTACTTGTTTAAATTGCCAATAAATAAATAAAAATTTTGTAACACAATTTATAAAAAATGTATTTTTTAGAAAATTTGATGTGGGCTATATAAAGTCAATAAAAACCAAACGAACTCTATAAAAATCAAATTTTATTGAAGAAGAAACAGTAAAAATGTAGGAAATTTCTTTATCTGGAAGTGTTCTGCAAACCTTTTATCTATCTGTTAATAATTACAATTTATTTATAACAACAATTTATTCAGTTAGTAAAATAAACATTACTTTTAGATAATGTTGACAGAATAACTTATAAACAAAAATAATTTCAACATTATTAACTAAATTGTTTTAATAAAGTTTATACAAAATTACAGTTACCAGTACTATACTGTTCAGACTCAAAATTGAATTCAAATCAGGAAACATCTGTTTAACAATTTATTTATAATGCAGTAGCTTAATTATTTACCATAGATAACTTGTAAGTTGAGATTTGTAGTGTTTTTTTTGTATCCTAATTTCGAGAAACTATTGTAATTTACAAATCATGAATGTGCAGGTATTGTTTACGTGCACGGTTTTAGTAACAGAAATTCCCGGTCTGCAAAACATGAATATCAGTGAAGATTTCCAAACAGAAGCATACATAATTACAAAATATTTTTCTGCTCTTTCATAATCTACAAACTAACAGATCATTTAAAATTGTTACTTGTTCTATTCAGCCTGTAGCTGAAAAACAAAGTATCATTCAAATGATAATGGGCAGTCCTCAGCTCAGCACCAGAAATATTTCACATTGAATAGAAATACCTCGTACTAAAGCCTGGATAATGCTAAAGAGAATTCTTATCCTTATCATTTCTATACTGTTAAGCATCTTCAGCCAGGTGACTATGAGTTAAGATTAAAAAGATTAAATTATTGCCAACGGGTACAAGAAAAATTGAAATATTGTTTTTTGTTTTATTCACTGATGAATCTTTGTTTGTGAGAAACGAAACACACAATTTTAAAAAATAGTCAGAGTGATGAAATACAAATTTAAATGAAATAACAGAGTCAAACTTTTAAATATAACTAAAATATTACAAAGTAAAACAAAAATTTAAGATTCTAGTAGCCTGTAATCTTTCATGTATTTGGAAATGTGGATGTATCACTCCAACATATTACAAAACATAGCAAAGACAAAGTTTTTTCTATAAATTAAAGAAGCAACAGAAAGCTGTTAAAATTGTATAATATCTAAAACAATTTGAAGAATATTAATTTTATGTTGGCCATGAAGACTGAAAAATGGAAAGAACCGGAGTGATTTGGAAACAAAATTTAGAAGTAACTCTTTTCAATGTAACTCTTAACTTTGAGACATAGTTACTGACTAATGCCTACGAAACTTAATTAGACCTATTGTTTTAGTGATGAGTGATGACTATGAGACGGAGGCAGAGCAGGGGCAGACCTGGCGGTTTGCATAGTCTGATTGGGAGTAAGGCATTGATCTTTGCAGACCCAGCACAGGCCTCGGTCCATAAGAGACTGGAGCCTTCGCTTATGGGTCTTTGCCATGCAGCCAAGTACTGGGATCGTGTATGCGATTATCGGTATCACATGCGTGATAAGGATGAGTTTTCCTAGGTATCGGGACACTGCATCATTGGAAAGAGTGGCGGAGATGGTTTAGATGATAGGTCGTTTTGCGGGCTACTTGCTCGGAATGCGTTGCCAGGTGAGACGTCTGTCAGGGCGAAGCCCTACGTACTTGGCACCAGGAGACCGTGTGAGCCGAGTATCACCAATGTAGAGTCTGGGAGAGAGTTTTCTGCGTTTGGAGAAGGCAACAGCATTGCTCTTGGCCGCGTTAATGGAGACCCTCTGTTTGTCCGCTTAATGAACGCATGCGTTCAGCTATTCCTGGAGTCGGATGAGTGTGATTTCAGTACTACGATCGACAGCATACACTGCCGTGTAGTCGGCGAACATGTCAAACCAGATTTCAGGCAACTTGGGCACGTCGTGGACGTACACAGATAAGCACAGTGGACCTAAAACACTTCCCTGAAGTATTCCTGCGGTAATTGCTCTTTCCAAAGAAAGAGCGCTGTCCACTCTCTTGCGGAAAGTCCTGTTCCGAAGAAACTTGCCGTCAGATGAACGCAGCAGTCCGGAAGCAGAATTTTCCTCAGTTTGCATAGTAGTCCAGGTTGCAAGACACGATTGAAAGCTTTCTAGACATCACGAAAGACGGTAAAAGGCTGTTTCCAATGGACAGCCGGCGTGGGAATTATCTCCACGAAACGCATTAGTTGATACGTCGAGAAGTGCCCAGCACAATACACGATTTGCTCGGAGGGGCCTGAAGTAGTGACTAATAGGGAGTAATATAAGGGTGCATTATTTTACCTACAATGTTCAATGTAAAATGTGGACGATCTAAAGAGGTAGTTGGAAATTCAGGTAACGCTGTCGAAAAATCACATTCTACAAAAGAGTGAACACACTCTGTAAAAAAAAAAAGAAAATATACCACTTCGCCAATTATGTGGGACATATAATTTTAAAACATTTCATAAGAAGGTGGAGATTATGGTAATTACAGCAAAATTTCAAGTACCTTCCAAAATAGTAGTGGAGGATGAAATTTTAGAACAGCCGCCGTATTTCAATTTACTAAGTTAATATATATATTATTTAAATATCATATGATGATTATAACATACAAAATTAAATATATACCAGATTTATATGGAATTAAACAAAAACCATTGAAAAAAACGAGATCTAATTAAAAGAAATTAAACATGAAATTTTCTGTTACGGCAGTGAAACCTGGATTATAATAGGAAAAGAAAATAAGTAATACAAACAGATGAAATGAAATATTAAGAAGATTAGTAGCGTATTAGCTAACAGATACGAACAATTAAGGTATACGGTCTGAACAGTATTCTCTATGAACACAGAATAAGAGGAAGGAGACAACAGTGGGTACAGCACATTTACAGATTAGAAAATCTGCTTTTAATTAAGGTGACAGTGGACTATAAACCGACTCGAAAAATATCTGTGGGTAGGCCCTTTGCAGAGGTAACCCGTACCATGGTATGAAAACAACAATGACAAAGAGAACTTGACTTCTAGGGCGACAACCATTTAATCCCTAGCCGCAATGTTGATCTTTTCTACCATATGTTGTAGAAATCTTCAAAACCTTCTTACTCTAAGTTCATATTCTAGGTCAACGAAACGATTAACCTAAAAACCAGTATGAACTGGACTACAGGTAAAGCTGTTATCATTATGAGGTCTGTAGAATACTCAAATTAAACTGACTTAATACACATGTTTAATAACAAAGTGTTGCAAAAATGACAATTTCAATTAAAACAGAATGCAAGTCAGCCAAATATTTGCTGTGAGGGGAGTGTATATACAACCGAATACAGAGTGGTACAGGTATTTGTGGACACAATGACTTCCTGTTAATCTAAATGAACACTTAAGCAGATGTTTACATTATCGTGCGCGCTAGTTATTTGTAGTCCATTCAATTTATGTCCACCACCTATCTGCTCATGTATAATAATTTCGTAGTTTGTGTGACATAACAAGTAAATCATTTTACCTTAAATTGCTGGTCTAAAACATAAACTAAGCCTTGTATCAGTAATTGAAGTAAAAGTTTTTATTCTGTAATGAATCTAAGTATTTTAACCGTTACTGACTTTGTTAAATTCTAATAAGTTAGTACTTTTCGATTTGTAATTCCCGATTTTGTGTGTGTGTGTGTGTGTGTGTGTGTGTGTGTGTGTGTGTGTGTGTGTGTGTAAGCGTGCGAAATACTCATAGTTTCTACTAGAAATTGTGTCCATAAATATGTTTTCTCTCACAGAACAAATAAAAAAATAAGAAATAAATTGATTATTTATTATTTCTTAGGTTTATTTATTACGCTCAAAAATGCAACTTTTCGTTTGATGGCTTTTCTTAATTATATAGTATTTGTGATTTTTTCAGTTTTTAGTGTACTTACTATTTAACAGTAGGAGCCCAGAACTTCTAAATTAAAAACTTCCTTACAGATTTAAAGTGTTTCTAATATGACTTATACCATTACTCCTGTAACTTCAGATCTATGACGCAACTACTGTAAAACAGAATAGTTACTATAACTGGATTTAATATTGTAGTTGTGCTAAAGATTGTTGACGATCATTGTCATTTATCTGTCTTATCTTACAATAAATTCAATACTGTAATCGTGTAGTATTCTAATATTAAACATTTAATCAGTCCTTGATAAAACTATGCAAAGCCATTTCTGTAGATCAGGAATGAAACAACAAGATTGAATATTAGCCTACACAAGTAAAGAATTCATAATTGCATAGGTTAAAAACATAGTGTATAACAGGTATATAGACGTTTGAAGGACATCAGTATAAAAATACGAAAATATGTTACGAATTGTTACAAACTGATGTCCAAATACATACCTGATAGTGTTTGATTACTTACTAATATAGGAAATCTGAATGCAAAAGTGAGGAACATTGCATTAAACAATGAAATAGGCATATGTGAGTTTTAATGATAACAATAAAAATTCGTAACATTTGATACATCTGAAGTAACGAAAGTCTTCTATAAATTAAAGAACATTAACACGCGTCAATGCGTACAGCTGGAGTATTCAGGGACCATCATTACTATCCGATTTTGGAATTTCAAATATAAAAGGAGTACCTCAAGTTTGATACTCAGGTTTTGGTCTACGTTTAAATCAATTTTGTCATTTCAAAATTCAAAACATGGGAAAGAAGTAAATAAAATAAAGAAGTGGATCATTAAGTTGTACAGACCTCAAATGTAAAATATATTTGCAATAACACATAATTATTAAAGGTCTATGTCATGGATTTGCATTTCGTATCATGATCATCAGTTAAAAAAGGTACATGGCATAGAAGAAAAATAGTAGTGAATTCTTGTGTTTCATTGTCCATGACGTGTCCGAATGCCATTAATGGTGTATAAACACTACTCCGACGCGGGACACTTGAGTGTGTCTAGTTTTCACGTGTAAGATTTCCGTGTTATGTTAATGTTTTCCCATCCGTGGTTTGCTTCAACGAGGTGGTTTGCAAAAGTGGTTTTAGTGGTAAAGTGTAATTCTTTTATGTGTTCGTTGTTTTTTGTTTGAAGGTGCGTCTTGTTTGGCCTATTAGACTGTGAAGCAACGCAGCTTCAAATATACATTAAACACACAACTACAATGAACACAACAAAGAGATAATGTCGTTTCGACGCGATTTATGCAGTTACTTTAACAATTTGGCTATTTCTTACCATATACCGGATCTACAATTACAAATTGTTTTTTATCTCTGTACTAGCTTTTTTTTCCAAAATCAAAGAATTAATTTTTTAAATCTCAGTCACTTTTAAATTCTTCGTTGCTATGAGTCTTTATTTCACTCAGTAACTGTCTGAGGTCCACAAAGAAAGTATGATGAGACAAGGTCTGGACCGTAAGGTAAGGATGTAAGGACCTTACCTTCTGCTCTTGTAAGGTCGACTTATATCACCAGCCTAATTTTTCAGGAATATCACTCGCTGTTTTTGCAGAGCCTAATCGAGCATTATCTTGGAGAAGTACTTCTTCTCCTTAGTTTGCTTCAGTATCTCAGAGTAGAACACCACTAAGATTATATCACTTTTCACATGAAGAACAGAAATTATGTATCTAATTGTGGAGCGTAAGTGTGATTATGCTGTTTATAAAATATACAGACTCCTTAATTAAAGCTTCAAAATGTTTTATTGTATTAGAGTAACGAGTTAGAAAGAGACGTTCATGCGTTGACAGTATGCTTATATTAAAGCAAATATTCAAAAAAAAAATAATAATAATTCCAGCCTAGAAATGACCATTCAGTCAAAGCCTCAGTGCAAATGACAATTCTCCACAGCTGTGAAACAATATACAAACAAGTGTACAAGAAACAATCAAATATGGAACGATGTAATAAGATATGAATTAGACATATTTTCTGAAAAGTCTTAAAACAATTGATTAGATTAGATTAAATTGAGCACATAGGTAGTATGAAAGAGAAAATGCGATCATAAAGATGTTAAATATTCATCAAAAAAGAGACTTATAGGAGAGATTGGAAAATATCGCTTGATAACAAAGACAGTATCAGTGTTGACTAACCTGGAATGGTGACCACGACGACCATCAACCGCTAATTGTATCATGTTTTGTTTTTGTATTTAGTTTTAGTACAAAGTACGAGGTAATTATTGACATTGTTTTAAGCATAGACCGTAAAATATAGGCCTATGTGTTTGAGTCTGTTAGAAAAGTATTTCTGTACTACAACATCTTAATGAATCATCCCAGGAAGTCACATTTTTCATTCTCACATTCTCATTTGTACTTGTCCACATTATAACAATTACTTTTATAATAGTGGTAGTTATTTACTGTCCCACGTTTTGGGACGCCAAATATAACTATATTTTATAATGCCCCGTGATGGGACGCCAAATATAACTTTAACTGTGTTTGCCCGGCTTTATGGGCGTCAAATATAATAATTATTGACTTTTGTGGTTGTTTATTAATTAATGGTTAATCAATTAATTGAGTTAATTAACTATGATATAGTATATTATGCTAATTGTTATGTATAAGTGTGACATACCATATTATTGCTACTCGTTAGGTACTCCAAATATAAATAAAACTGCCCCACCTTTCTTGTGGTGCCAATTATAACCATTTTACTGTGTGTGTGTTACCTCAATTATTTATTATGGTGTTAATTGGATATGTACGATTTAACTGATGTTGTTTTAATTTCTTTGATGCTGTATACTAACTTAATCTTTCATAATTAATAGCACTGGTATTCCATCTTAGGTGCTTTCGAATAAGTAACAACGTGCACCAATCTTTACGATATTAACTTAATTTATTAACATTTGTTACCAATGACATCACTTTCATGATTTCTGAAAAGAAACACAACATTTATCTTGCAATATGAAAGAGCACATTATTATATCTTTATTATTTACTTCAAAATTTACTCACTCTCTTATAATCTCTTTCTTAGAGTTACTTATTTTAACATCAATAATAATTATAACCTTTTATGCTATACTAAAGTATTCCTAACAAATGGATTCATAATTGTATGGGTATAGCTAAAATTATCTTTTAAAAGTTTTTATGCCAATTTAACATGAATAGCTACTAGATATTATTTTCTTGAAATATCATTCGTGAGTTCTTTTAGAGGAACAGACAGTGTAATTATACAGAACAACATTATAATTAACATTATTAATGCATGAATTTTGTTTACTGTTGGCAAGTTATTCTATTATTTCTGCGGAGATCAATCTGCGATGCTATTCCTGTCTCTCTCCAGGTTCTCTGATGTCCTTGTTGATGACACTATCATCTCGTGGAAGATACTTGTACAAATCAGTTATTATCTCGCACTCCGACACATATATCACTCTTTTGTTAATTCTCGTTATTGGGATATCTGATTTCAACACATGTTATTTGATAACGCTACTTTCGCTGAATTGTTTATATTTAAGTGTCATTTACATATTCTTAGTACGTTAACGGTTTCTTTAATTTATACTAAGTGTTGGATGCTCTCTTTAATTCGCACTGTTCTTTTCGCGGACTAACTTTATTAATATGCCATTCGATTATGCTTAATGGCGTTAGTAGTTATATTCGTCTTTCACTCAATTACCGTAATTAGTTCATATTTCCGGTTCTCTTTAACTATCTCGCTTACAACATTATGTCTATCATTTACACTCCGACGACACTTCCGACCGTATTTACGTCTTTGGTTAGCATATTAATTCTAGACAACAAAATTAAGTCGATTTTAAGTAGTACTCAGACATGTCTGTTAATTACTAAGTTCCATTACCGTCTCCCGATTCTCGACTGTTCGCACTTATAATTTCACGCCGACTCTTCTACGGTTACAACTTTACTCAGCTCTGACTAAGACTTCCGCACTCAAGACAGTTCCGATACATAAGACATAAAACATAAGACCTCGATCGCGGTAAACACCCAAGTTTATACTCCGAATCCCACTACCTTCTCTACTCCAAACTCTTCTTTCCACCCTCTTTGCTTCTATTGGTTCTCAACTATTTTCTGACGAAAACTGCTCCTTAACACCCTGGTTTGTCTTCTGACATGGTTTTCATTCGTTCTTCCATCTCGTCTCCTTGGCAACCTCTTCTTAGAGAAACGCCTTCTTCAACTCTGGATTCTGATAGGCTTCTTGATCTCCTACCCTCAAAGTTCCTGGTGGGCTCCACCCATAGTCTGTGGCGGATGACCAACTTTAACGCCTGTTCATCACCTTTGTGTCTTTACGTCCGGTACTTTCAGACAAAGTTCTCTTAATTGCTGCATGGCCTCCAATCTGCCTCTTCGTTCAAAATGTGTATCGCTGCTTACCCGTGACCAATCCTCGCATTGTCTATCAGCTTCCTCTTGCTATTCCCACGCCAGTGTGGTCGTTTCTAGGTATTCCTTACAGCTGCCACATCTGCTCTGCAGGCTTTCCTTAGCTGTGAACCATTCTGGTAAAACTGTGCGTCCCGCAGTTTGTTAATTGCTCATCCGTATTGTCGCTATTCAGTCCGAGCCTTTCCTATCCATTGTGAACAATGTAACGCAGGGTTTGGTGTTAAGCTCCACACACGTGGCTTATTATTTCTCGTGTAGCTTCGTTATGCCGTCCTGTCAGCCTTTCTTTGTCATTTATTTGTGATACATTACTCCTTTGTTTTTTCTGATGTCCAGCTCGCCACCCGCAATTCTCTTAAGCGAACAGCTGCTACTAGAGAGGTATTGTCCTTCTGTTCCCCTGCCTTCTTGTTGCTTGGGCGACACTTGGTACAGCGCCTGCGTATGTCATTGTCAAGTTGTCCGCAGACCCTAGTTACTAGGTTCACTTACTTACAAAAAAAAATTCTTTAAAATTGTCGTTATAACATAAAAGGTACTCTCGGATATTAGGCTTAAATAACTACTGAAAATTAAAATTATTTTTACTCACCTTGTTCACGACTTCAGCATTATAATCGTATCGTCCTAGAAAAAACAAAAATAATTTTTAATTTCAAAACTCCTCTATGGAAAGGGAACGTTTGAAAACATTACACTTTTATTTAAAGTAATTTTAGGTAATAAATAATAGATTAATGATATATATTAATTATACAGTTTTCCAGGGCTCAGAAACCTAATGGTTAATGAAACACAGCTAATGGTTAATGGTTGTATGTTATACAGCTAATGGTTAGTGGTTCTATGTTACACAGCTAAGGGTAACACTGTGCTAGTCACAGAAGACAAGACATCATAGTAATACTGCCTCGGCGAGAAATATACCGTTAGGAAGTCTATGCTGTGATAATGGTAATTGCGCGGCATTCCCCGACACTCTCTCTGTGCACCAATCTGACAGCAGCGTCACGTTGCCACAATTAGAATACATCAACGGCAGCTTATCACCTAGAATGGAACCGATCTGTCATGTGCCGTCATTCTGCTGCCGGTATACCGTTGGATAATGATGTGCAGAAACATACAACAACGTAACTTACACTGATGCCAGATACAAAATTAAGTTCCAGTGATAACAATTTCTTCGATTCCGATTGTTTTCCTTTTGAACGGGGAAGGTATAATACTATTACGACATGAACTTCCTCATCTGAAGAACCGTACTCTCTGTAGAGTAGGTGATCTAGCTCATATTTAATAGAGAATCCATCAAAGACTGACTGAAACCACCAATCACTAACTCACGGATGGATGATCGTTACACCACGTGGACCGCGCTTACGGTTTAACAATAATACTCTAATTATAATATTAACCTAATTATAATCTTAGATATCAATAAACAAGTAAATTCCCAGTCATGTTCGTATTATGCACATCCAAGTATTAATTAAATGTTTCAATATCGCTTGCAAGAATGCTACGATTCTTGTAATAAATGATATCCGGATTCTTGGAATATTAAACTAAGAAGACAAAGTGTTGTGAGAACAGTAAACGTCTGCGAAATTGTGTGTAATGGGATACGAAGCCGACTGGAGTGTTTTTAATACAAAATAAAATTGGACTAGAGCAGGGCAGACAGGGTGATGTCTTGTAATTGATCGCTCAATCAGCTCCTCCGGGGTAGTAAGAACAACAAAACCGCCATTAGCGTCAGTCGGCTCTGATAACATTTCACTCGGCCTGATGGATCTGCCCAAACTCTTTACAAACTATCATATCACCAAACTCGTCGTCGCATCGCCTTCGCCTTTGCCGCTAAAAATACTGCCGCCGATCCGGATCGAATGTATGTCACTACAAAGCACACAAGCGATATCGCAACACGCGTGAACTTTATCTTTAATCTTTTTAAGTAACTCCAGCCGTAATTATATTCTATATTCTTCCCTGCGTATTAATCTCTCGTTTCGCAGCCTAAATAAATCTTTCACTACTGAACGATTTGTTTGTTATCGCCAACATACAGGACTGCTACATTTTGTTCCAACTAAAATTAATAAATCCTGGTCATTAATGAATTTATTGCAGTGGTAATTTTTAAATAATGTCTACTTGACGCCACTTAAGTTAATACCTACTGTATTTTTACAACCAAATTTCAATTAACATGTAAAACATGTTAAAATTTTTAAAGTTTACAATTTAATATATATTCGCACATACATGATCCAATATATTTGCTTAATTCACGGTGAAGTTGCAATAGCTTCATTTAAGAATAAATGAAGGATATATAATATTTTGACCTTACAAAATCTTGTTTTCTTTTTAATAAAAGCTTCGAGTTCCCACGCTTATCAACGAATCGTTCTATTTTAGTTTATTTTCCTATCTTTTGAAATAACGTTTTCAATGTTTTAAATTTCCATATATCCACATTTCTTATTTATTTTATCCTTATGTTTTACATTTCATTATCTGAATTGTTATCTAAATTGTTTCTTTACACTACAGTCAATGAAGCTAATGTTACACAAATTTATTTCGAAACTCTTTCCGCCAGGTTCTGTGACTGCATCGTGTTTCACTGTTTGCATCAGTTGATTAATGTCTAAATTAAGATCATTACTTATTTTGTGATCATTAAATATTTTAAACGTATTATTCTGTTAACGTATGGTAGAATATAATATCTAATCTCACTTAGTCCAATATACTTTACAATTCTGTAACCCTTATATACGTATTTCTAGCTGATAAAGGTGTTCGTTCTAGAGTACATCTACATAAATTGTACAAGAACATACGTGTTGACGTTTGACATTATACACAACAATAAACATATACTTCATATAAACGTCTGATGACTTAACAATCGAAATTAATAACTGAATGTTTTTGTTGATTTCGTAGAAGTAGTAAAGTCTACTTTAACCTAAAAAGCGAAAAGTCAGTTTGATGTAGCTTTCTTCCACAACTTCGAATAACTTTAGATTCTACTGGGACCTCCAAACTGGCTGCTACAACTTCACGTCACCACTGAAGGCAGCAGATTCATCTCTGCTACTTGCTACAAGCAGGTCACATTTCCGTGAAAGAGCGGACACAGTTCGTTAGTTCACATTTTTCACTTCAACGCAAGTTTATTTTACTTACATCCATCTCACCCTTCCCTGATGTGTTTGCGCTAACTCATCAACTCTATTCGAATATTAAAAAAGTTTTGTTTTTCTTTGTAACACTATACATGGATTTCGTATGTGTATTGTGTCCGTATTTTTAATTGTATAATATTTTTATACGTAAGAGAATAAATTGTTTTACTAACCAATTTTAGCTATGCAAGTTTTCAATCCCTGAAACATAATCGACAATAGTGAATATATCGTATTTCTTAATAATATTTCATATTAATCGTACGTATGTTATCCCGCTGGCTGGCGGGATTTTTCAGACATCTGGTTCATTATTTTTACGTAACATTTATCATAGCTGATAATTAAAATTCAATATTAAGTTCAATAAAATACAGTACAATTCAATAAGGACATTTTTGCTGGAATCGGTAGAAAATATATACTAACGTGTGTTGTTAGGTAAACAGATTACATGCCTGATCAAATTAAATAACAACAGGCCTGTGTGCAGGTATATTGCGACACATAAAATTAAGGTACGTGAAAATAAGGTTGTAATAATCTGGATAAAAGCTATGTTAATTTAGAATATTATAAAACAGTTATTGCAAGGTCAATATTTTAATGGTAGTTATCAAATGTCGTAAAAAATGGCAACATTTAAGGTAAATGAATGCCGGTATAGCTAAAACCAGAGAGTGTGGTTGGCTTGGCTTGATTTTCTTTTCTTGTTTGAGTAGTCTGTTTCCTTGTTTCATCACTTTTTTCAATATTCTGTATCCCATTGGTTTTTAAATATTAAAACAAATCTTTTAGTAACGATCGTAAGTGTTGCCCTAGTACCACCCAAGTCTAGCAAATTATTGTTTTTAGAGCCAATACATTTACTCGTCTGTACGTTTTTAAGCGGTGAAAGGGCCTGTTAGAGCACTTTCGCCTTGACTGGTTTACTTGTGTCGTAAATCACCTGTAACAATTATAACTACAGTATTTGCAGCAACCTTATATGTTTATTTATACATTAGTTAAGTTTAGTTACACCTGACGGTTCCTTAGGTGACAGATTTTCCTTATGTCCATATGCTGGCCACAGTACCTCATATTTTCGAGAGATTTAATACTCACAATTACCTGTTTAATTAGGACAATCTATTGTTTATTTTTGTCATTTCATATTGTTTGATTTGCAATCTACTCTCAATTTTAGTTACAAGTCGTGAACAGTGTTGAAGGGTAGTACTCTTAGCCAAATTCATGTCGTCCGTACAAGAACCGACCGATACTGTGTGACAGACATATAACCATTGGAACGACGAATCGTTTAGAAATCATTATAACAAAAGATAAAATGTAACCGTTTTTGTTGTTATTATTATCATTTCTACTGACGTACAGTTGTAACAAATGACGCTATTAGTTAGGAGGAAAGCAGGAGTGAACTTGTTAAAGTTGAGTGACAAAAACAAGGGAATTCGAGACACAAAGAAGCTGGAAGTGGGAGAAGTGCTAATAATGTGTGGGTATATTAAGATTGTGGAGTAACAAATAAGTTACTTTGGGGGGGGGTGAGAGGGTGAGACAGCCTGTGTGAGTGAGGGAAGTTACTTTGATCTCAGTAACAGCTACTGTAATATGTGACAATGTGATTGGTGCTCTCCCTTCTCTCTCCTTAGTTAATCATCTCTCCTTTGTTGACAACTCGGTCTCACGTTTCGCAGCCGGCTTGTACATTTTCTTGTTAACATATCAAATGCATGCTCCTAATAACAGGTGTCAGTATTTTGCTGTTAGCCTACTACACTCACTGCGTACGTCCTTCATGGAAAATAATCATTCAGACTTTATTAAAGCTTCTTTCTTTATCCATATTTTTGTGAATAAAATAGGAATTTGTTAACTGAAACTGTTTGAAACTCATATTTTATTTAGGGATAGACCAGAGAGAGAGAAAGAGACAGACAGACAGACATACAAAGAATAATAAACAGATAAATACAAAACGTTTGGAGGGAGATTGTGAATAGTTTCTTAAGTTTTTCCTTCAATTTAGTCATACTAATGTTTCTGTATTCTTGAAAGAAACGGAGCGAATTTGTTTTATTTTTCGAATGACCAGGATATCTGGTTATTCACGTTTTATTTTTGTCCTAAATTACGTTATGTTATGTACGTGATAGTATAGTATGGAATTAAATCAACGAACTTTGCTGGCCCTGAGTACTGCTGCATATTCGATGGGTTAATGGGTTACACTTGACACTTTACTGTGCATTAGATTAGCGATGACTTATTACTGACTTAAACTTTAGTCGCGTTTCCTTTGCGTAGAATATACGAAGGAAGCAAAGTCGCTAAGCACATGCAAACACACACTAACACACACACACACACACACACACACACACACACACATTTAGAATACACTAAATTCTACTTGTCCCTGCCTTACGATCTCTGACAGAAAACAATGCACTGTGAGCTACTTACTTTGCCTCGCATTACTGAGTGGTTTGGACACTTCTTATGGACCTCTCGAGGAGATGAACGCCGAAATTAAGTGTAGTTAAAATGCATGGAAAGTGTGAAATTTAACCACTGGGCTTCGGAGATTACCAATACACGTTTAATAGATTTGTAAAGCAATATTTTGGTTTCACGTGGGTAATTTATTTATCGAGGCTGAAATTTTTACGACACAACTGTAGTATAAAACGGCTAGATAAAATACTAAGTTAGGAGAAAACTAGGGAAAAATTGTTTAAACCTTCGGCCGCGAGAGTATCAAATTTAGGCTGAAACCAGAAACAGTAATAATAATAATAATTATTTTATTATAATATATTGGTATATTTTCTATTATATACTTTATGTTTATAATGTAATATTATAAATATAAAATAAACCAATATATTATATTATAATATAATATTTATAATAAGTTTACATTATTTTTTATAAATTATTATTATTATTATTATTGTTATTATTATTATTATTATCAGAACTAGAAAACGTAACGAACTACGTAAGTTGTTACTAAACATAACAAATTGTAAAAATAGTTATTTGTTCCGAAAGTGTGCTAAATAATACTTAAATTAATACAGGCATCGAGTCGCTACTTTCTTTAAATGTGTCAAACGTTTAGTAATCTGATAAACACTTTTCAACAAACTATCTACGAAGATGTTGCGTATTATAACCTATGAGATACGTTGTATCAAACAAAATATGATGAGGTAAAGAACAAACGACGAAAACGTAACTGTCCAGCTAAAAAGTAGTTTTAAGATAATAGTTGATTACTAACGTAATTATTTTTATCACTTGTTGTATGTTTTATGAATGGGATTTTGACAAAACAATTCCGAATTCAGACGGTTGACCTACTATTGACAAATCAGCTACTTAGAGAGGTTCTTGCTGTATTCCATTTTGTATAATCCCTGTGAATGCGTACAGGCTACAGTTTCGTGAACTTGTACAAGTTTTGTTACGAATTTATACAAACAGACTTACAAGAGCCGCACTTATGGGTTTAAATATATTTACAACACTGTTGTTAATATGTGGATGTAATTGAACTATTTAAGTGAAGAACGCTTAAATTTACCATATATTAAGTTAATTACATATTGCTTAGCAAAAGTTTTACGTAATTTTACCAGCATTATGTAAATTTAAAGATAAAATTTCATTGGCCATATTTATTTTGCATTTTAAATTCTCGTTTTGCAAAGTATGTTCGAAAGCGTAGCAAATAATATTGTCCACGTTACAGTAGGCATCTGTTTATACACAAATACAGTCGTAATTCTCTGCTACGTATAAAACACGCGTAATATTCATAATTGTCTGTATGAATGTAAATAATGACACGTAAACCACGCACCACGTACGGGTATTGTAAACACTCATATTCATTTTCATTTAAGCGTTTAGTACAATTTACGCATAATTTAATTAAACACACACACACACACACACACACACACACACACACACACACACACACACACACACACACACACACACACACACACACACAATATACATTATTCACGTTCGTTATTCCCATTACAGTTGCATGTTTCTCAAGTAGGCGTTTTGATTCTCTCATTAATGATCGTTCAATAATTGGGACTGTACGCCATTACGAGCTCCCATTTTATTAACGATTTCCGATAAACATCTCTGAAATGAACTTCAGTAGTTATTTTCTCAATCAGTTACATTTACTAATAGAAAATGAAGGGTGTTTAATGATCGTGACCTTCATGTAGTTTCTTAATCTCTTGATAAAACCTCAAAATTAAAGAGATTACATGTTTACACCTAAATTAAATTAATTTGTTTACATATGTGTGGAAACCCTAGTATTTAAATTAATACGAATTTAAATGAACACGACGTTAAATATTTAATACTTATCCGATCAGGAGTTAAAATCGCATTTACTTAAAATAAATCAAAACGGTGCTTTACAGTCAACAGGAAACGTGTTTATCAGACGGTAACGGGTATGCAGTTGTAGTAGGGGGTATTAACTGGGAGACACACTCAACAGAAATAAAGCAGTGCAGACGTAATATATCTGAATCCTATTATAGAGCCGGGGAAACCAGGTACAGGATTACAGCGTCTGCAACAACAGTCTTACTGCGACAAACGCGCTCTAACTTGATGGCTCTATCAGTTTTATTGCGCGCATTACCAGGTACTCTTCGTCGCCTCGAAAAAAGTCAGAGTTTCTACATAATTCGTTTGTTTGTTTTCTTATATTTTTTGCGTAACCTGGGTCTTTAACAGAGTGTTATTAACATGTTTTAATTTACGTGATTGCTAGTATGTGAGGATCTACGCGTGTTAGCTAAGGCGGTGTAAATACTATTCACTGCTTTCGGGAATGCATGAATGCATGAATTGCTTATGCAAACATAGATCACTGCGGTCCTGCAGTCCTTCCTCCGTCTTTCATTAACATTAAGCGTATAGAAGTCGAAGTCAAAGGAATTACGAAAAACAATAACTGCTACAAGGTTATGTTATAAAGCTGGTTGTGAAGCTTATAACTGGTTATATTATCACCCATAGAAAAGTCAGAAAGTATTCATAATTTAATAAGTGAAATATAATTTAACTTAATAGCTAATATAATATTTTATTTAATCACTAAATGTATAAGACTGGATTAGTAATTTATTTGTATGACCTCCTCTGTCCTGTGGTAACGTTACTGTTGTGTGTAAAGTAAACATGTTAAAATTGCATGTAAATAAATACGTTTTATCGTCGACTACATGCATGTGTTGATACACGTCGTACGTACATTTTATCAACGCTTGTTCTTATATATGTTTTTAAGACGTTCTTACAGTAAGATTCTCCTATATTAATTAAGCTGTTTTCAGTGTTACTAACTAGCAAATGATACCAACCTTGGTACGTCTTTCAATATTCCCACTATTCAGCGACTGTGGAGTACATAAGTTTTTTCCTTTAATTACTTTTTGCTTAACTAGTAAATTAAGCTTCCGCTTGAAAATATTTCAGAGGGCGCCTTTATTATTCATTTTGTTAACGTTATTCATTAAATTAACTGTTTTCTACATTTACTCAAAACGTGAACTATTAAGTAAATTATGCATCAGGTGCAGTCGAAAACAAAGATGTTACTAATGAGATAGCTAGAAATACGGACCTTCTGGGTAAGCAGTCACTAGGAAGCTTTTGGTGAATAGATTAGACGTTCTAGTTGCCCGAAAATCACCTAAAGTTTTTTTTTTAAGGAAGAACGACTTAAGTTTAAAAGCCCACATAAGTGGAAATGATGTTTTCTGTACCAAACTTATATCGTATAGTCGTTACATGCATGCATTTAGTGTAATCTTACCTAATCAATTATTCATTATACATTGGTTAAGTTGGTTAAGAACGTTTTTTCTATTTGCAGTCACCATCTCTCTCAGTCTTTCCGTCTGGAAAAGCTTCCTCTCTCCTATGTTGTCTCTCCCTATCCATCTTCACCTAGTCTGAGTGGTCGGACCTTTCGTTAAGTTGTCAACTCAACATTATTTTTTTTGTAAACTGTGTATCTGTCCATAAAGCTGCTTATTTTATTTATTTACTTTAACATTGAAAATGTTTATAAGGACGTGTTGCACATTTGCGGCCGATCGCTGGTGCGTGATCGAAAATTGGAACCGGTGAGATTCCATAGAAAATACTTCTTTGTTGTCAATAACGTAGTACACACATAAAACTTCTCTTATGAATGCGACTACATTTAACTTATAATCTGTACATCGGTAAATGAAGAATGAATTCATTGATTGGTGAATGAAGAATGAATTCATTGATTGGTGAATGAACATAAATATATATATACATATATATATATATATATATATATATATATTTTAGATTTATTGAACCATTTTCAATGCCCTTCTCTGTGCATTGCATTTGTTCAATGCCTGTAAATTTTTTTGTTTAATGTCACATACGATTAAATATGTGGTTTCTATTATACCGCATTAAAATTATCGCAAAAATTTCCTTATCACGTTTCTTTTTGAACTTTTTCTAAATAGAAAACATTTATTCATTTCCATGCTTAAGCTTCGGCTTTTCAAGCTCTGATACAGAGGCTTAAATTTTCAGTAGTCGAGTAATAATAGTTACTTTAATGGGCATTATTCCAACATCAATGGGTATTCCGCTTGAGATTAATAGCACACTTACGTGTTCTATTGATCTGTATGTACGAGGCGGACGTAACCTGTGCTGATGCTGGTCGAATCAAAGTCAGGTTGTCAGATCCTCCACGCTCCAGCTTCACCTTCCGTTTCTTTAAGACTAAAATAACGTGTTTCATGCTAAACATTAAATTCTACCAGCACCTTTCCCCTTGTTAATGAATATTTCTGAAAACGGCAATAAACATGAAGACAGAACGTAACTGGTATTTTAAAATGTGGAAGAATATTATGAGTTTTGTTTTTTTCTGTATCACATTTTTAATTCCGCAATAAGGAATTATTCTTACTCGTGTCTGCGAAACAGATCAAAACTTGATGACGTAATACAGACTTGACTGCTGGAAGTGATAAATGGATCCACATGTGTGACAGGTATTAATAAGAGGGGAATCTGGGGTTGAAATAAAGCTCTTTGAATGTGCTAACTGAACCCGATTAGAGCAGGAGGAAGCGTAGCAGAAAAGTGTGGGTAACTTTTACACCGTGCACAAAAAAAAACGTTGAAACTGCGTTCACAGCCCCCACAACTTTAAACTTGATCATTTTTACACTAAAATATGATTTGTAGGTTTGTTTGAACACTTGTGGGTGAGCGTCCTTATTGACACTCGACGTGTCTCCAACACAAGTTTGAGTGCACCTCTCAGCTAATTAGCAAATTTAAAACCTATTTAAAACGAAAACATTTCGCATAAACGCAGTAAATTCTAACAATAAGAAACTCGAATCTGTATTAATTAGAGGATCAAATGATGTGACTGCAGAACTCGGTCTTTGTTCTCGCAAACGTGAATTTACAAGTAAAACAGAAGAAGTATGCGTGTGCATGTGCGCCTGCAGAATTGTCACTGTACAAATTTGCAAACTTATCCCATTAAATGTTGTTTGAAATAATTCAAGGGCTCTGAAAACAAAGTACACGCACGTGCTGCGCGCAAATCAAATAGTTATATTCAATTTAACTAGTACAGTTCATATGAAATACCAGGTGTTGAAAGAAAACCGAGTAAATAATTTGCACGCTGAAAATCGCAGAATGTTTAGAACAGAATCTCCTCTATTAAAGCAGGATTGAATGTAATTATGTCTGAGAGTCTCAACAAAGCAAATAATTAAGACGCTAATGGTAGACTGGTAAAGGAAATGACGAAGCAGCAGCTAAATTCGAGATCTAACGGTATAATTGTGCAGTTCAACCGGCAGCGCGCTCAACGTTTTACTGAAGTTTCTGATTCTAACACATGTTTGTTAGTGTTTTACATTGTACACCAACAGACGGTAGTAACATATTAAATGTTATCTGTAAATAGTCTTAAATGTCAAAAGTAAAACATGTTCATCGTCTCCGGTATTTTCCTACTATGTTGTTCTCTCACTCAGTAGCCATTTTGTTTTTCGTTCTCAGTCTCTCTCTGTCCTCCTCGTACTCTTTCCCCCTTAACAGCATAATATTAATATAGGTTTTTTGACTAACATTTACATATTCTCTTCCTAGATTTATAGGTTTTCCACCTGCCCAAACATTTTTCACTCTCGTTATGCTTCTAATAAAATCCGTATAATTTTAAATGACTACTTTTCTATTTTATAATCCTGTAATCATGACATTTGTTTACTTATCATAAAAATATAAAGATACTAAGGCTTATCTTATTTTGAGTTCTGGTGAATATCGAATACCATGCAAACGTTAACAAGAAATTCTGCCAATAGCTTGAATTCTAGCAGTAATTTCTAAATTACTTGTTTTATGTTTGTAAATATCTGATAATCGTAAATAAGGGGTTTAGTTACAATAAAGTACCCGGCTCTGAACGAGCAAACCGAGTTCTCAGTTTTAACTCGACCGTTTGCTATTTGTCTGCAGGACAATCTATATGTTTCACGACAACTTTTCGACACATCAAACGAGTTTTGTAAAATTTAGCTTCCGTGTTTATACTTTCACCCCACGTAGCCTATTGTTATTGAGATTGGTTCCCTCAAAAATAAGGGGTAGGAGGCACAAATACGTGGAGGTGAAAATGCTGAAAAGAAAACAAGAAAAATCCATATGGCGTATCAAATTAACAGAGTTTCAGCAAAAATCTGAATATATTGTTCAGGTTTGGAAATTTCAAACTTTTGAAACCAGGCTCTAGAATAGGTGAAGTTTTTAAAACATTGTAAAACTCAATGCCGTCTATCAGATTAGAGGGAATTTAACCCAAACCCGAATGCTGAGTTTACTTAAAAAATGTTTAACTTTATGGTCACCACTAACCAAAAATGGAAGTAAAATTTTGAAAAATTGTAACAGTCTATACGGATATTTGTAAAATGACTACTAAACAATTAAAAGACAAAGAGTATTAAATATGAGAAACGATGTTTTATCACCTCCTCATGGAGTTGCTCGGCCAACGCTAAGAATCAAACATACAAATAACTTTACTTGCCGTTTAAAAATATGCAAATACTCGCAGTTTAAGCTTTCAAATTTTAAAATTTATTTATTTTAATTTATTTATTAATAAATATATTTCTTTCAAAAGATTGAGGGTTTCTGCAGCTCATGATGCTTATTAGTTATTATAAAATTATTTTAATCCAATTTTTCAATTGTAGAGGTAAAGAAAAACAGAGGTCATTAAAATCAGCCCACTCAGTTCGTTTCTCTTTGAGATCTTTGGGGACTTAAATAGCATACTGTCAAGAGGAACAGAAACACTGAACTCACTTTTATATTTCATTTACACGCGTCTGTAATGTATACAGAATACTAAAAAATAAATTTAAAAATATTAATAAGCCTTAACAATAAAAAAATATCGGTATGGAGAACCATACATGACTTCCATATTCTAAGATTTAAATTTAAAATCATTTTCGAAATGAAATATTACCATAGAAACTACTTCTTTCTACTTACTGCTTCAGCCTTAACCACAGTACTGTGGTCACTAACGTATACCACCTCACGTTATCGCACTCGATTTTCACTGATGATAGAAGTCGATGGCATTGCCGAAACGTCTGGTTTTGTAGAAAACATTGGACTACGGCCAAATATCCCAGGAAGGAATTTTAACAAAAACTACTTCTTTGTTGCCGATAACGTTGTACACATATATATAACAAATATGCATAAAATTAATGGCTTGTATAAGTTAATGATTGATCTCCATTAAGTAGTGCTCAAGTTTCCAAAGTTTTAGTATTATGATGTCCGTAATTAAAACATCACAGCAGGTTTAGTGTGTATGAGGGTACACCGTGGACAAAAATTTTCAACATTTCCTATTGAGCGTTGCTTAGAGTAAAGCTACGAATCTACAGTGTACGTTTCACAGAACAAACACGCGGAAAATAAGGAGCGCTCCGAAGTCACTCATGGACCCTCAGCATCTTGCAGAGGGTTCATTCCCTAAAGACGAAAAGTCTGTCTGTGAATTGTTCCTCTGTAAACACGTGCAGTTACACTGCCCAGCGATCCACAGGAAGCAAATCGCTATCCACGCTGGACACTTTTTCGGCTTGCACGCGTTATGTTGGTATGGGTTTCGGCACTTTCCATTTAAAAACCGTGCAAATGTAAGAAAATAAACATGAATGAGGCCAGAAATAACGCGAATTGTGTGTGTGTGTGTGTGTGTGTGTGTGTGTGTGTGTGTGTGTGTGTCTTCCCTGCCCCTGCCTTTTTACTGCGGTAGTCATAATAATAAAATGGAAACGTAAACAGTACATAACTGAGATACGCTTGCCTGCCAAGCGCGATATATTTTCTCTTATATGATTTATATTAAAATGAAAAAATTATAATTTTATTGCCTGGCAACAAAATTATTTTATTTTCAACAATTACCATTGTTCGAAAAAGTTTAAATGAATTTTCAAGTACTTTACTCTTGTTAAAACGTAAAAGGTTGCAGGTAAACTACCCCTTCCCCTTAACCGATCTTCACCAAAATCTAAAGACCTTGAGTCCTCTACAATTCACTGATGTATGCAAAACATTATTTGATTCTGTTTGAATTTGCGGCAGTTATCATTTGCCAAAAAAATACCCTTGTTAAAAAAACGTTGTAGTTAAACTACCCCTTTCCCTTAACCGATCTTCACCAAAAACAGTAGGTCTTGAGAACTCTACAATTTAGGGCTGTATGCAAATAATCTTTTGATTCTGTTTGAATTTGCGGCTGTTATCGTTTGCCATAGGAAATACCCTTGTTAAAACATAAAACGTTACAGGTAAACTACCCCTTTCCCTTAACCGATCTTCACCAAAAACAATAGGTCTTGAGAACTCTACAATTCAGGGCTGTATGCGAAACATTATTTGATTCTGTTTGAATTTGCGGCTGTTATCGTTTGCCAAAAAAAAAATTTCCCTTGATAAAAAAAAACCGTTGCAGGTAAACTACCCCTTTCCCTCAACCGATCTTCACCAAAAACAACAGGTCATGAGTACTCTACAAATCAGGGCTGTATGCAAAAAATTATTTGATTCTGTTTGAATTTGCGGCAGTTATCGTTTGCCATAGAAAAAAAATCTACAGACACACAGACACACACACAGACAGACACACACACACACACACTTTTCGGAAAACGACTTTTTTTCATGTTTTGAGTGTAGTAGAATCAGAATCTGCAATAATCTCGAACACGATTTTTTTTGGCATCACCATACTTCCATTCCTTAAGGAATATGGAAGTAATATTAAAACTTAACAATGGCAACAATCACAAAATTATATTGATATTAAAATCACAAAATACTAAATGATATAAGTAAGGGCTTTTTAAGGAACCGCCACAAAACTGCGTGGAAAACATTTATTTCTCACACATATATATTGTTGTAGAAACATATCTGTGAGGAAAGATATCGTATTTATTCAGCAGTACTATTTATTTCACCTTATCATTGAGTATACACTTCCTCTTCCAAACAAATCCGTTTGCGATATAAATGCTTCGCACTTATTCTTTGTTCATAGGCAGAATTTTTAATACGTTTTTAAAATTCACAGTTTAAAGAAGGCAGAGTTTAAAAACTCTTTGATCAAAATAATCGTATGTCCTGTTTTGTAAACGTATAATTTGTCTGGAACAAGTTAAAAAAAAGCAATTCTGGTAACAACCCTAATCTAGACAAAACATTTCCATAGTGTTTGTTATAAACATTGATTAAAATAAATAGAAAATTTTTATGAAAATTAATTTCCCGTATTACGTGGGATTTCAGTGGAATAAGTGGGATATTTTATAAAAGTACGCATATGAGAGTTGCAGAGTCCGACCAAAAGTCAGGTATTAGAATAGTGTAATAAGGGAGAGAGTTTTAACTCTGTTTGACTGTGTATTATTATTATGATTATTATTATATTCATGACACTTCGGAACCAGATTCAATGGCTGAAAATGTTCACCTATCCCATTTGTTGTAGGGACTAGGTAGCAGTCACCAAGTTTCAACCTCAAACCTAAGGTGCTGCTCCTCCACCGATTGAATTATGTATAGGCCCACATACGAGTATGTATAGGCCCTCGTACGTTTTAAGTATGTGAGCTGTGTTTACGATAGCTGTCTTTTGTGAATGCTATGAAATATGCGTGTGTCAGTTAAGTTACTAGAATGTTACGTATGTTGTTACTAACTACTGCCGTTACCCCTATGAATACGGGAACTACCTTCTACATCCCCTCAAAGATCTCTACTGAAAGACTTCTATATATATACCTAATCCTTCCGCTTTCTTCTGTACGACGTTATAATCATATGGCATAGTTGTATCTATTAGTATAAAACTTTTATTCTGCCTCTCTCTTACCAAGATACTTCATAGCTGCCTTACTCTTGGCTGTATCTCTGTCCGTTTACAATTGCATATGCTATACAATTGTTCTATAGTTTTTGATCGTTGAGTGTTTTTGAGAGTCACGCTTTTTCCTCCGAAGTAAAAAGAAAGAAAGTACGTA
Organism: Magicicada septendecula; assembly: GCA_034769895.1. Lineage (NCBI taxonomy): Eukaryota > Metazoa > Arthropoda > Insecta > Hemiptera > Cicadidae > Magicicada > Magicicada septendecula. The sequence continues at coordinate 484,375,678 of CM068367.1, read as the reverse complement.
GAGTCTTGTTTTGTTTTTTTGAGATAGTAGTAGTAGGCCTACAACTTGTTAATATTTATTATTCAATTACTTGCGTACACAATAAATACATTCCGTTGAATTTTATAAGATTTGTTAACAAAAGTCATTTGCGCAAATATTTTTTTGTAGTGCAGCTCTCAAAGCTGATCCTTTTTTTTTAAAGTTTTTGGTTTGTGATTGTAGCAGTTATTTTCGACTTCTGTATTATACCGTTTACACGTATTTCAATGTAGTGTCAGCTTAGCAACTTCATCGTAATGTTTTATGTACTCTGTGGAAGCAAGTATAGGATACACCTCTCAGGTATCAGACGGAAATTGGTTTCAGATTGATTCTGGCATAGTCTACACTTAGTATTTTCTTGGGTCTTCAGTATTTTTGCTTTGTACTATACTAGTCTTTGGCATGCAGTTGCTAATGGTTCGTTTCCTCTTCTACATCTCCCTTAGTATGCCATTATAACTTTGAAGTCATCTATTTGATTAAACAACACTCACTGAAGTTTCACTGAAATGAACAAGATAAAAAAAAAAGAAATCCAATTTGAATTCGACTTCGGACAGACAAAAACGGATTCCTCGAGAAGAACAAGCAATGATATTTAATGCTTGAGTTTAGAATGATGACGTTCGTGGTACGTGGATCGACATATACATTGTGATTACCGTGCACGAGTGATGCCACAAACTCCACTGTTAAATGTCCATTACATTCGACCATTAGTTTTTCGTGTTAATATTTGTAACTGAACCTCACATACACGTTTTCCTTTCAAAATTAATTTTATTACAAATCATTTTGAACAAACAGAAAAGTATGTCATACAGTCGGTGGCCTATGCAACAAACGTTTACACTGCTATGGCATTTTAATTATGAATAATGCATCAAACAGCATTTTAATTATCTGTACATTTGTACATCCAATCACTTACAAATCAAAGCGACAAAGGCACTACTTAGACACTTGAGTGTCTGTGACACGACTTGACGTCTGTGTATGTGCGCGCGTTGGCAGCACATGTGTTGAAATACCGTATATACGTACGTATGCACGGTGGCATAGCTATAGTGAAATATAACATGTTCACTGAAAGAATGCTCAATAAACGCAGCATAGTACTGCATATCGATTCAGCAGAGGTTCAGCTTCGGAGGACTGTCTGCGTGTTGTCTGTAATATAGAATCGATAGTGACTCATATGTCAGTAGTTGTACTGTACTGTGCATTCATATCAGAATACAATGTTTAGAGTCTTTACTATAACGGGCTGCTGCGCACTTTATTACTTATTTCCGCTCATCTTCATTTTATGTAAATGGACTGTATTTTAATGCCGTTTAAATTGCTTGGGAAGGGTTCAATACATCGCTTTTCCCGCTGTACGCGTACTTACGTTACATTTAACATTTATTTCACAGTAATGAGAAAAATAACTTTTTTGTCCTGCTTTCGTTAGACACGGCTTGTGATATTAAAAGTCCGCTGTTTAAATAACGAGGAGCTTTAGTACCCCTTTGTCCTTTGTCTTTATGCAAATAAATTATTATGTCTACGAAATTTTTAACTTTTTTCTTTCTTTTTTGAGATCATTTCCCATGATCCATATATTTTTTTTATCTTTGACTACCTGTTTTTAATTTACATATCTTCTAAACTTTAACGCTCTGTTTGCTTTGAAGAAATTATTTTTAAATAACACTCGGTGATATCTATACCTATGCATTTCTTAAATAAGAATACCTTAAGGGAAAGGATATTTTAAAAGGATTACGAGATACAAGGATGTAACATAATTTGTGACATATTTTGGTCAATAGGTGTGATAGTAGTTGTAGAAACTGAAAATGGTTTCTATAAAGAATTCCTTGTTTCTTCTGTATCGCCATAACGTGTCCTAAAATAAATATAAAAAAGGAGACAATATTGCTTTATGTTCAATAGATTATTTACATATGATATATTAGTATTACCATTTATTTTACGGTTGCGTAGAAAATATAAATATTAAGCACGTACCAAAAATACATATTCAACTACTTTCTTGTTGTCGATACGGCACATAACTACACACAATATTTACCTCCTACCTGATAGATTCTTAAAAATGAATTATAACGCAATCAGTTATTAGAAATATTTACATCGCATTTTCTCGTCTGCCAATGAACGATTAATATAAAATAGGGTGTGGTATTTTATTTAATTAAATTTTAAAGTAACTTTCAGAACAACATGTGTTAATCTGTCTTTTAACTGATGAACGTTTCTTTTTATGTCGCAACATCCACTATCACGCTAACAATTATTAAATTACATTTAATAATTAATAATTATTATAATTAGAACTGCTGTGAGTATTCGCACAGTTATCCTGCATAGCCATAAAACATATTTAATTTACATCGTTTGACAAACGATTAAGTAAATCGCACACCGCCTTCTATATCTGGTAAAAACTATATATAGGCCTATATTCTTCAATTCGAAGACTGTGTCAACAGACTGTAACACGTCTCTTCTTCCGTAACTCCATAGTCATAGTGTCATACGTAATTAATAATGGCTGGGCCTATTATAAGTCCCGTTAACAAGGTTAATATTTTAGTTTGATTTTCCTGATTTAAAATTTGGGTAATTAGACTTTTTTACTGGCCCCTTAATCTTTTTAATTAACCAAAGTTTTTTGTAGTCTTTAAAATTTTGTAAACTATCTTATTTTATAATCATAATTTTAAATTTGTTAAAATTAAAGTATTACCTTTTGAATATTATATTAATTTAAGTGTTTGTGTTTTTCGTATTATTTTGGAAAATACTAGCTTTTCGAAAAACTGACTGCAGAATGTAACCGACAGTGTAATTTGCAGCCAGTATGGTATTCCAGGTAACAGAATTAGTAAGTGCACAATTTATGACAACTTTCATACGTGAGTTAAAAAAGTCCGATGAACGCCCTGTGTAATAATGCACACTTGTTGCAAGGAATTCGCTGTTATTAAGATTAGCTTCAGACGGTATAGGCCTATGCTACGAATTAAGGGGAATTTATTGGAGATACATTTCGGTGTGCTCCACCTTTAATTACAGCAACGCATAACATTATACAAACAGCAATTTATTAGGGGTTTATTCAGAATACTAATATTTGCCAAGTGCCAACCTGCGAACCAATAAGCTTTCAAAGAGCCCGACTTGATTTTGCGTTCCTCAGGTATACAAGTAATTTACAAAATTTACTCTTACCAGCATCGTATCGTACCGCCATATTTATTTAATACAAGGTTTGCATGTCGTACACTTTAATGAATGTAATTAGCTACGCTTGGTTAGAACCAATGTTTACCAACTTCCGCTGAAAGCAAATACATAAGTAATTAAATACCTGTCAACTGAAGTGCAGCGTTAGTGCATATTAAACACATAGTCGACGTTAAACTTTTCTCTGATCATGTCAATGACTAGCACATACTTTTAACAAACTCTGTTTAGACGTTTAGGATTAAGTACATACTAAAACTTACATAGATTTAAATTTAATCCAGTACAATACTTAGAGCTCTGATAAGTTACAAGATACATTTTTAAATTCTTTTTTATTTAGAAAACAAAAGAGGAACATTACAGTTACTCCAAAACATATATAAAATATATGTTAAACTGAGAGAAAAATAATACTAAGAACTTGAAATTTAAATTATTATACAATAACGAATTATAATTTATTAACTTTTAGTCTTAATGTACTCTTGTTGCTTATAATAAAACCGAGTTATACGACCTGCTTTAATGTATTGGATTCTTAATATAGTATCTGGTTTTTAACTTGTCTTCTGTGGTTCCTCAAAACTCATAAGCCTACAAAATTATTTGCTAATGGGTGTGAACGTATGTCCGTGCATAACGGATGTAAGTTACCTACACTTCAATTTAAACACGTTGAATTATAAAATAATATTTAGGTCAACTCAAGTAGACTACATTTTTATTAGATGTTATTATTTTATTATATCAAACGACAATTATGGTCCGGGATTATAACGAAAATTAAATTAATGGCGTTTTACTGTATAATTTACGTGCAGGCAAACACGAAATTTATATACAGTTAAACACTTTAAATTCTTGAAAGTGACTTTTCCAAAATTATATTAAAATAAAACACTAATAGGCAATAAATCTTAAGGTGTTGATGTAATTACGCCACTAATCGAGTGTAAGTACTAGGGAACGCAAATACTTGTATGAAATTAATTTCTCTAAATCTTATTCTTTACAAGTTTAATGGTTAGATTATGTTCAGACGTGGTTTTGCATTATGTAGGACTGATTTGTACAGGAAGTAACTTGTCTAGTACTGTGCCATCATTGTGAGAAATAGCATATCTCGCGCAGAGGCCCTTCTAGTATTGATCGGTTATAAAATAAAACAAAATGAGTAGTTTTTTAAATATCTAGCGCCAAAAGTGGCCAATTAAAATATAGGTTTTATGAAAATTTTAAATCTATTGAATACACAATTAGATTTTACAGCTAATGGAATAAGTTTACTTTCTTATTGTACTTGACGAATTATTTTTTGAATTCAACAATAAGAGATTAATGAACATTGATTAATTTTTGTGTAAATAATTAGATAAATCGCTCTGTAGTGGTGAAAATGTAGAAGAACGAACCTTCGGAACCTGATATGCACGAACAAGAGGTTTAAAAACGGTACAAAAAGTCAGATTGTGGGGGATGAATGATAGTAAGATAAAGATACGATGGTTTTGTATGCCATGAATTTTCAACACTAGGTTCAACGATAAATGAAGAGTAATATACGGGCATTTTACGCCACTTGTAGAAAACGTACGGGGGCCATGTGTAGAAAACGGTCCGTTTAGGGAATGATGAGTTATGGAACTTGCACCCCGCTAATGCACCAGGACGCTTGTCATTGTTTGTTCAAGAATTGTAGGCAAAAACAAAAATCATTGTAATGATATTACGACCACCGTGTTCGCCAACAAAAAAGAACGTTTTGCGACTGTTGATCAATCGCTGAGCGAGATCAAGGCTTTACCAAAAAGTGCATTGTATAAATGTTTTGAAGACTGAGAAAAACTTTGTCATAGTCGTGTTGTATTTGACTGAGACTACTTTGAAGGTGGCAATATAAATGCAGATGAAAAAGGCACAGTTTTTAAAATAAACTAAAATTGCACGAATTTTTAGATCGGACCTCCTATGTCTTCGTCCAAAGCATATTTTGAATTAATAAATGTACTTAACCATAGAACTACCTTGTTTGGTTGTTAATCAGGCCACATTCAGAAACAGGACGTTAATATGCTGCAACGATTCGTCGTCATGATGAACACGTCTCGCCGAAACAAAATATAATTTCTTCTGTCACGGGGTGTGTAATATATTTGAGCGAGGGTTTGAGCGCGATACGCCGGTGATGCAGTTACACTCACTCTCTCATACATATCTAAGAAGTTAAACAAAGACAGCCATGCAAACCGCGGGCTCCCCGGTTCCCTAATGTAATATAACTTACCGCTCACATTGTTTCCCACTGCAACTCAATATAATAAGCAAGTCCGGAAACTTGTTCCCACCTTCGTGTAGAAGACGAAGACGTCCAACCACAATTCCTGTAGCCGAATGTTGCAAGTTAATAATGCTTTTTCGTTTTCTACAGATTCTACGAAAACTGAATATTCCGTTAACACATGAATGTGTGATAGTATTGAGAGCAAAAGTCACATTAACTATAGATATCCTGATTTATATACACGCTTCCAAATAATATATTTACCAAAATATATGAGAAATTAGATCGTATTTGTCTAGAAAAAGCAGAATAAATTATTTGTGGCGCAATTTTAAAGTTATAAAAAAGTAGGTATACAAGCTAAACTTTATGAGTCAAAATAACTTTTTCTAACAACACCAATAAGAAATTACCACTAAATTCCTATTAAAAGTCTCCCAATCGTTACTCTATCCCGTATAATACGCAACTTTTGTTTGCTCACTAAACCTCTGAGGTGTGGAAGCTTTATCAAGTACCCTAGTATTTCGTTCAAATCCCACACAAAGTAATTTTTTATATTTTTTATTTATTTTTATAGAGTCATGACCTGTCACAAGCCTACTCCAGGAGCACTGGTTTTCAAGCTGTCGAAACAAAATGTATGTTCCGTGGTGGAAAATTATACTATTAAAATGAACAAATTAATAGTTATCTGTTTCTGCAAATTCTAGTGACTCCGAAGATCTGCAGTGGGGAAAACCAACTTCAACGCGATGCTTCGTTTTACGAATCAAGGAATGAATGGTCAATTATTTATATCCCAAGAAGTATGTGAATATGCAATAATAAGTAAAATAAGTACTATAGATTAATGTATAAATGTATGTACAGTCTTTTAATTACAATAGTGTGTTTATGTACGTCAATAATGCTAATGTAAATGAAAAAATATGAATATGAGGTAATATTGTAAGTGTCTCTTTTACTTTGGTCCTGTCTGTCACAGTTACACGTCAAAACGCGGTCTTGCTTATACACTGTTGACACTGTTGACACTGTTCACAGTAATATAAGGTAATAGTGTACGTGTCTCTGTTACTTTGGTCCTGTCTGTCACAGATACGCGTCAAAACGTGGTCTTGCTTATACACTGTTGACACTGTTCACAGTAATATAAGGTAATAGTGTACGTGTCTCTGTTACTTTGGTCCTGTCTGTCACAGTTACGCGTCAAAACGTTGTCTTGCTTATACACTGTTGACACTGTTCACTGTATTGTAATAATGTACATGTCTCTGTTATTTTGGTCCTGTCTGTCACAGTTACGCGTCAAAACGCTGTCTTGCTTATACACTGTTGACACTGTTTACGGTAATATAAGGTAATATTGTACGTGTCTCTGTTACTTTGGTCCTGTCTTTCACAGTTATGCGTCAAAACGTGGTCTTGCTTATACACTGTTGACACTGTTCACAGTAATATAAGATAATATTGTACGTGTCTCTGTTACTTTGGTCCTGTCTTTCACAGTTACACGTCAAAATGTGGCCTTGCTTATACACTGTTGACACTGTTGACACTGTTCACAGTAATATAAGGTAATGTTGTACGTGTCTCTGTTAATTTGGTCCTGTCTGTCACAGTTACGCGTCAAAACACTGTCTTGCTTATACACTGTTGACACTGTTCACAGTAATATAAGGTAATATTGTACGTGTCCCTATTACTTTGGTCCTGTCTGTCACAGTTACGCGTCAAAACGCGGTCTTGCTTATACACTGTTGACACTGTTCACGGTAATATAAGGTAATATTGTACGTGTCTCTGTTACTTTGGTCCTGTCTGTCACAGTTACGCGTCAAAACGGGTTCTTGCTTATACACTGTTGACACTGTTCACTGTAATATAAGGTAATATTTTACGTGTCTCTGTTACTTTGGTCCTGTCTGTCACAGTTACGCGTCAAAACGTGGTCTTGCTTATACACTGTTGACCACTGTTTACGGTAATATAAGGTAATATTGTACGTGTCTCTGTTATTTTGGTCCTGTCTGTCACAGTTACGCGTCAAAACGTTGTCTTGCTTATACACTGTTGACACTGTTCACTGTAATATAAGGTAATATTTTACGTGTCTCTGTTACTTTGGTCCTGTCTTTCACAGTTACGCGTCAAAACGCGGTCTTGCTTATACACTGTTGACACTGTTCACGGTAATATAAGGTAATATTGTACGTGTCTCTGTTACTTTGGTCCTGTCTTTCACAGTTACGCGTCAAAACGTGGTCTTGCTTATACACTGTTGACACTGTTCACGGTAATATAAGGTAATATTGTACGTGTCTCTGTTACTTTGGTCCTGTCTTTCACAGTTATGCGTCAAAACGTGGTCTTTCTTATACACTGTTGACACTGTTCACAGTAATATAAGATAATATTGTACGTGTCTCTGTTACTTTGGTCCTGTCTTTCACAGTTACACGTCAAAATGTGGCCTTGCTTATACACTGTTGACACTGTTCACAGTAATATAAGGTAATATTGTACGTGTCTCTGTTACTTTGGTCCTGTCTGTCACAGTTACGCGTCAAAACGTTGTCTTGCTTATACACTGTTGACACTGTTCACGGTAATACAAGGTAATAGTGTACGTGTCTCTGTTACTTTGGTCCTGTCTGTCACAGTTACGCGTCAAAACGCGGTCTTGCTTTTACACTGTTGACACTGTTCACGGGGGTCTTGTAGAGCGTTTTATTGATATATATTTTAAGAAGTAAACAATGTTTGGTAATCATGACAATTTTAATCTTTGCCTTTCAAATAAAACGTTTAATTTTAAGTTATAGTAAATATAATCTTCAATGTATTTTTTTGCTTTAATAAAATCATTTATAGAATTAATCCAATTGAAAGTTGACAACATTGTAAACTTATTCAAGGGCTATAACAACTTATTATATACATTATTTTGAAAACTACCGATATTAGCTTGATGTATTTAAAACGAACAAAGTTTATTACACAGTTTTATAAATTTTCTTTTAGCTACAGATTGACAAATAAAGTAGATGCTGACTTTAATTAAAAAACCATGTAGTGAAACTTTTTAACCCATTTAAGTTTGAAAATTTCCTCAACGTTAATGTAGAATTAATATTTTAACAGTTGTACAATTGAGTAAAAGTCGGACTATCTAAATGAAAATCATTTGTATCTTAAATGAAAACATCCCTTGTGTTCATTCGTATCTTATTAATCAATATTTTTATACTCTTATGTCCTTTGATGTCGCTAACTTAATATTTAAGCGAATAACAAACTGTCTACAGTCAAATAAATTTTCACTTTCCTTGTTTAAGAGCTAGTGAATGAAGAAAGATCACTGTAAAGAAAGATCATAGTTTTATGTTAAGTTAGTTTACGTTAGGTAAGGTGAGTTTAGGTTAGGCTTCTGCGCATATAAATATTTTATCACACTCTGTATGCTAAAAGTAAATGAATTATTTCTGTTTGTAATCACATGCAGGACAACAAAGTTACTTCACAATTTCAAAACAGTTACGCCAAAATTAACATATGAGGATATTGGTGATGGAGGAACGGTGAAAGATCAAAGGAGGACACGAATTAATGTAGAGCAATTAGATTTTGGATAGTCGTAATGGTTTGCATTGTGTCGGCAGGAAATTGTAATCCACTCTATTTATAATGGGCTTATACGGGCCAGCCTGACACGGGGCAGTATCGTGCTCTCTCTCACCTGATTGATTGATTCAGTTATTCTGTAATATCTCATGTAGGTGAGCGTAGACGCGCAGGTCAGTCTGTATAACAATTGCACACAGCTTGTGCGTCGGATCGCTCGGTTTTACACTAGCCGAAATTCAAAAATTTTGCCACTATGAATTAACAAGAAAATTTTGTTTTCCTATAAATGTTTCCAATTCAAGCATACTTATTTTACTCGTCGTTTTATGAAAGCGGTTATTCTACAACGTTGATTAAGGTTTATCCAAAAGTATAGATGTATTCATTAGACAGTTTCTGAAGCACATTCTTTACCATCATCCTTGGTGCTATAACTCATTGCCGAGTTGGAGAAGCCTTCTCCAATGGTTTCGATTAGACGCGATAGCTCTTCAGTCCCTCAGTCCAAATGGTTTGGTATCATTGCTCATACCGTCAATCCATCACAGCGTTGGCCTGCCTCTTTCATCCTCTTACATTTCCTGCTTCTTCCATCCAGTTGCATTGTCAAGACATTCCTTGGTAATTCATCCTATGTCATCATCATCAAATGTCTGGCCCATCTCAACCTTGATAATTTAATATAATGTCTACATCCCTAAAGACCGCGTACAATTCTTGTTTCTAACATATCCGCCATACACCTGTTTCACGTACTGGGCCATAAATTTCCGTACTACATTACACAGCACATTATCAGAGTACAGATAATTAAAAACCGTATATTTCTGTATTTCTATTTCGTTTTCAGAACTTCTTATTTTTTCTTTTACTTGGTAATTAATAAAGTTCTTGAGTTAATACGGTACTAAAGCAATAATATTTGTGGTTATCGCGCATTGATTTACGTATGACTTCAAATCGAAAAAGTATGCACTAAATAAATTCCGTCATGCTCCATATTGTTACGAATGTTAGACAATGATTATCGGAGTGTGCAAAAAGAACAAAACTCGGAAAAAATCTGAACAAAAACACTCAACGTAAGAAGTATAATGATTTAGGTTGCCTAGAATTTAGGCATAATCGTAAAGGCATTAACAAAGCTGCAATTAATCAATATAGGAAATTACGTAGGCCATTAATGTCTTAAATAACTTTGAAGCGAAATAATGTAGCAAACAAGGGAAAAAATAAATACATTTTCCATATTATAACGTATACAGTGAACAATGTTTTAGTAAGTGAAGTAGGTAATCGGTGCACACCATGATACAGTAAATTATTTTAATACAGTAACGTCGAAACGCAATTTACAAAATTACTCAAGTAGTGTACAAAACTTTAAAACTTTAAATATTTACGTTAAAAAGTACATTAAATACGTCATTTGTAAACATAAGCACATTGTGCGGAGAAAATTCGAAACCCAAAATTAGTTATCATTTTTTAATATACTCGAAATAAATAAATTTTTATTGGAAACTTTAACAACACATTTAGACAGACAGTATTTATTACAATGCGAACCCGAGTGTATTAAATACACAAAGTAATAGTATCATGGAAGAAATCTGAAAACACAGTTACACATATTTATTATAATATTAAGCCGTGTACGGTTAGAAAATCCACAATTTTTCTTTAATAGGTTTCAGCGAGGCATTTATATTTGCACTAACAAAAGTACACTGACCCTATTTTTATAGCTACACTTTGCGTTAGACCAATTTCTGAAGGACTCTTGTGTGAATATACGACAGGGTTAGCATCGGAAGAAATAAATGTATGTTTCCTTCCTTCTCAAGTCTCATTCTCTTTCCCTCCACTCATTGTTTTTGTCTTTCTCATCTTAACTATCTTCTCTGTCATTCATACCCCTCCCACATGATCTATATTTATTGTAATGCTGGTCTTTTCCATCATTACTCAATACAATACTGTACTTCTAACATACGAAACTTTAGTGTTTGGACAAGAAAGGAATTATGATGAAGATTCAAATTTGTAATGTCAGTGACCACACGAAAGAGACACAATATGTTCCTTAAAATGTCTGTGCCACTTTACGTACACTAGTACTTTCACAACTCATTGTAATAAAGTTATTATAATAAAATTATTATTAAGCTATATTCCTGAAATCAGTTTTTACTTTAAAATTAAATTAATTTATTATAATAACAACTAAATAATTTGTTTTTGGAATTCATATTGTTACGACATAACAGAACAATCTACGTGTTTCTCTAATGTTTTAGTGGATTCCGGGTGTAATGTGTGTGCGTACGTGATTCTCAACGCATTAGCTAGATTGTGCAGAAGTCGCGCGGCCACGCGCACTGTGTCAAGGCGGCAATGAATTACGCTATAATGTTTTCCTTTATTGTTAATGCGTAGTATTGAATATTTTAGTATTTTGGCGGGGTATAAATACAAGTACTCGGTGACGCTCAGTCAGTTTGAGTTGCGATTTTTGGAGTGCGGTTTGTAGTATTGTGGTGAAATATTATCTGTTTTATAATCGTGTGAGACAATTGTAATACAATTGTGTTTTATATTATTTGACATTTTTATTGCGTGTGAACAATTTTTATTTGATTTGTTGTAAGAGACTATCTTGTTGATTACAAACTGTTTAATTATGATAATTAAACACCACTGTTATGGTGATTAGTGACGTAACTGATGTCTTGTATTTTGTTTTCCACTATACCATACGACGATCAGTAGACCGTCGTAACAATATATTATTTCGCCTATTCGATTTATTCGAATAAATTCGATATAAAGTATTCGATTTATTAGTACAAATAAAATTAATGACTGTTAAGCGTATAAAGATGTAGTTAAAATTTCAGGTTTGTAAAACCCAATAATGTCGTTAAAGGTCTGTTGTCTGTAGTTGCGAAAGGCTTGTTAACAAGCGCTGAACTAGAAAACTAGCGGCAAAGTTAGTGGCACCTGAGCAGTCAGTAGAAAGAACTGTTGGAAATTAGCTGTTTAATTAAAACGGAAGCAACACGTAATCAATGGAAGCATACAGAATTCGTTTTACAAACGGATGTTTGAACTACAATTCGTCGATGGCAATTTGTTAACCACTCAATTTCACATCTGAACGCATCAATGAAACGTGTCAGCCAGCTTTATCTCTGGTGAAAGTCGCTTCTAATTAACATTTACTGTAAAAATTTAAATTCCGTTAGTAATGGATTTTATTTTAAAATTAAAATAAATTAATTGTGTAACATTGACGTCTTAATTTTACACCATATTTTGGATTTTAGACATTTGTAAGCATTATTGATGTATTTATGTACATAAGACCCAAATATTTAAAAGTACTACATAACGCATTACAATAAACAACCCCTTAACGGCAAACGTTGTTTACGTTCTGTAACTGTATTCCTTTCATGATAGACACGTGTGAAATATTGTAATAGTTTGAATGTGCAACTAATATTCTTTGTCTTCAATTTACGTTCTCACGCCTTTTATTCTTCGTAACCTTGGTTTATAACTTCCGAAAGCTAGCTTATCCTGTTTCTTTCCTTATTAGAATACAATCATTATTTTCATTCTAATTTACGGCCTTAAAAATGTTTGTATAACGTGTTTACAAAATTTATATTATACAGCATCTTTCTTATGCACATCACTCCTTTCTTACTGTTTCTAACTGTACTTCTTATTATCTCTTCCCACCTAAGTTGTCCCTATCCGTTAGCATATTATCTCGACAGTCAACCAATAACTCTTTTTTATCTTATAGTTCCTTATTTGTTTGGGTGGTCTAACTTCAACCATTCTGTAAAGATGCCCTTTCTACCACCTTTCACCATATTCATTTATTTTCTTTTGAGTCTTGCAAACGCTTAGTCCTTATTTTACATCATCATTTCCGTTCTATCTAAGCTAGAGCATATTTTAATTTTGATAAATGTGTTGTTTCCTAAAAACATTTGTTTAATTCAGGAAAGGTTATTTTAATAGTGTAAAACGTCTTCTTTTTCTAGTGCTCTAAGTTCTTTCTAAATCTCGTTCTGCGATTTGTTACATGATGACCTTAATCATCTCCAAACCCGTTTCCTCTACAAAACTTTGGTTTTACGGAGCCAACTTTGATTGCTCATAAGAAGAACGAGACTGAACCACCTCAGTCTCCGCTATCAAGGCTTCTCTATCGTATCCGATCTGTTATCGTTTTTGGGCAGTTATCAGTTTCCCTCCTTCGTTATATAATATCGTCTAGAAGGTTTGGTGTTACATCGAAATAATGAAGCTCAACAACGAGCCTCCTCCACAGTCTGTGTATTTATTCTCCGCGTCTCACTTTCGTACCGTAAGAAATATTATAACTAGTAGTATAATAATTATGATATAATTACGAAAACTACAATATAATAGTAATAATAAATTATTATGGTTAATATTTTATTATTACATTATTCGTAGTAGTAGTAGTAGTAGTAGTAGTAGTAGTAGTAGTAGTAGTAGTAGTAGTAGTAGTAGTAGTAGTAGTAGAGGTACTAGCAGCAGCAGAAGCGGCAGTTGTAATAGTAACAGAAGAACCTGTGACATCAAATATTATTATTGATGAAACTACAATGATACCGACAATATTAAGTATTCTGTTTCTTTATAATTGTAAGAAAAGTGCAAAAATGTGCAGAATATTTTGTAATTACAAGCGCTATTAATGTTTCCAGAATATAACAACGTACAGTGCATATCTGATCATTATTCTTGTTGTATCGCAGTGTGTACTGTCAAATTGCTGTCGTCGTCAATCAAGTTTTCACTTCAAAGTTTCCCTTTAGATTAGTCCCCGCTATTCAGCTGTACAAAGTTATCTCAACTTGTCACAGTAGTTTCCCTACACCAGCAGCAGTACATTTCCACAACACTCAGTGTTCGACAGCCAAACATTTTATTGCTGCGGCTACGAGAATTTGTTTTCCTAGATAAATCGATCTGTTCAAAATAAGCGGGAGCAGTTGTCACGTGACAGTCAGTGCCTCGGATTGCGACCTCGGAGGAACGAGTTCTATTAACACTTCATCTTCTTACCAGTTGCCTGCACTAAATAACTTTGTCAGCTGTTCGTGTTCAAAAAGACAATGATACATTTAGGCATATAGATATAAATAACTTTGTAATTGTGATGTGCGGTGGAATAATCACATTAGTGAGAGAAAAATTTTGTTATTAGACTTACATTATAACGTCGGTTATAATAGTTATATAATATATCAAAAGTGTTATTATAACAGTTTTATTATCGTTGTTATTTTTTAAATCCGACGATGCTTTTAATATATTGGTAAATGAAACTGTTATAATTACCAATAGTGTTCGATTCTTTGGCATTTGTAAAATGATACAGATCATAGTAAACATTTATCGCTAGAAACTTTCCATACTACGTATTTTTAATAAGAGCTAATATGTTGAAGAAATCTGAGCACCTAAATATAGACCTACGTTTTATCGTTGCGTTCCCACACATGTGAGAGCCATGTATTAATGACGGTCTTTGGAATGGCATGTAACACCAACACATAGTAAGAGGAGTACAATATATACATTCTATCAAAAATAATACCTGCGTATCTATAATTTTTAATCTACTAGAATAAATGTAAATACATGTTCGACGCTACAGAGTTATCTTTACCGTACAGATATATATGCCTTCTTTATATGGAGTCCAAAACCATGGCTTTAAGGCTATAAAAAGAAGATGTCATTGAATTTCTACTACTAAAAACCATAAGCGCCTGAAGAATTTTAACGAACATTCTGTAGTCGACATTAAGACATAAGGCTTTATGAAAATAAAATTCATAAAGGAGAAAATTAATCCCTGGTAGGCCGAGGAGTGGGCAGCATTCATCATATCATCGATAGAAACTGACAAGGTGATTATGGGTTGTTTCGAGGAGGCAAATGCATCCAACTTTCAGGATGTTGCTGAATGTTGCTTGGTTCTGTACAAACGATAATTACGATAATTCTTGACTTGAAATATCCAAAGTCTGTGTTAAATGGATTCTCAACGAGTCGACTTTTGACAGTCGCGGATGAATGGAAGTGTGACAAGAGCTCCTGGAATCTATTGAAACTGAAAGGCAGGGCTTTTCCAAAAGTTCAATCGCTGAGGACGAAGCGTAGGCAAAAAATATACGATTAAAGAGAAAAATTTATTAAATTCAACGAACGGTGCTAGCAGTTTTGTGTGAAGGTAACTTAAGTCTAAGCCACAGTGAATGTAACTTTTACTTTAATCTGTTGATCAATAAAGGGTTCTGTTCTTGTGGCAGAAGAGGCATTTCTTCGTAGAAAAATAGTATCTTCATTATACGTATCGCTAATCTAAAGAATTTTGATATTTAGGGATGCTGAAATGAAGTACGGGTATGGAACCGTATAGTCAGGTACTATACATAAGTTTTAACTAACCGGTTATTCGTGCATACATTTAAAAAAGGAAACATGAATGAAGTACATGTAAACGGGATATATATTGCAACAAAACACAGGATGATGAGCTGTATTAAGCGTATCTGAGCATGGATGACGAACATTAACATGTTTAAAATGGATTGATTCAATTTTTTTCAATTAGCTGTAAGTTTTGTATTTAAAATTGGATAAGGACATAGGTTATATCAAATTCTTTATAAAATTTTGTGCTTTTATGTCATGTACTTTAGGTGTGAATTTGTGCGCGTGTGATAAACCTTATTCGCTATATCTTCCGTGGTAATCAACCCATCGACTTGAAACTTAGACAGTGGATTGTTTATGTAAATAGCTACAGTTTTTATATACTCTGTGGTTTCCAACTATTTTATAAATATGTTTTATTTTAAAAGGGAAAAACTTAACTTGTAACTCTTATTAATGGTTGAGTAATAAAATTTATAGATAAAATCAATGCAAGCTCTTGCTAATTTATACAAAGATTTTCATGTAACCCAACTATCTTTTGTTTCCATCAACCATGTGACTGCTGATTGACCTATCAGAAACCACTAATTTCATTAATATTCGTACTCTGTAGGGCACGCATCGGCACAGTTCATCGATAGCATTCGCCGTGTGAATGTGTGTCCGTCGACGAGAGTTTTCCTCGTATGGACTTATAGAAATATAAAATTACAATAAAACTTGGAACTCTTTGCGAGCTTTGCGTACAGAACCAAGCTGGGTAACAACCTCAGTAAATAATTATTATTATATTAAAGTGCTTTTCGCGGTAGTCAAGATATCTGCATAGGGAGTTACTGAACACTTCAAGCTTTTACGGAAGGGTTCGACGGAATCGTCAGCGAGACCTGCAGAGGAATCGCCGCTGGAGCAACCCGCCGACGAAGAGGACGCCAGGAGGAGAGCGACGCCAAAAGGAAGGAACGCACATCCGGAGGACGTATCAGCTAGAGTAACGGATATTCATCTAATAACTAAAATCGAGCTAATCGAACAATATAAACTTTATTCAACATATATAAAATGCATGACACTTATGTAATTTAATATACAGTATATAAACTATTATTTCTTGTGTGTAATAAATAATTCTTCATTACCTCCAATATAGACTTGTTTGTAATTTCTTCACACACACATTATCCTATGCGAAATTATAATCTGTATTGTTGCAATATATATATTGAGAGATATTTGGCAGTACCCAGTTGCTTCAACAAGAAATGTAAAGAATCTTTTACGCGTGCATGATACCACGTAAAGAACCAGTTTTATAACATCATAACATCGTCTTTCAGAATATTAAATTTAGCATGGTAATATAATGATTAATAATTCACATTATAATTGTATAATTTAATAATGACCTTACTGTGACATTATTTATTTATAAAGGAGAAGTTTAATTGTTTACTTTTTATTGTAAAGGATAGTAATTAATTTCAGTTTAAGCATTACGTTTTAATATCTGGCGCAAAATTAAAAACGATTTTCATATACACAGCCCAAACACTGCAAACGTGACTGCGCGATATTAAGTTTTAATTTCACCTGTTTTTTGCAGCAGATATAAGCTAAACACCGCGTAAATTAAACCTTAATATAAGTGTTTTTTAATAGAGTCCTTCACATACCAACAAAATTTGACTTTGCAGAATAAAATTAACAACAACGAGAAATAAACAAATGAAATGTCTAGGAATAATACTAGAGTAGTTATTTTCGCTGGGCCAAGCACATAAAAAGGATTGTCAGAACAGTTATATTTTAAATCTTTTAGGCATACATTAAATAAAGTTAAAAATATAACCAGAATGAAGGCCTTCGTATTAATACGCCAGATGTAGCCTCAATAGTAATAAAACCGATAAAAAATCTTTAAATAAATCTGTATTAAAAACTATACTAATCTTAGTCCATACGTACGTATATGCCTTCGGAACTTTTAATAATAACAACACAGTTTTTGTTGTCGTTGATATTGTCAGTGTTATTAATATAAAACGTTTCGCTCAGTCTATGGTGTAGCATCCTCAGTGATAAAGCCCAGATAGCTTGTGTGAGGCAAGTACGGACGAAACGTAAATAATGATATCAATAAATCGTGATTGTCAAGCGGTGAAAAGTTTTGTATTACACTCCTCTAAAAATTATGGGATATATAGCATTGAAACAATGAACAAAACGTTAAAGATAAAAAAACTTAACCCTATAACTATAAGGGAAAAGGCAAAGAAATAAGATTGAAATTAAAAGAATTTAAACTGGCGTATTTCATATAAACAATTATTTTTAATCAGTTGTTCTTCAAAAAATTGTAATATAATGTTAAAATATAGGTATGGCGAACTATACATGACTTCCATGTTCTAAGATTTATATCTCAAATCATTTACTTGAATTCGGTTCGATAATTTATAAACAAAATATCGCCCTCCCTCAAACTATTTTCACTATTTATAAATATTTTTGTTATTATGGGGTAGTCGTTTAATATAATGTTATTTCCGAGCAATTTTATCTATAAAAATTAGGTAGTTTATTCTTATAAAGAAACTGAACTAAGCAGATAATCATCCCTCCTCCTCAACCGATCACCATCGTCATTGATATTTACACTTTCATAGAGTAATAGTTTTTTCATATGTAATTCCTAAGGTATCTTATATTTCAAAATTTAATATTCGTAGGCTACTTCACTTGATTTCAACACAGCAATTTTCAAAAAATCACCCCCCTCCTCCTTCAACTACCCACTCCATTTATCTCATTTACCATTTTACAGTGAATGAATATAACTTTATTTTCGGGGCACTTATTTATTAAAATCAAATACTTTACTCTTGTTAAAACACAAAACAATGCAGGTAAGCTACCCCTTCCTCCTAACCAAACAACCTGGTTTCCTGCCAACACAATTATTTTATTTTTAGCAATTACCATTGTTTGAAAAAGTTAAAATGAATTTTTTTAGTATTTTGCTCTTGCTAAAACGTAAAACATTGCAGGTAAACTACCCTCCCTCGTAACTGATCTTCACCAAAATTAATATTCCTTGAGTTCTCTACAACTCGGGCACATATGCAAAAACTTATTTGATTCCGTTTGATTTGTGTCAGTTATCGTTCGCCATAGAAAAAATTTTACACACACACACACACACACACACACACACACACACACACACACACACACACACACACACACACACACACACACACACTTTTCGGAAAATGACTTTTCTTCGTATTTAGAGAGTAGTACAATCAGAATCAGCCCTTATCGTGAACACGATTTTTTTCGCATCACCATACTTCTATTTCCTTACGGAACATGGAAGTAAAACACATGCTATACTTAAACGATAAGATAAGTTTTCAGATTAGATTAGATTAATTGAATTAAAGAAAAGAAAACTAATTTTATCAGACAAAAGTGTTGCGAAATAATCTGCGCTTTTTAAGAATCGAATAAATAAATATAAATGAAAATAAAGCATGTTGAAAATTTCAGAAAACGGATTTACTACATTGTTTACACAGGCAGTTCGTTACATATATTAGCGTGTGTAAATCTAAAAGTATTTAAAAGTAAAGAAAATTCAGTAGGTTGAAGAAGAGAAGTTTAAAGCTTGTACGAAGTGGGGAAGGCTTTACTGCTTTGCTTGATGTTCGCTTTATGGCCCTATTAATACTTTGAAAGCTTGAAAGTTCGTCTCGCGAGACGATAACGGCAGGACACCATTAAGCCAGGATTTACAGATTTACAGAGACACGGTCGCAGGAATCTAGGCACTTGTCCGTAACATTATTCCACCTGTGTATGTCGCCGCTTTAGCGTGACGTAGCAAAGAGGAACTAAGCGCGGAAACGATCATTAGAAGTTACGTTAACAATGTAAAATGTGCTCGTAAGTTGGTCGGAACGTTTCATGATAATGAGTGCCGTTCACTCTTCGCTTATTGTCCGTTCCGTGTCTGTTCCATTTCCCCTTATCGAATGCATTTCTGGTAACTTAGAACGTACCGCAATATAGTATAATTTCAATGATTATGTTCAGAATTATTATTGGTTAACAAGTACAGAATACTGTGACTTTAAAGGCTCACTGTCATACATGAAACTTGTGTGTGTGTGTGTGTGTGAAATAATTACGGGGCTTAGTAGACCAGTGATTATGGCAACTGCCTACTAGACGTTCCGGCTTAGTAACCTGGGCGCCCCAAGAAACCAAAGTGCATTTTCCAGCCGCCTGGTCGACTCAGCCTGTAGACATCAGTACTGTACTTGGAATTACACGGTGGGGCAGAATCGGACTTATGAATCGGGGGTTGAAGCTTATGCTGGCCACTATACCAAACGGCTCACAGCCGACAGCCTATCCTGACTAACTACTACACGGTTTACATGGTACAAAAAGAAGTCGTTATTATTATATTTTTGTAGAATAATTTTTTCAGTTTTTCTTACATATGTAATTTTATTTTATTGTAATATGAAGTATGTTTTGTTTTAATTTCTAATATGCACTTCGTTGAAACCATTTTGTTGAACGTCAGAGTAAATATTTTATTTTATAATGTAAATTTGGATGTTTATTCAGTTGCTACGCTATTATTATTTTATGCTAAAGCCAGTTAGCTCTGTGCAATATTTATTGTTTGTAAACATTGTCATGATTTATATTGGACTCTTGTATAGTTTTGCGTTTCATGTTTGTAGTACATAAGTGAAACAAAAAATCCTCATCAACGAAAAGCAACCAAAAACCAGCACCAATGAACAGTAACAGTCAATTAAAACGTTTCACTATGCGCAGACCCAACATGCCTGACGATGAGTATTTAGCATCTTGCTTGGTGCTCGAAACGCTTCTCAGATAAGCAAAAGACGTCTTGATTTTACACTTACATAATGTTAAAGCTCTCTCCCTCTCTCTCATTCTCTCTCTCTCTCTCTCTCTCTCTCTCTCTCTCTCTCTCTCTCTCTCTCTCTCTCTCTCTCTCTCTCTCTCTCTCTCTCTCTCTCTCTCTCTCTCTCTCTCTCTCTCTCTCTCTATCTCTCTCTCTATCTCTCACACTACACACACACACACACACATCTCTCTATATAAGTTTAAAATTTCTAAAGAAGTTAACATTACTTGATAGACAATATTATTTTGTATAAAAAATATTTGTACGTGTCTGTAAAACTGAGGTAGGTAAGTTGCAAGTTAGAAAAATAAGTTTACATAAAACAAGGTGAAATAAATAAAACAAACGTTGTGTATTTGTAAAAGAGTTAGCAGTCTTGTGGCTGACTTACTTCGTTTCCAAAAACACGACGACACCTTTAGTACAGAGGGCCGCACAAACTTTAGGGACAGATGTAAAAACAGTTACATTTTTAATGGGATTACACTCTTCGTTTCTCTCTCAATAATGCTGGTGAGAATTGGGTAACAAATTCTTCAGAAATATTTAGTAAAACTGTATTATGACACTACTGATTATTTCTTAAATAATTTATTATACGAGAAAAATAATCACAGTAATGTAGGTCACGCACTTTAGTGGTTTTGATTGTTAATAACAATTCTGACAACACATGAAACATCCACAGTGATTTGACTGGAACCCTGATGACGTTTCATCGCAGAATGGGCCAAAGGTTTGACGATAAAAATGAAAGAGGCTATGTTAAACTGAAAAACAGAGATGTTGTAAATACAGTAGTGTACTATCACAGATAGGGAAATCAAAGTTAAAATCGTCTTAATTAGTAATACTAATGTATTATATTAATGTGTATTATATTATATTACTTCTGCCCGAAAAGATTTATAATCAAGTAGCTGTTCTAAAAAAGAAACATTAAAATTGCTATGTAAAGAATTATTAGGTTTACAGATATACTTTATTAAGTCTACTAACATAATTAAGTCTTTATTAAGTGTAAAACGGCACGTAATCTAAAATAACACAAATTTGTACGCATTCGTTTTTGATTCTACTGACAAATCTATCACAATTCTCAGGTAGATTGTGATAAAAACTATCAAATTTATATTTATATTTAAGCGTTTAAATGTGCAAGATACGATGTAATATACATTTAGTTTAAAACATCAAAAAATGTAAGATATATTAGACACTTAAATAACAAATAAAATTTTCAATTTATTTAAAACAGCTTGTTCACTGACAACATTCTTATTTTTATATCATAAATCTTGTTCTGCCAATATTCTATTTCTCTTCTTTTTATTATATAAATAAAATACTCTTTTTATAAAAAGAAATATTATTAAATGGATTAGCTAATGTAACAGAATAATTTCTTCAACTTTACTACTGAAGTAGTAGTTGCATTAGCTATTGAAGCTTTAGCTCGCATTAGAAGCTATAATAAACTTTTTAAAAGTTATATATATATATATATATATATATAAAGAAATTGTACAGTTGAGCCTTTATATCTTTAATAAACTGTTACAGATACTCTACAGTTTTAGCATAACAATTGTAATATACCATTTAACCGTAATTTTATTATTTATTTAACTTAATTAATAAAGTTAGTAACGTTATGAAACACTTAACAAGACCAAGATCCTGTGTGTGGGTGTGTGGGTGTCTGTATGTGTGTGTGTGAAGTCACATATGAAAGTGAACAATAACACTGCAAAATATGAAGTCGTTGAGCAATCGGCTGGATCAATGAAATACTAATTAACCGTTACAATGGGTTACATAAATGTAAGCAGAGGTTATTACAAAGTTTACTCGCAGTTATGAGGGCTGTAAAATTGCCACGTGCATAGCCACCTGATTTGTTGAGTACCAAAATACCGGCGCGTTTCGCGTCTGAGACAATCGTCAAAACAACTCAGCTGCCTACGATCGTTGGGTTTGTCCATAAGAATCGATTTGGTTCCAAGGGAATTTTGTTAAATTACGTAGACACACATACAATAAAATTTAACATGGACCTTGAATATATTGTTTGGCAACATAAATTTCTATTATTTAGGAAATAAAAACTTTTTATTTATATTCTATTTGAAGGACAGATGAATCGTTAGTAGGCCCTATATTATAACATTTGTAATATACCCGTTTTCCAGCAATGTTTAGTCTTAAATGACAGATAAGTTTAATATTTTAATAAACTGGTGATTTAAACTTTTTTCCTTTCATTTTAAATTACGTTTGCCTTTCCTTCTTACCACGCTACCAAGACTGTGCATAAAAGACACGCGTTAGGTATTATAAAGTGCCATTAAAATTTTAAAATTAGTCTATAAAAGATTGGTATTGAATTGTAAATAATGGAATTATATTATATTTATGACAAATAAGTAAATAGTGATCAAACGTTTTCCTTTAACTGATAATATATATCGGTATTGTTCCCCAGTTTGAAAATATAAATTTTTACCTTTAATGAGTCAAATTTTGTTAAGGTTACACGTAATACGACTGTATAAAAACATCTTATGTTACCGGTATACTGCGACTCCTTAGGTGCTCCTACAAAGCTAAACTGTTCATAGGAAAATGTTATGTCTAGCAAGCTTGACTGTCCAGTGAACGCGTAAACTCATGACATACTCGGTACATAGTTCGTACGGCAGAACGACATCCGTTTCAGAAGATTGTTTCAGACACGACCCAGTTAGTAGAGTAGCTAAAAGGTGAAATGAGGAGGGGTACAGCCTCTCAATAAATAGGTCGCTAATAAGGTCTTGTACGTAATACCTGCAGGCAGGCAGTACCAATTCTCTATAGTGTCCGTGATGTTACGTACATAGTAGGTTTTAACTGGTGTATTTTACTTTCATCATCACCTCTTATCTCAGTTTTAAATAATAACCCATCATCATAGAAAAACCTTTGTCAATAACTGTGTTAATTTTTGCTCAATAAACCCATGGAAAATTCCTGATTACGCCACTGGACCCAATAACTTTGCATTTTCGACCAGGAGTACACGAGTTCTTACTGGGCAGTTAATCAGTTCTCAAATTGTTTCACTTCCGATTCATCTAAGTTTCAGCGCCTGTTGCCCTTAAGTTCAGTAAGCGTTCATATAAACTGTTTTTGTAAGTATGCCACCTATGTAATGAATATCAACGACTTATATATTTTTTTTTTTGGAAACACTACACGACACGAGGTGAAAAAATTAAAAACTGTTGGGTAAGCTCTTAAAGTCTTGAATATAATAATAGATTGGGATAATTTCAGAATTTCCACAAAAATCTATTGAAAGGCTCTTCCAAAATATTTGCGATAAGTAACAAATATCCCAACGTGGACCTCACTTACAAAGTTGTTAATGAGATTCTCAAGATAGTTTGGGCAAAATTAAAGCAAAACAAAATGACTACAAAGAGAAGCAATGCACGACATGCAGTCTTTCTGGAAATGACTCAGGTTGTCTGGCTGCAAACGTAAAGCCAGTTCTAATGAGAGTCGTCGCTTGTCGGAATGTCTGATCGGATGAACTCGTATGAGTGAAGCTAAATGCAATTACAGCGTTGAATAGTTTCACATTTTGAGGGTTTAGTCGCAACTATACGGTCGTCAGTTAGCCGTGCGGTTAAGCTTCCAGTTGCGCCAGACCTAATGCCAACAACAGTATCTAATTAAGAGCTGTGCTACATCATATGTTAAATACCTGACAACAGTGCTAAGGATTAAAAATTTAGCTACAATTTTCAGACAGCATATGCTAATATATATGAATTATGAGAATTGTAGTATGGAATCTACAAGGTTTAAAGATGAGAATTCAATCACTTCTGTAATCTTTGGTGCCGGAAAATGTGTAAACATTGTACAGCCCGAATAATAATAATATGATAATATAAGTTATATAAATAAACGAATTCCTATACTTTCCGAGGGGCGAGCTCCAACTTCTGGGGGGTCCCGTAGGTTGCGGATAGTTTAAGGTCCATCAAATAGACAGCTGTGTATAATTTGACGATCTACGGCTGTAAATAGTTCCGATCCGAGGTGGTAGTATTATCCGAGGGTGACTTGTGGTATTTTAAAGTTACGCTCTTAACGTAGTAGAGCGCCATCATATGCCGTGACACGTAAAGTAAGGTGCGCTATTAAACAGGCAGTGACACTTACTGTCTTGTACGGCATAGGGTTGGTAGTCCCTGAAGGCTAGGAGAAGAACACTCCGAAATCAAATGAGAGGTAGATGAGGTTTCGAAGCTGGGTGAATGCTACTGGTCTAAAATACGAGATGAACGAATGAAAACTCCTGGTCCTCCAGGATGGTGATTGAGGCCAGCTCCTCACCGCTCATAAAATAAATGCCAAACAGTCTAAAAAAACATACCTAAAAAAATTTCCGCCTCAGATATAAATTGGAATTGTAGTTTAAATTTTAAACAAAATTTTTAATACTTATGAAGAATGTGTTGTAGATATACGATACTTTCGGGTAATAAGAAAACATTCTGGAGAAAGTGTTTATTGTTCTTTTTGTTAGCTGAGTAGTGCAGAAATACATTTGTAACGATAAAAGCAAGACGTTATTCTACCTGCGGTAGTTTTGTCACGTACTCACGAATATTGTGTACTTTATGTGCCAGTGTTCTTCGTTATTACTGGCGCTAGTTACTGAGTGTCAGCAAATGTAAACTTTACTGAATCCGGGTTTGTCAACAGTTTACTGGCAGTGCAGTGGCAGAGCTTATTTTCTAATTTTATAGTAACACGGTGTCTCAAAGTGCAGGTAAGAAAATGGCTTTTTTACAGCTGCCCGTAAAGGTCCTGTGTATTTTATAATAAACAGGATTACATTAAGTGTATGTATTATAAACATATTCTATATGTTCAGTCATAAACATAATTATTTTTTCAAGCAAGCGTTAACATTTTCAAAAGCTTTAAAACTTTGCGCTGAAAAAAATGATTATTTTATTGATAGTATTACAATACAATTTTAATGAAGCTGAGAAACACAACCCGAGTAAATATTTAATAACATAACTAACATATTTGAGGCATTAAAAACACACGTTTAAATGGCGAATCATTTTTAAAATGTAATATTACTTACAATGAAAAATATTTTATATAACTGGTCTTTGTCGTACTTATTTGTCTATTATTGTTATTCAGTACTTTGGGTAGTGCAACCATCATCGTCATTAACGCAGAGTTTTGAACGCAACCTGAGGCAAGTGAGGCAATAAACTACAAAATAATACAGGAAAGTGTATCGGGAGAACACTATAGGTACGCATTAACAAATTAACATGAAATACAATAAAAATTATAATTAGTGAATTACGTTACAATCTAATTATAACAGATTTTATTACCTCCGAAGATTCAGATGAAGATGTTAATCTGGTCAAATGTGAAGGATTCGACATGCGATCACCAAATGTCTTCGTGACACATTTAATAATAATGTTTATGTTTATAAGCATAATTATATCACATATTTAATTTCCTATAAAAGTATTTGAAATGTTTTATTGTAATTATGTATATGATTTATCCTATATGTTTTTTATAAATGCATGTGTGGTATACATAAAAGTTTGTAACGTGTAAATTTTAACAGTACATAATAATTTTAATTTATTTCAACCATCAATTATTATTTTTATTATATTTTGCATTGAATTTTTGACGATAATTTTGTCTTTTCTATAGTGGATAAATTTTGATACTATTTTGCAATTTATTAGCCCATATCAGTGAACCTCGAGTCTTGTCAAAGAAACGATAGCATAAGATTACGTTGACAGAGATGGGATTTGTACGAGCCGTGGATGGCTGCTCGAACGCGTAAAAAAATGAGGATGTCAGTAACAAGTTAAATAATTTCTATTTAAAAGAAAAAAATTAAAAAGTTAGGATTCAATTGCTTAAGCCATCTGGATATGCTAGTAAATGAAATATTGGCTTGTGTTCGTAGAGAACAGATACTTACTGAATATGAAGAAGTTGGTCGCCCACGTAAGAGATGGTTTCTGGAAGTTACGGCTTGCCTAACCCATAAACATGGTAGTAGAAGAAGAAAAAAATCAGAAGAAGAAGAAGAAGAAGAAGAAGAAGAAGAAGAAGAAGAAGAAGAAGAAGAAGAAGAAACTTCTACGATGGCCTCAGGTTGTGAGTTGTCAGAACAGTTTTTTGAATAACAGAATTATCAGATCTGACGATCTGACGATGAGCTGAGAAACTTGAAAGAGCTAATCGAAATAATTTTTCTATAGTGGTGTGCAACAGTAATAATTCTGTTTGTGATTATAACCACTAACACAACTTTCTTAATTAAAGTTTGTTTACTGTTATGATAAAGATGATGGGTTAAAATATTTTTGTAATAAAAATTACGTCATCAACTCTAAGCTTTAAGTCAGTTTAAATTAATTTTAGACGCACTAACTTAGCAGATACAATCTTTATAGACAGGTCATAGATTTCAATTGACTATAATTTTAAAAACAGAACCCGAAAATCAACAATATTTATGAACGTTTCAAAATTGTAACCATTTACAGACAGTCACTAGCTCAAATTAAGTAGGCCTACATTTTGTTCATTTTATTTTTTGGCTTACTGTTAAGAATTATTTTGTAACACAGTTTTTTGTAATTTCAGACAATATAAATCACAAATCAATGATTCGGTTTTCAGTTTCACTGTAACCAACAAACATTAGTGAGCACAAAAGGACATAATGTTACCCCAGTATTCGTAATGCCTCATTAATCCTCAATTAACGGACTCCATTACACAGACGTAGATTTATGGTTTTATTGCAGGCCGGGTAATGAAACATTTTTCAGCGAACAAAATTAAAGCGTTCTTTTTTATGACATCGAACGGTCCACCGCACACAACACATTTCGTGCGTTTAAATAATATGCGCTGCATAAATTACTTCGACGGGCGCTCCTTGTCACCCGCTCGCACGCAGACACGATGTACCGCATTGTTTCAACTTATACGTACAACACATAGATCTTCAAAAAGCCGTACTGCATTCATTTAGTTAATATACTGCCGTTCATTACTCTAACGATTTGCGAAGACAGTTACGTAGAGACGCACTGCCCTCACGCTGTTATAACAGTAGTTTATTTACGGCTGTTTGCTGAATGTACGTATACCAGCGCCACTGTTGTATGTTGGAAAGATGAAAGCGTTGACTCTTCGATAACGGTAAAGAGACGTCTCTGTAAGGGACGCCATATCTATTGAAGGAATAATCAAAAGGTTTCACTATCACGATCACACACAGAGTTAACAGTGTAGAAAACCGGACAAACTCCCTGAACCATCTCGCTTCGTGGCGTTCGATTTACATCGTTATCGTTTTTTTCTCGATAGCGTCAGTTTTTTGAAATCCAGTTTAATGGAAGACGGCGTTAATCAATTATCTAGAATTATATAATAACCAAAATCTGTAAAAAAGAGTGTTCTAAGCAATAGTCTTAATGTGTAGAAGGGAGTCAAAATAGGCTTAAGTTGAGGACTTTAGACCAAAAGTACAGCCAAAATGTCACGAACACACAGAAGTAGCAGATGCCTTCAAAACTCGTATGAAGGATTAATACAAAATTACGCTTTCATTAATAATAAATCTGTGATGTCTGAAAATGTACAGGATGAATATAATTAGATATAGCGGTCTTGAGCTTATGTACGATAATTGGCGTTTACTTTATCATTCAATAAAAAATAAGTTCGTAAAACACAAGTGAAATGTAAAATAAAACTAACCACACTACTGTAATTCAGTTGAGTAGCACGATGAACGGGTTTATACTTAATTAATTCATTAATTAATTGGTAACAAATGCAAATTTTTGGAAGAGATTTGGGGTATTGGTTATCACATTACTCACGAATTGTATGAATTCTTAGAACATACACTTTGTTACGTTTCAAGAATGGTAAAGAAACAAAGTTTAAATTGTATCACATAGGGAGATATTATATGATTCACATATTATATCACATAATATAATATATCACATATTATATCCAGATAATTGTATCACATATTATAATATTATGTGGTTCTAATGTGATATTATTATATACTACTATAACACTGAATCATTTGTAATACCATGATGTTACTGTTGTCAAGTGTTTATGCTCAATTTCTTCATTATTTTTACCATTTCTTGCATTTACGAATTACTACGTTACATCTGACTGAGACTGCGGTACAGAGGACAGAAATAACAAAACGTTATAGTGACAGAAATGAATCATTGAAGAAAACGTACACGTATACAGCTGCCCGAAAAGTAAAGTCTTGAAACCAAATATTTAATAGGCAAATAATTATGTAAGCGTTTGTGGTAAGAGTGATGAAAATTGTCTGATGACAATTTCTATTTAGACATCTATATTATTAAAATAAGCTTATTTGTAGGCAATTAAAGAAATTATTCGAAAGTTACGTAATCAGGATTATCATGTTAAGCCTTTGTAAAACCGATCATAGCTCTTATTTTACTTGCTTAACAAATGTGCCCATTAATATTGTAAGCACTATATACAGTACAAGCAAATACTATGTCTGTTTTGTATAATTCCTAATAACGACCACTGTTATTAAAAAACTAAGGCATCATTTCTGTAATAAGATAATAATTAAAAGTAATGAAAATGATGTTTAACACTCGCTAACATCTAAAAGTTTAGTAAGGTCACAATAAACTGTTAATTTTGTCACGTGGTTAACACACGGTAATTCTACCTGTAACGTCAAAAATAATGCAACTGGCTGAATGACCACACGGTGCCATTGTCTTCAACTTTTAAGGGTAGACTTCATGTAGACAATCTAGACAGAGAGAGATTAGATTCCAAAATTGTTTCGCATAACTTACAGAATTCACGAAACTTCTAGATATTTACTTCGACCATTCTATATAGTTATTTCTTTCATAAAATTTAATTAAAAATTGATGCGTTATAATGTTATAAATAAGAATTTAAAAACTAAACCCTACACGGATAAAAGATCTTAACTCTTTTTACGAACATGCTTGTTATATTTTCAATTTTCTCTTATTAAAACCAATGAAAATTTTAACTGCTTTTAATGAATTGATTTAATTAATGTAGATAGTGTTCCATATTTATAAATAAAACACAATATTATAAAACGTTTTGTTTTCTAGATTTTTTGCGTTTAAAATTACGTGACAGTTTACGAAAACTATTCAACCTAAAGTCAGATTTATGGAAACGTTCCAACACAGGTCTACTGACAGATAACATCAGTTGCCCATGACAAATTGGGATACGAGTTTCTTGTACCAACAGTAGATTTAATTATGTTTACCTAAAGAGAATCGTACATCATGTCTCATAAATTATTAGTAACGCAGTGATCGTGTTTACCGGCCGACAAAAACATTATCCAATTGTGACTTTACTAATTTACTACTTACCGTGAGTCTATACAAAAGTCTTGACATGTAGAAGATACAAAAGTAACAAACGTAAAAGTGACAAAAGTAAATATGCTTTTGTCTACAGTTGCTGAAGATAGGAATATAGTGTGCTACACATGTAATATATTTGTTTATTGATAATTGACCCTTATGTCTTACACAACTTAATCCATATATAATAATTTTATCAACGAAATGGAATTTCAGTGTATAAAAGAAAACACTTTGTTACGTTTCAAGAATGGTAAAGAAACAAGTTTAAATTGTATCACATAGGGAGAACATACTCGTATATTACTTACGCTATAAACGCACCAACAAAAATATTTACTATAATCTGGACTATAAAAATACGTGTGATAATAACATACGCCTGGTAGACTATAGTTAGGCCACCACACGTTATCATCACAGTTCTTCGCTCTAAACAACTTGGTAACTTTTTAGTCGCAGACGTCAAAATAACCCAATTTTATTTTACAAAATAGTAAACATCTCTTACGGAAAGCGTGAAGTGTAAGAAAAAAGGTTCATAATACTAGCCGATACATAGTAGTCTAAGGATTTATTGCATATTAAACGACTTCTAAGACAAGTCGATAAAGAAAACACAAATCAGAGATACAGAATATTATATTATGATTATTTGGATCATAAATGATATAAAAATTATGGCAAATGTGTGTAAATTGCTGGTTGGATATTATTATTGTATTTTAATAAGATACAAAAGTAATAAATATATAATTTATTGATAGCAAATAAACGTTACTAAAATATAATATAATAACTCAAATAAAAATTATATTTCTTAGGAATAAACAATCTAATTATTTTAAAATTTTGATTAAAGTGAATTAAGTGCAACTAAAAGTTTGTATGTCTTAATTACTTTTCTTTTGTCCTTTCATCTCCCCTATCTTTTTCTACTGAGGTCTCTTAATATGTCTTTACGATGTCTTTAAAACTCCGAAAATAGTTAATACTTTTTGGGAGTAAGACAAATTTTTATCATTTGACTTTTAGCTTCACCATAATAATTCTACGCACTACTGATTAAAGATACTCTATTTATTCCATCACTTCAAAAACAAAGGTATATCATTACAACATATACACAGAGAAATAATCCAGTGAGAATGTTGGGTTTATTAAGAATAAATGCAAAAATAATAATGTTAGAACTTTTATATGTAGTGACTTACTCAATATATTTTCTATTTGGAGCCGAGCATACATTAGCTCACAAAGAAACGTGCTGAGTAAATAATACACGAATCAAATAACAGAAACATGCAACTACTAGTCTTTTGTCACGTTGTGTTTCCAGGAAATAACTTGTAACGTGTCTCAAGTTTGTACACGTCTTTTTATGAGACAAAATTTAAAAGCAATTTGTTGAGCTATACTAGTACAAACTTACACCAAAATGTTATTATCTTCTTTTCTTTTTATTCAAAAGAAGGTATCTTACGTATATGTATAAATATTGTGTGAATATATGTATATGTTATTCCTTATGTTACGTTAAAATATATTGAGGTAGCTTTTATTTATTATACCTTCTCGACTTTCATAGTTCATCTCAATTATTTTACGTACAATTTTTACGATTAAGGTCACTACAGGTCACCGTGTTGCACATTTTTTCGTTTTCGCTTTCACCAGTGCACACTCAATCTTTCACATCTGATCTTTCTCTCTTTTTTGTGTTTTAATCTCACCTTCCTTGTTTATTGATCTTTTCTTCTAACTTGAAGTTCTTAATGTACTAACTCCTGTACTTAATTGTTTCTACGTGCATATTTGGGATCTGTCCTAAATCTTTCTGTAATTCTTTGTGCCTTTCATGTTTTATTTTTATGTTTCTTAGATATTCAAGTATTTGTTTCGTTTATATTTTATTTTCCATTCTTGTTAGTAAGATTTGAATCTTCTCTTTTCCATTTGTATGGAAACTTTAGAGAAATTTGGTTTCTTCATTTGATACCAATCAATTTACAATTGTTCATTTGTTTTGGGACATATGTTTTCTTAATATGCTTCTGTATACTTTTAATATTTTTTTTGTAGGAAAAGAATCTCCAACCATTCGCGTGAATATAAGTCTTCAGGGCATATTACTGTTGCAATGTCTTAATTTTGCGTTTCTGTTTTTTGTTATCACTGTTTGTTGTCAGATGGTATGCGATTTCCACCTTTGGATTCTTCGTTTCACACCTTCTTATTCTCTTGCTGTTGGTTTCATAATTTCATCTAGGTGTTTAAATTTTTAAACTTTGTTTATTCTACTGTTTTTAAAATTCTACTGACACAAACTTACAGAAGTATTATATGATATACGCAGATGTAACCGCTTCGTATGATGCACAAACACTCACGAGATTACGAAACATTACCCATAATTTAATACACATAACTGGAGGCGCTCTTCACATCAGCGGTTCAGCCCAATCACTCATAACAGAATACATTACCGCTGATAATTAAGTGTTGAACAACACCGATTACCGGTAAACGTTTATAGCGAGAAGCAGTGGGCGGCTGCGGTAGGGGGGATTAAACCGGGCGCATTTCTCAGCGCGCCGACGGCCCGTGAAATTAAACGCGAGACAAAACACCTCTCTACACCGCTTTGATTGAAACGTGACCCTCTAATCAACTTTTTTTCTACTTACTACGTTTATTTATTTATCTGATGTTAGTGGGCGCCCGGGTTTTCTGCGTGGTTTATGGCGCGCGCGAGCCGGCAGCCAGCACTCGATTCACGAGCTCTCCGCCGTAAAACACCCTACATAAGTCACGTTACATAGATCAAATTAAAGTAGTAGACTCTGTAAAAGAATGATACAGAGGGTAACATTTGCAGCCCAGCTCCGGGAAAGTACGGCATCTGCAGCAACTTGAAGATGTGAAAACAAGTCGTAGGGGAGCAAAACACTATCTTTATATCTCAAAATGATGGTATTATTAGTCCATCTCGACGGTCAAAAACGTGAGACAAGAACACAAAGTGTGAATATTTGCAGATATGGTATTTTCCTTAGGAAAGCAATAGAGATACCACGATATATAGGGTGTTTAGACTATACAGGGCATATTTAAGTTGAGCTGCTTATATGAGTGTATGTGTGGGGTGGTTCTTTACACATTTTAATTTAGAAAAATGGATATCAGATACTGATTTAGGGAAGGTCGCTCCAACAGTGAAAACTTTTTAGCATTAAAAGAATTTTATAAAACGACGTGAAGTCACTTTGGAAACACATGTTGCCTTTGTTGACTTCGAAAAAGCTTTTGACTTGGTCATTAGAAATAGACTATGGGCAATAATGTTGGAAAGAGGATACCCTGTACATCTTATAGAGACAAAGCAAAGATTACAAAACAAAGAGATCAAAGCAACATACAGTCAACAGAGTTGGGATTTTTAAGAAAGGTAAAAGGATGCACAAGAAGGGATCGTATAACAAATGAAGATATACGCAAAGAATTAAATATATACAATCTAAATGAGAAATTGAAGAATACAGAGGAAAAATGGAGACAGCATTTAAGTCGCATGGATGAAGATAGAATATCAGTAATTGTAAACAAGTACAAGCCTTCTGGAAGAAGGGATGTAGAAAGGCCAAGAAAGAAATAGATCTGATAATGTGAAGTCTGAACAGGCACATTTCCTAATCCCTGAAATGTAGAAGAAGAAGAAGGATATTAGATACTTTGTGTCTCTTACACTAAACACTACTGGTTCCACTTGCTTTTTAAAATCAGATATCTTGTCTGTACACTTGTCCAGAACATACGTCTTGCACTTTGCTCCTTAATACGTCTTGCATTTCTTCGTAGTTTTTCTTCAATATTGCGATTTGTGACCCTTTTACTTACTTCTCTTCTACCTTCCTCGGTTAGCTCTTACTGCTTTTATCACGAAGATTCCCAGCCTCTCTTCACCCGACTCACGTGTGATATACATTGACTTATACCACCGCTAGACAAATAAAGCCTCATTATACATTGGTATTGGCCTTCCATCCGAGTAATGTCTGTTTGTAGTCTCGAAGTACCTAATAATTTTAACTATCGCCTCCAAATATTTTAAGCTTACAATATCTTGGATTTTTAATTTCTAAATTCCATCACTCACCTCTCTTTCTCTTTCTTCTATTCCATATTCTACTGATTTTCCCCTTGTTTATCTATAGACCCGTATCTACTTATACGCCTCATTTGTCTTTCCAGATTGTCTTTATTCCTCATTTGTATCATCTGTATACGCTACAATTTGGACCAGTGTCTGCAATCTAATTTCTTCTAATTCTTAGTTCATTGCTATGCCTGCACATGCAACGTTAAACAGAGCTACCGAAACCCCGTCTCTCTGCCGCCCGCCTCTCTTCCCGTTTATGATAATCGGTCCTGTGTTGTGCGTCTAAATCTTTGAGCCGTCCAGAGTCACTTAAATTAATTTTCTAAGCTTCATTGAGATTCCCAATACCTTTTGATTGTGTATCATAATCTCTTTTTTCACCTCATGAATTTTATAAACAGTATATGTAACGGATTGCTTTGTTTATAATACTTTTATAAAAAAAAAGCTATTTCACTGTAAATGTTTCATCACCACAAATCTTTCTTTCTGAATCTGCACTCACATCTTCTATCATTTCTCCTTCTTAGATTTTCAACTGTTTATTGTTATCGATTATAATATTCTTACTTCGCACACGCTATAGTCATTATCAATATTTTCATGTATCCACGTGCTACTTTACCTCCCTATATATAAAAGGCATCATCACCCCCACTCACCATTCAGGCATTCTTTTCTTTCTCCGCTTTTTGTTATTAGCCCATGCACTGTTCGCATCAATTTTTCTCTCGTATATTTAATCGCTTCTCTACGAATCACATCAGGATTCTTCTGTGTTTCATCTTTTGCATTACTTCATTTCTCCCTTGTTCTGCAGAATCAGTTTTTTATGCCTCTCAACTATTCCACCTCTTCATCTTCCTCTCTTTTCCTTAATTCACTTTATCCATAACTTTCTCTACATATTTCAACACTTCACTAACTTGATCGTTTCCTTCCTTCTTGTGATGTAACTATTATAGCGTGTCTCCTGCCTTGTTCTTTCGACATCAGCATGGCTTTCCTCATTTCTTTCTACCAACATCTCACATATGTTATGTTATCAGGATTTTGCTCTTAATTTTTCTTGACATCACGTTTGCTGAAGCTTTGCCCATTCTTTTAAATGAACTATTTCCTAATGGTGTCCTAACAGTTCGTAGAAGCTTCCTCTTCATTTCTCTGAACTCATCTGTGTATAATTCATGTTAGCAATGATCAGTGATTACGAATATACCTGTGTGTGATCTTACATACTGCACTGCACCATCCACTATCTCTTCTTTAGTAACTAACACATGGTCAGTTTATTCTCCTTACATATTCCTGGCGTTATTCAGTATATTTTTGTTCTCCTCGCTGTGCTCGCTACTACCATGTTTACTTCCATTGCCAAGTCTCATATTATTTGTTTCCTCACGTACTCTTGAATTGCCAGCCACACTTTTTCTTTCTTGTTTTCTTATTAAAAACTTATACTAAGCTAACCCACGTCTCTGTCGACCTCCTTAAAACAAAACATAAATCAAATCAAAATCAAAATAAAGCAACAAAATATAAAAACTGCCTTGTAATGTATACATATATAATAAGTATAAATTGGTAACCCGAAATAGATTACTAATTAGATAATGTTAGAGTTATAAATTTGTTAAACAGTGAAAAACAGAGCATTTCTTAAAAGGTTATCAATTATCAGTAAGAACGAAGTCAATGACAGCAGAGATAGACTTTTAGAGACGTTCGGCAAGAGTACCCAAACAAAAAAATTACAATGCTATGGACACACGAAAAGAATGGCACAGGAAAGGTTGCCAAGGAGTGTTATGGAATGGACCTCACCAGGGAGAAGGAAAAGAGGAAGACCACCTGTCACCTGAATAGAAGAAATTCAGACTATATTGGGGGATCGAAAAATTAAAGAAGATCTTTGGATGTACAAGCAGCAGTGGAAAATGAGAATGCAATCACTTCTGTAATCGTTGGTTCCGGAAAATATGTAAACATTGTACAGCCGGAATAATAAAAATCAAATATCAGTTAGTTCGCATACAGTAGTTTAAAATAAGCAGGCACAGGTTTTTCCCGTTTTACTGTTACATCTTCAGTAAGGAAAATAATGTCTAATCTAATTAGTCGTATTAAACGTCATTCAGTAAACAAATACGATTCGTTAAAACTAACAGCCGATAGTGTGAAACTATTACTAAGGATATTATTACAACTTCGGCCATCATTAAAATTTAATTAACACAATGTTTCGACCACTATAAGATAGTTAGTTCAGATGGCAATATCTTTTATTTTGCGATATAGTGTTTGCTCTGATCTAATTGTTTCTTTGACACCTGAGGATGACTACTGATTTTTAGTGGTCAAAAGCTGTGTTAGTTAAATTGTAACGATCGTCGAACGAAGTCCGATATGTACTGAGCAGTACACAAATACATTATTGGCTAAAAAATCACAGTACTATTTAATTGGAAAGAGAAACGCGGAATCATTTTAAAACACAAACAGCTGAAGTGCTGGCTAGCCAAGCCAGTGCTGGATCGATTGGTTATCAAGCAGAAGGAGATGCTATCAGAAACTAACGTTTTAATCTTTGTTGCCGATTAAAACTTTAAAAATAAGAACTTCGTAGGAGATAAGTTATTCTTACCTACTAAACAAAGTTTCCAACAGTTACTTGTGGAATCCGACTTTATATTTTAAATTGTATCTCTGCAAGTTTACAACTTCCAATATTTAAACTTAGAGTTTGTCTAATTTTCAGTAGTGTATTTCATCGCATTCTCGGACTGTAATAATAAAATATATTACTCATTATTTCTTTTGTAGTTATTTTTTATTATTTATTTCTACTAAATAATATTTTATAGTTTCAGTTGCTTATTTTCCTCATTTTTATTACAGTTTCATAAATTCTTTTAAATATGTAACTTGGAATATAAAATAAGCACAGGTTAGTTTACGACTTTTGAAATCCAAAATCACTTCTATTGTTTAAGAAGAACAGACCATTAAAAGACCTCAAGAATATAATTCCATTACACTAATTCTATAATGAAATGTTTAAAAGAATTCGACGTAAGTATGTGCACCATATTCATCCCCTCATTAACACAGTGTCACGTAACTTCTCACGACATTTGACTAATCAATTTGAAAACGAAATAGTATAAATTAGTTTTATGTATTCAAAGAACAATAACGGCAAAGGATGTGCCGTTACAAAGGATGTGTGTATTCAAGGCTACAAAGGATTCAAAGCGGCAATAACGATTAATTGTGGCATAGACGTTGTAAAATTTTCAAGTCATTACTAGGTCATAACACACTACATAGTCGTACAAACAACAGATAATAAATTCATAATAAAAATTTGGAAAAGTGTTTAAGAAACTTAATATGAAACTTATCATCCGTATACCAACTATCAAAGTAGAATTAAAAACTATAGTAGATTCAAAATATAAACTAAAGTTTCATACAAACAGGATCTTGATAAATTTGTAATAAGGCTGTTTTAAAATACAAATTTAATACAAACGATAAACATAAAAGGATTTCGAAGCATTTAGTGTATTGTAAAATTAAACAGACATGAAGCAGCGAGCAGGTTATAGTGGGGAGA
The DNA here is from genome assembly GCA_034769895.1 of Magicicada septendecula. NCBI lineage: Eukaryota > Metazoa > Arthropoda > Insecta > Hemiptera > Cicadidae > Magicicada > Magicicada septendecula. Next base: position 484,337,734 of record CM068367.1, on the reverse strand, counting down.
AGGCGGGTTAGCCATGAAAGAGGAAAATGTCTACTAACGCTTTAAATATTGGCCTACTCTCTGAATTGTGAATAAGACGCGCGTATGAGTAAGTAAGTACTTACTCACTTAGTAAGTAATTTATTTTGAAGCGGATTAACTTTTTATACCTAATGTGTCAAAATTACGCTTCTTTAATAATTAAACATGAAAGAAAATAGTAAAATTTACATTTTTCCCTGTAAAAGTACTCAAATTTAAAACTGGTATCGCTTATGACAGCTGAAATAAAGCAGGTATACTGACTTGTCGATTTACAATTATTTTCATTTTATTATTTTTATAACTTTAATTACTTTATTTTATATTGTCTATGCAATCTTATAATGTTTTCAATTGTTTTATTTTTTATTTTTTTACATTTTTTTATGGCACGTTCTTCTTTTAACACGTTCCTTTACGGTTGCCCAATTCAGTTCGATAGGATTAAGATCCGGGTGGTAGGTTGGAAGTCGTAAAACGAAATATCCATGGTTTGCCAAAATAGCGTCTATTCTGAAAGTTTTGTATGTTGGTTTATTTTGTTTAACTAGTGCATAGAGCTCAGGTTTTAACATAGATGGACTACAAGGAACGTCATGGTTCTCTACCCAGTTAATAATGTCTGCCTTTTTTGTTAATGATGCTGAAGGTGGATTTATTTATTTATTTGTAAACTGTGGTAGGAGGCATTGTCTATTACTATACGCTGTTCTTATTCAAATGAAATGAAACTAAACGCTTCACTTTTGATGAATACCGATGTTTTTTGAAAAGTACGTACTCCATAATCTCCACAGCATCTAGGAGAAAACTGAAGTGTGTTTCTCTGCTGACGCATGCGCATTACATAACCTGCACCGTTAGCACGAAAACGTTTGATTCATGTCTAATGAATCTTACTGTACATAGTGTTCTTGAACACACACACACACACACACACACACACACACACACACACACACACACACACACACACACACACACACACACACACAGACTAGTTTTTACAGGCGGGTAGAGCTTAGAAAGATGAAAGGAAAGAATACATTGAGAAGCCGGCTACTATAGTAGATGAAAGAAGTCTTTATTAGGAGCAAAACACTTCGCCCGCGATAGAAGGGAATTTTGAAACTCGCCGAAGGACCCTGACTTCTAGAGGCAGAGGACGACAATAAATAAAAAGATCAATAAAAATAAAACATCTAAAATAATATTTATTATTTGTACGATACCACATACTAATCTTGTTTTCGCAGTCTTCATGTAAAAGTACAAGTTTTTCACTTATTTCTTAAAGCATTCATTCTTTAATTAATTTAAAGACATTAATTGATTTCTTTCTTTCTTTGTTACTCTTTTAATTTATTTGTTTGTATTTAGTAATTCAGTATTATTTAATATATTTCTCATAGGTTTCCTACTTCCTTCCCTGTAGCATTTCTTAAAAAATATGTTTTTTATGTCTTCTTTGCTAACCCTCTGACATTATAACTGAGATTAAAAGTACAATGTTAACGTTTTAGTTTTCAATTTATAAATTGAGACTGCGAGAATATAATTAATATGTGGTACCGTCAAACAAAAAATGTTATTTCAAATTTTTTTATTTTTACGTGAGAAATTAAGTATTTTTTTTTAATAACAAAACGCTTACTTTATTCATTATGAATAATTTATGTTGTGCACTTTTACAGCCAACGTGTTTACAATGTGGAAAATTATGTAAATAAAACCGAGTATATAAAGGAAAATAATAAGGTTGCTATGGAATCGGTAGGAAAATGAAAAAAAGGAGAGAGGAGGAAAAAATAGGGATTGAGGGAAAGTACAGGTGTGTAGTGTTTCCTTTTGCGTGTGTACAAATACACGCTACACAAGCTCATTCGCGTCTGTGAATGCACACAGCCGCGCGCCACCTACCCACACACGCGCGCCCGTGTATATCTGTGTATGTATGTATAATATTCCTACTCACACACATTTGTTCAAGTCAGTGTATTTAAATATTAAATACATTAACACTTGTATTTAAATTCGAAGACTAAGTGAAATAACATTAATGGTTCCAGACATTTAAATATTTCCATTCATCAGCGTTACTCAAATATAGATAATCATTGCTCTTTAAACGTATCGCAGAAGGTGTCTATGAGTTGTTTTTCTAACGGTATTGTTTGTGGGTTCTCAGAGAGATCAGTATCATGTGAAAGATACAATCCAGCGTGCCACATTCTGGTTCAGAAGAACAATAAGGGGCACGCTGGTTTAGATGAACAATACAGGGGCACACTGGTTTAGATGAACAATACAGGGGCACACTGGTTTAGACGAACAATACAGGAGCACACTGGTTCAGAAGAACAATAAGGGGCACGCTGGTTTAGATGAACAATAAGGGGCACGCTAGTTTAGATAAACAATACAGGGGCACACTGGTTTAGATGAACAATACAGGGGCACACTGATTTAGATGAACAATACAGGGGCACACTGGTTCAGAAGAACAATAAGGGGCACGCTGGTTTAAGTAAACAATACAGGGGCACGCTGGTTTAGATGAACAACGAGTGACACCGACGTTGACCTCTAGTCACACGACAGAAGGCCAAGCCACAGCTTGACATTTTCATGTAGATAATTGTTAAACTAAAATTATCCTAGTCAGGTTAATTGCTGTAGCTAATTTAGTTACAGTATGCTACTTGGTGTCTGAAAGCCTCGATAAGCATTTTAAAAACTAATGCATACGACTTTTGGCCAAAAGGTATTAAAATTTTATTTTAGCAACAATAATAGTTGTTTCCATATGATAACATAATAAAACCATATTGTCTTTTAATGAATTATAAAACCCGATGCGTTTCAAACACTCAGTGTCAAGTTTCAGAAATTCTAAGAGACAATTTAGTCAAATAATAAAAAGTTAATGTATCATTAATTCAGGTATTTTATATTTTAGTTTTGAATATATTAAATAATAAACAAAACCATAATCCTAACCATAATACGCGAAAATCTAAAATACCCGCCATAAACCAACTGATTTGTTATTTTATTCATTTTGTTTTTTCTACCAATAATATGTTGGTTTTTTTATCTTTATTTAATATTGTTTAAATGATCTCCAGACGTTTGCTAATTTACGGAAATAGATTGCTAGGTCGCAAAGTACTTGAGATTCTGAAGAATTAATTATTTATTTTTATGATAAGCTTAAATAAAACCGTTTCTGTTTGGGTATTTACATTTTCTTTGTTATTTACCGGATTATAATTATGTTTTATGCTGCTTTCAGTGATCTGAATCTTTAAACTGCGTGTCTATACTAGGATATCAATATTTCTGATAAATCTGGTTTATTTACACTCTTTGATAAACTCAACCTAATGTTGAAGGACACTTGCATCCTACCTTGGAATTAACATCGAAGCGTTTGAAATAAAAACCATGTATAAACTTCTTCGAATAACCTTGAGCAATGTCGAGTAACCTTAGCCAAAAGCGTAATGTAGCTACAGAACTTCAAAACAACCTTTGTCTACAAACTTGACACTCATTTTAGTCTTTTAGTGAATGAATAGTGACACACTACATAGTCACACCTTTTTTATAATTGTTTGTAGCTTATATATGAAGATGTACTTTGTTTTGATTTTTAGACGTTACCTATTAATCCCTCGCAATTCTCTCTCTCTCACTCTCTCTTTCCCTCCCCATCCTCCCATCTCTCTCTCTCTCTCTCTCTCTCTCTCTCTCTCTCTCTCTCTCTCTCTCTCTCTCTCACCTACTTACCCAGTCACCCACTTTTACTCCCTTTTCTATTTTCTTTCATGTTCCTACAATGTTTCGATCAAGCATAAATAAAATTAAAATAATTATTGGTATTTTACAAGAATCATCACATATCATTCATAATTTAATATTACTATTCTCACGACTATGAGATAGGCTACTGGTATAGCAGCACTGTCATGTTGGACTCGTATTATGTAAGCGGCTGGGAGTCAAAGTGGAATGTTCTCACGAGTTCAGGAGCTGTCACGCGCCTGGATTTCTCCCGTGTATGACACAGCATAGTGACATTTTGTCAATATGTAATTGCCCCGTTTCTGACAGCTATAGAGAAACTCGGGCTCACAGAGTCAGTTTGAGTTCATTGAGATTGTGAATAGAAGTGATAAGAATTGTCATTACTTCTTGTTGTGAAAATTCGGTGCGTGAGGTGACAGCCGTTTCGTGTAAAAATATTATTATTTTGTGAAAACATCTGTAAAAAATAACTTTTATTATTTACTAATTATTCATTAACGACATTATTAATTAGGTGATATTTATTGTTTGTTACAGTAATGTGTGTTCCACAGTCATAAATTGAAGAATTGTTACACGTGTATCTTGCTTACTGAAAATCAGTAATGTAGTTTTGAATAACGGTTTTTCTGTTGTTAGATTATTTTATTCCACTGTATAAAAACGGCGATCCATGCGATCATCGTAACATTATGGTAGTTCTGAAACCATTAAAACGTTTTTACTGGACATGAAATACAGAAAATTGTTCTTTTTGAAAAATTACATTTTACTACAACAATGTACAGTTAAACAGAACGGCACGGCGTTCTGTTGTATGTAAATATTGCACACAATATTTTCAACATGAACTTGAACATTTAATTTGTAACGACGTGAACAGACACCGTTTCATTCGCACAGTGTTATATCAAGAAAGTTGAGTCGATGAAATAAAAGCCTTGAAGGAAATAAGAAATGAAATGTAATAGTAATGTGGAAATAAACACAGTTGGTGTTTACATTGTAACAAGAAGAACTCTACCCAGGGGTAACCAGACATGCGGGAAATATATTAAAGAAATACACAGAGAGCAATTTATAACCTCCCAAGCCCGTTTTCCTGTTTGTATCTAAACTGTAAATATATGACTTTCCTTTTACATAAACAGTTTTCATAATATAGTTTAACCAATACGTAAATTTAATACGTTATACATTCGAATATCGTTAGTTTCTAGCTTTACTGCATTAACTTTCTATATCCCTTACATATTATAACTAAAACTCCTGTAGCAAACTAAGGAATCTAGTGTCACTCAAATAAACAGAAAATATATACACTTTTTAATGTAGTTTTAGATAATTTGTGCATAAATCAAATGGAGGTATTGAAGTGATCATTTACTAATAACCTGAACAAGCTCAAATCTTTGTATGGACTATAATTTAAGTGTTTTGTAACATTACAAATAAGTCTGAAAAGTAACTCATTTCTATCATTAAGTTACTTTTAATGAAAATTAACTTATCATTAACGTTACATAGAGACATACAGTCATGTTGTGCTAGGCACATAGTGGAAGGGCTTAGTATAATATTTGCTATATTTGCTGAAAATAAGTTAAAAATTATATTTGAATTGTTAAAAATAAGTGTACAAAATCTTCGTACCTTATGCTTCTTACGTATACACATATACTTCTCACGTAGTCATTCATTACTTCTGGATGTAACAGCATGACTGGAATGAGAACTGTAAATTACAAACGGTTGATAACTATGTTAATAAATAATATAAACCAGCTTTAGAAATCTTTACAATTGTAGGAGCACTATCCACATTGTTTTCTTGTTCAAATTTAAAATAGTCGTTAATCTGTCTTTATCATTACGTTGCTGTAGAGAATATAAAAACAAATTATGCGCCACGGATCAGTGTACAACTATGAAAACTGTGAAAAATTGTCATTGAATTGGAAAAAGAAATTAACTTTCTGGCTTCACAAAAATCGGTGGCTAAACTAATTAACGAAACTGACAAACTATGGGTAATCGACAGACATGTGAAGTACATATTAAATGAATGCAGAGCTCATGGTATAAAGAAAGATGGTGGGACGACGTTATGCGTATGTGCCTGGATAGAATACCAAGGCAGGCTATGGACCTATAAACCTGTGGAAAAGCGAAGTGTTGAGAGACCGAGGATAAGATGCTTAGACAATCAAGCAAGGAGAAGATGCACAGCGACCAATAGACAACCAAGCAAGGAGAAGATGCACAGCGACCAATTTACAAACCAACCGTTTGTCGTCAACCGGTGAGTTCACTTCCTGGAAAAGTCTTTAACCACGACTATGATTTTCCATAAATAAGCCTTCCAGTTTTATTTCATACATCTTTTGGATGTTTTTGTTCTCCCAGTTCGATGGAGTATACTGTAATGGACTTTGACATATTAGTATTGATAAAGAGATATATATGAATAAACACCCAAACTTGCCCTTTTGTATACGGAATGTGAAGGTCACTGCTCCCAAATTATCTTCTTGTCACCCAAATGTTGTAGTTATTTGCAATTGAGTTTTTAACAACAGTTGGTAGGAACCAATATTTAAAAACCTAACAAATAAGGTGAGTAACCAACGTTCTAAGACCAGAAATTGTATACCAAGTGTATGTAGCTACCCCTTTTCACCTACTGAAAGAAATCTATATTTATATATCGTTGATAGTACATTTTAGATCGTTTGATCGGTAACTGGGAATGGTTTTGTAGGATTTTCTTTCCGTTTAAAGTATTATGAAGTCAGATGTAATGTTTGATAATGTTGTAATGTTGTAATGGACGTATGTTGTAAGATGAAATGTTGTGATAGAATGCTATTAAAGTTTAGATTGTTAATAGCTATAATTTATTTGTAACCTGTAAATAGTTGTAGATTTTAGAAATAAAAACTTTGCTTTGATTAAAAAACTCCAATAATAGTTGGATTTTAGAACGTTTTTCCACCTATTTCAGATAATGCACACAATTCAGATATACACAATACATAATGTTGTCATTCATCTGAGTTTCCTCTTATTCAGGTAAGAAAAAAATGTCTGGAGGGAATTTTTGTCCAAGTCCGGGATTTTATCAATCCTTAAAAAACTGTTGATAGCGCTGATTTTAAGAATCATCTTACCTCGGTCATCTCTGTCCTCATTGAGAAAAAAGCAAAACTTAATTTGTAATCTAAAAATTGAGAAATGTCACAACAGGGTGCACACATGAAACGTACTGATTGTCGCTTAAAAAATAGTAAAAATAAAATAAAGAAATTGTGTATCCATTGTTCCAGTTATTTTTTTAGGTTAATGTGTAATACTGATGAATTATAACTATTCGCATTTAATTAAAACACCGTTACCTCAAATAAAATGATACTATTGTAAGGGTAGCAGCAGCGTATTGTTTATGTTTGCCTACCTCTGATTTTTATTCTTAATAAATGTTAAACATATTTTGTAAACTAAAAATGTTTTCAAACAAATAGTTATTTTTAAAATATTTTTATTTGCAACAACACGGTAATTTTATAATGTATAACTTGCTAAAGACGTTATATGTTAATTTCTTTTCTGTTTTATTTGTACAAAACACAGTCCTGGATTGTCGCAATTTTTGAATCCAACTGTCTTCGAGTTCAGTTTAGCAGATGTCAACGTTACTAAACAAAACTTGAGAAGTGCCATTTGCGGTTTTATTTTGTTCCTGGTGAACAATTTCAGTGTTTAGAGTGCGGGTACCTTGCTGTTTTCCTTGACGACAGTGTTTTAGCGTAAATCGTTTCGGATTACTTGTACACAACAATACTGTCGTACACAGCAAAACTTCCTGCCGTACATCCATCCTTATAACATATCGACCCACCAACATTCTGGTCGTTCTCAGAAGATATCAACACCAAGGTACTTACTGTAAAAGTGACTAAATAAATTAACGTAAAAACGACAATTATCAATACTAAAATCCTTTAAACGTAAACCGTACATAAAATTTAAAATAGTAACAATAACTATTACCCACAAACTAATATGCATTCAAATCGTCGTTGCCTGAGAGAGGCTGTTGATGGGTCTTGAAAGATCCAACAACTAGCGGCCTGATGACGACTGGGGGTTGCGTCTCACGCGAGGCGTGAGGCGCGAGATGTGCAGGCCCCGAGTCTCAGGATTCCTACCACATGATCTGGTAGAGTTCATTTTAGTTATTTTCTAATTATAGGAGGGCGTGAAGCGACCCTCAATTGGTGGATTATACCACAGGGTCTAACAAACGGGGTAGCTTCCAAGCCTACCTTGGATTGTATTTACCGAGTTCGGAATTAGGGCATTCGAGCATCCCGACCATATAATCTACGCGCCAGGCACCTCAAGATCTCATAAAGGAAGCAGGCACTTTGACCTCTTCTTAAAGCAAGAGAAGAGAATCTCCGGGGGACTTTACACGCGAGTTTAAGTCCCCTGTGTAGAACGCGCTAGAGCTCAAACGCCTGTCCCGTGTAAGGTAACCCCACACGGGACAGGCGTAGGTAATCACCGGCAACACGTTGACTATGAGCTTATCTGGCCGGGGGGGGGGGGGGCATCGCCGGATTCGGACACGTGCCAGAGTCTACTGTGTTGTGCCGAGGCGCGATGGCCGATCTTTTGTGCATGGATTCGCCAGGTGAGTCGGACGTCGAAATGAAGCCCGAGGTACTTGACTCTACTGGTCCAGGCAAACTCGACTGGGCCTACGGTAAGCGGCCAAGGTCGTCGCGAGAATATTACCGCTGCGCTCCTAAGAGCGTTAACGGCAACTCTGCAGTTCTCGGCTCAACCGATATACGCGTCGAGTTGGCGTAGCAGCTTGATGGCCGCAAAGTTTGCGTTCGGCTCCGAGGCAAAAGTCGCGGTGTCGTCCGCAAATAGAGACAGCTTTACTTCAGCCACCCGGGACGTGTCGTTGACGAACACCGAGAACAGGAGAGGCCCAAGGACACCAGCGGTAATACGCATCTCCGAAGATAGAGCGTGGTCTATTCAACTAGCAGCGTACAACTTTCCAACCGGACTTATACCACCCTCCTCGTATTTGCTAGCGATCACGCCATCCCCCTCACATGACACAATCCACTCTAAATTAAATTACAACTGCGACATAACTTTGATATCTGGAAACGAAACGTTAAGAAGAATTACGATAGAGAAGTTCTGCAAGAGGTATGCCAAATGAAGTTCGGCCCTACTGTAGGAGTTTTAAAGATTGTTATGCTCAGTCATAGTAAATACTTTATATAACCTTTTTTGCTTGAGTGATCATAGAAAAAGTCACATGAGTAATGAAGTATTTTTTATATGATTTTTATCAATTATGATTTAGTATTAGATTAGCTAAAGACTGCTTGTGTAGTTGAAAGATTGCTCTTTTCAATACATTTTGAAGGGTTAACGTTAGTTTTCGACATTTTAAAAAATAAATTCACAATACAGACATTAGGAATAGTTCGAGCATAAGTCGAAGCTACTACTACTAGTACTTCAATTCTATAAACTGAAAGTACGGTATTAATCATTAATTGAAGTAATAACAGAGGCTTTAGCATGTAAAGCAAACAGAAAACAAACTATTGTGTTATTTTCCAGTATTTAATACTTTATTTTACCATGTTTTTATTATTTTCTGCAATGTATTTGTAAAAATAAAACTCTGAATTTAGGTAGATAAAAACGTGCACTGTCGACCGGACAATTACACAAGACTGATATTCGCGGTGAGTGAGTGTGTATGGGGTGCATGTATTCACTGGTATTCATGCTAATCAACGTGAGGCGTTTCGCAGATAAAATAATTCCCCATGGAATTAAATAACTTCACAAATTCTTCATACAAGTTAAACTAAAGATTTTCGTTATGAATTATTTTTGAAGGAACTTTACAATGAAAACTAATTACAGAGAAAAATTAAATAGACTGATTTACCGAGCATGATACTAGGACACATAATATCCAGTAGGCTTTCTCGGACTGTTTTATTCAATCACGTATTCACACAACCATTGAATAGGTTTTGGTACGACACTATTTATAATACGCAGATTATCAAGTTGTAAAGGAAATATGCAGAGGCAACGAACATACTTAAGGATTACGACAAACGTCCAGCTTCGGTGGATTGGTCTAGAAATAGGTCCATTACATACCCCAAGCGAGAGAAGTCACGGAAATTACTGTGCGTGATGATTCTTCAATAGGAATATATACTATATTACTACAGGAATATATATGTCGTGATTTCCTCATAAGGCTGTCGCACGTTCCACCAGACATTTTAAGCTATTCATATTACTAAACAAAACAGAAGAAAAATAAGTAATTAATAAGTGATTTTGTTTAACTAATTAATGTTAATTCAGATTTTTATATTCTGCACACACTAAACAAGGGTCGTATTTTCGTAATAACAAAACACTTACTTTTGACTTTATGAATAATTTATGTTGTACTCGTTTACAGACAATGTGTTTACAATGTGGAAAGATTATGTAAATAAAAGTGAACATATGAAAAAGGAGCAAAATGGAAAGGAGAGAATGGCAGGGTTAGTAAAACGCAGAAAGAAGAGGGGCTGAAAAACATGAGGGTGTGCAGAGTGCAGGGACTGAGAGACATTAATGTGTGTACGTAGTGTCTGCTTTCGCGTGTGTACACACACACACACACACACACACACCCTGCACATGCTCACTCGCGCCTGTGTATGTGTGCCCACACCCCAACGCCCACTACTCGCACACATGTGAACATCATAGTGACAAACATCAAATGTGTGAGTGTGGGCAGGGGGCTGTTTGCGTGGATGGTGCGCGAGTAAGGCTTATTCTTAAACGTTACTAGTTTATAACTAATAATTATTTACTACCCTAGGGACGGAAATTTACACGTATATTGGTGTTAAAACTCACAAGTGCTCTGCATATCCAGACGGGTTGTATCCAGACCGATCATTGAGGATCTTGCAGATGGTCGTGTCTCCCTGAACGTATAAAAAAAGTGTCTTGATAATTTCTACGTGTGATGTTAAGCAGTGATAAGGATCTGGAAACTAGAGTAATCTCGTGAAGGGGGAGATCCAATGTGTCAGATTTTGTAACGGTAACTGTAGTCTGGAAAAACAACGGTCGACCTTAGGCTGTTAATCCGAAGCCAACGGGCTAAGTTAAAGTTTTACACCTTGATGTAGATATTTTTAAGTGACATTATCTTTGCCCAAGATAATCTACCAGCGAATAATTACCGTGGTTAATTTAGGATGAGTATACTATTTCAGTTACACTGAAATTTTGAAATCAAATGTAGACATAAGTTACGTCAGGATGTATAGAATAATTTAGTTGTGTTATACGTAGTGATAATATACAGTACTATGCCAGTGATAACACAATTGTAAACCAAAGAATTGACAAGGGTTTTGAAAGTGTTGAAAATCTTTCACGCGTTCATGTGCTTGTGCCGTATCATCATAAACAAACTATAACGACAATTTAAAATTTAGCAATGTACGCGTAGGCTATATCATCTAAAAAACACACAAAGTGAGTCTGTTATTATAATTTCAACACAAAAACAGACTGCTGGCTCACGGAAAAGAAAATTGTTACTAAATTTTATGTTAGTAAATCTTTAACATCTTTACAGCAGTTAACTACTTCCACATTCTTTTTTAATGAAACGTAATTGGTCCCTAAAAAATTTCAATTCAGTTTTGTTTGTTTGTATTGCATTAAATAAAACAAGTAAATTAACCGTCCCGAACGTCTTCTTGAAATAAATGATTGTCATTTGGGTAAACTGCTTATGTTGTCAAAATATGTGCTTAAATGCTAAACATTTTTTACGTCTAAAAAAAAATAAAATGTTATAAAAAGATACAAGAAATTTCAAAGTCAGGAAGCATTATAAATGCGTACAATAAAACCAGATAAAATGTTTCTGTATTGCGCGAGCAGCCTTTAGTTTAGTGACTGTTGAAAGCGTTGGTTTAATAGTGATACAACATGAATACTTTTTGTCACTTAAAATTGCTCACTCCTAATACATTAACGGTAATGTATATTTAATACAAACAGGAAACTGACAAAAGTAGTAAAAATGGTACGTACTAATAGGAAGTCACAACAGGTATGAATACCATGAAGTTTAGTTGCAGTAAACAACCTAATTAACAAAACGATGTCACCGATAATTAACATAATCTTCAGTAGTCACCGATGAAGACACTACATTTAATAAAAGTAAAATCTGCGCTTTCATTTAAAAAAATTATATTACAAATGCCACCATACCTTAAGTATAGTGCCGTAAATTATTAAATATCTAGTCTTGTAATTTTAAATCTACCTTGAAAATCATTCAGCTTATATATCCTATTACAATTACATATGTAATACAAGTACAATTAACATTATATAATATTATATACATTTATATACGATGTTCTCAAAATATCATATCAAACTTCAGAATTGAGTCTATTCATTATGCTGAAATAAAAGTGCCTATTAAACATGTGTCGAAAAATGCTTCGTTTTCGATTTGAATGTTTCTGTCTTTTTTTATTAATTAGTTACTGCCGAACGAGATCAGACGTGTTATTAGTAAACACAGTAATTTACCATTCCTTATAAGTATAAAGCAAACCAAAATTATCTCAAAATTTGTTTAATGGCGGCTGATTGAAATATTTAATTAAAACTTTTACAAAATCATTACTGATAACAAAACATAGATCTATCTCAGTATATAAAACATTAGCTTTTTTATTCGTAATCCAGTAGTACCACGTTTTCGAAGTTCGGATAAAAAAATAACGAAGTTATTATATTTCTTTCATAACAAAACTTTTGGTGTATTTCCCTTATTGAAACACCAATTTGCATTTGCATTAATTTATCAAGATTAGTTGCTTGTTAGATGCTTTAGGTTGTTTACCATGATCTAACAATTTTTAATTCTACTGAATAGTATTGTATTTAGGCCACATGGCAACTCATGTCTTAAACCGATGCTTATTCGTATTTAATAGTACCCCATAAATTTGAATACCATGGTCATTATTTTAGAAAAGAAAAGTAAATAAATAATTAAATATTTATTCAAGTTTATTTTATTTTGCGCCTGGAAATAGAAATAAATTATCCTGTTTATTTAAACTTCCAACAACGCAGAAAACTACATGAATCTTATAAGGAAAATAGGCAAATTGTTTTGTTAGGAACGAAATTTAATAACTTCATTATTACCGGTATCTCAATAAACAAGATATCGTTGGATTGAGAATGAAAGGGTTAATTTTTTACGTAATATGACATTTTTTGTTATAAGTATCTTTTTTTGAAAAATTCAGAAGGAAAAATTTCAATCTACCGAATTTTGAAAATTTTTAGTATGACATTTTGGTTTGTTTTTTAATTATATGAAATAGCATATTTAATATGTATTCCTAATTTCAACTCCACATTTTAGTACGTTTAGCAATTTTTTTTTATAAAAACACCTACAGATGGAAATAAAGCATTTTTCGACATATGTTTATTGAAAATTTTCCCTCCAGTTAATGAGTAGAATGATTTTCTGGAGTTTGGCACCATATTTTGTGGAACAGTCTGCCTATATTAGATACGAATATTGCACGTTACGCAGTCTTGCTGGTAAACGTTAGTGATTTTGCTATGGCGAGGCATCCTCAGTTGCTAAACTGAGATTGGACATGAAGTCTTGACCCACCCCTATTTATGAATAAGCCCGTCCACAATGTTACAAACGTAATCACTCCATGTCAGAAATGTTGTTACTCAATATTACGTACACGCCCGCCCCCCCCCACATACACACAAAACACAAATATATTTATTTATTACATTTTTGTAATGATGTCGAATTTGTAAAACTCTACCAATCAAATTCAGTAAAATGTCACGTATACACGTAGGAGTATCATGACGTTAAGTGCGGACATGTCATTAACCTTAAAAATAATTTCAAAACTGCTGAAATGAAAATTTGTTATAATTGGCAATAACCCAGATAATTATATTAGATCTTGAATCAATTATACTTAATATACAAAATTAACTAATAACTCAGCGTATGTTATAATTATACGGCTAGACGCACGCTTAGACTTAAACCTAGTCTGTTACTGTTTATTTATTTACAGACGTGGAAATATTTGGTAACAGACAAGAACTCGGTTCTCAGATTTTGCATTATAATTCTTTTTACTTCACAACAGTACAACTGCAGGTCCAACAAACACAGACTGTATAAAATTGTTTAATTAACTTTAAATATTTAAATTCAAACCCACAGTAGATGTAATGTTGTTTTGCAGCCTTCTAACCTTTCATCCCCCACGCACTCAGCACAGTTAGTAGTTAATTAATAGTGACAAGGCGACTCTAATAATTTGCAAGCCCGTTTGCTAATGTATGCATCGATTTTTACACACGTTCTCTTCTCCTACCCTTTTGTCTGTCCGCCTATCTCTATCTCCCTCTCCCTCTGTCTATCCCACTACTCTTTCTTCTCCTATCTCTAGATGCTTCTCTTTCCCTTAAATATTTCACTTTTTGTAGCATGTTTCTTGTATTTTAGCTTAAAAGTGCATCAAGTAAACTCAGAAAAGTTGTTTTTGCCTACGTAAAGAATGTCAGGTTTAACATATAAACTTGATTTAACGTATATACTTATATTTAAATGTAAGTAATTTTCATTCATAAGTTTCGTTTTCTTACAATTAATAAAACACTGTATGTTTAGTTAAACATACGTAGTTATTTTTGTTAACACTGTACATTTTGCATATTATACGATGAGTCATCACCGTAGAATAGGCAAAACGTTTGGTATTAACAAAAGTAAAAATCTGTTAAACCTTAAAACATTGTTCGTTTTTATTAATAAATTATTAGTACTGACGACAGAAGATTAGTATTGGCCTCAGTGTCTTGCTTGTATTCGATCGGCTAAAGTCAACCCTGTCTATATTAACCACTTCATGGTACAAAAGTGAGTTAGTACGGACGCTAACACCAAAGTTAATAAATTATTATTATTACTAGTAATGTGTAATATTAATTATATTCTAAACTATATTCTAAAATGGCTATTAGGCCATGGTCGATTGCTTGATGATGATATTTTTTCTTCTGTAGACGTTTCGGGCGTCCTCCAGAGACCTTATTCAGTAGCAAAAATATTCGACAAGGGATGGTAGGCCGAACGTACCCCTAGTAGACCATTGCACTGCATTGTTGGAGCGGAATGTCTTTGCAAACGTGGTTGGATTGCAGGCTCTGGGTCGATCCCAATGGCTACTAGTAGATAACTGATCTGGTTCATCGATTGGTTCCTAATACTGGAAAAGATGACCGCCAAAGCGATTTTTCGCTAATGGCGGGGGAAGAAGGCTTCATGCCATGGCACTCCGTCGATCCAGGCCGCAAGTAGATGCCTTGAGCCGTCGATCGCTCTTCGCGAGGCAGAGTCTCCGTGCCGGTGACAAAGGTAACGGCGGCAAGCAGCGTGATCAGAATGCTAGTTGTGGTTCCTGAGGAGATTTAGTGAAATGGGGTGAAGGAAGGTAAACTGCAAGAGGGGTAACAAAAATTAAACCTGGAAGTTTCATTATGGCGGATCATCGAAATCACCCGAGGGTGGTGGTTCTGAGGCGCTGATGATCCTCAGGTAAAAGATGGTAAACACCGAGATAGTTTTGCCAGAGACCGGACAAAGACAGATAGAATGGGAACACAAAGACCACCATGAAACCTCCTTGCGATTTAGATTAATAACGTTCCAACGTGCACTTGTTGCTACTGCATAGTTCAGGTTTATTGACCGAAGAAACAATAGATAGATGGTGATTTCTGTGCGCAAAGCCTGGCGGTTACGACACGAAAGAAAGGGAACCAGTTTGGCTCGCACGCCGCGAGACTTGTCGAGGGTTTTGGTCACGTGAGCGTTGAAGCAGAGCTCGGATTTCTTTGTGTTAAACATCACCCGCCACTTCCTTACCCGTCCGTAACTGACGCTGCAACTTTGTACTCGCAAATCGCGGGGACATAGAGTAGCGTCGTCGGCGAAGAGGAATAACGTGACTCCAGACAGAACTGACAGATCGTTAGTGTACACAAGGTACAGAACACTGCGGGACGCTAGCGGCGACAGGTCAAACTGGAGAACAGGACCCGTCGACGTTCACCCTGAATTTCGGTCGCTACGATACAATCTGAAAATAAGCACAATGGAATGAAGAATTTGAGAATGGGCTAACTAAAAGCGAAGACTTTGTGCCAGACTTTATCGAAGCCCTCAATCACATCCAACAAGATAACGGTCGCAGACTCTTTGTTGTTAGCGACGCAGACAAATGCGCAATAACGCAGACTAACTGAAGAGTGGTCGAGTGCTTTCTGCGGTTACAAAACTGTTCGCTGTGGATGAAATCATCCAGTCATCCAGGAGGAGCCAGCAGAAGACGTTCAAGCACCTTGGAAATGACTGGCAAGAGAGAAATAGGGATAGTTTTAGGAAGCATTTGGGACTTTCTATGCTTACGAAACATAACGATGTTTCCACAGGCGGGGAATATACTGTTATACTTTAGCCGGAGACCGGAGTGAAACAGCTCTAAAACGAAGCAACGCCTGAGATGTTGGACTGGTCTACCAACCGAACTGGTTGAACCGAATATACAGCCTAGTTCGTATTTTCCAATGGGTTGCAAGTTCCCTTCTACGTAGTTGTAGATCTGCGGACTGACTAGGCTGTGTCGTTGTGCGTCGCAGAGACGTATCACGCCGGACTCTGAGTTCCGAGCTGTCTTCTGCAGCTCCTGCCTCATGGCCCTGCCTAAGCAGAGCGATTATGCTCTTTAGCAAGCCTTACATCGGCTATTTCTGCTAGCCTCACTAGCGCAGTACACTCCGAGGTTGTTTCCACGAATCACCTGGATGCATACGGTACTGGCTCAGCCCGGTTATAAGAGGATTATCTAGGAACCTTACCGCTCGTGGATAAAATCTGCGTGCAAGCCGCGTGATGGTGTCGTCGAAGGAGCGGACGCCAAGTTCGCTTCTCACAAGGCGTGAAGAGAATCGACGCGGGACTTGGGCGGCTAGCCGAAGACTCCTGTCGAGGACGCTTTGCAACTTCTTTTTATGCACGGCGGCAAGGAATCCCCAGACCGGTGCAGCGAAAGTAATGGGCGGCATGAGATATGCGCCGATGATCATTTTGCCGTAGGTCGGCGGGGCGAAAGTATGGTTCTAAATGCTGCTTTACCGAGCTTATTAGAGTAAACCTGCTTTCTGTGTAACTCGCTTTGGATACCAGAAGGGTTGACTTGGTGACTGACTTGTTTTAAACACCATAACGGAATTCTGATTGTGATTGACTCTCTGGTTTTTTCGTAAGTTTTCGTAAGTTATACGGGGAACCTCGCTTCCTCGGAAAACGTATTACTTATATCTGAACTTGGGGTAACTTGGGGGTCGGCCTGTCATCCCTTGTCGAATACATTTCTATTAACGAAGCCCTCCAGTGGGTGGCCGAAACTTCCAGAGAAGACAAAATGTTACAATCGTCATCAAGCAATCGACCACAGCTCAATAGTTTTTTTTTAAATATATGCTAAACGTTTTTATATTAAATGATGACTGAAGCTAAAGTATCTAAGTACCAAACACATGTCCGTTATTAAACAAAAACGGTGTTCCCAAACGTCTTTCAAAACTACTCAAACGAAAAATTAGCGTTATTTAATCATTATATGGAAATTTTGAAATAACGTTTACGTGTATAAAGTGAAACAGAAGTTTCCAATTTTGAAATTTCTAAAATTATTAAGTGGCTTATAATTTTCGCCACCTAAGGCAGCTAACTGCGGCTTGTAGGCTACGTCTTGATAAGAAATCTTGAATACTTGATGTATTCAAGTATCAACATCAACATCATGTATTCAAAACATACTTTTAATATTTAGCAACAAGAATTTTAGCCTTACACATACGGTCAAAAAAGTTTGACTTATATAAAGTATTCAAACTTTGTT
Source organism: Magicicada septendecula (assembly GCA_034769895.1). Taxonomy (NCBI): domain Eukaryota; kingdom Metazoa; phylum Arthropoda; class Insecta; order Hemiptera; family Cicadidae; genus Magicicada; species Magicicada septendecula. The sequence goes on along the minus strand of CM068367.1, from coordinate 484,319,777 downwards.
TTCAGGTAATAATAAAAATATACAAGAGGGAAAACAATGAAACAGTAATTAAATAACATTATTATAACACTCATCAATCTGCAATAAAATGGTCTAAACATTAACACACGTAAGCCATAAATAGTTCGGAGCAATGTAGTTTAACATACAACTGAACTCATATACCTTACCAGAAACATTTAATTGCCAGCTGGGGCATAGCTCTCTTAGAGCGTCAGGTATACTTGGACTTGGACATAACGTAAATGCTATCTTCAAATGATAATTTTAACTGCAAATGTTTAACTAAACACATAGCTCTTATAGTATCGCATTCGCGTAGGAAAAGATCAAACAATACAGTTGAGATCTGAATGTAAAGACTTAGCAGCACAAATTTTAAGTCTACGAGGTACGATGTTAATTGTTTTTATTAAAATCACAAGTGGTTTGTTAAGCTTATTGTATTTTCCTTGTTCTTCAATCCGTAATGCAATGGCCTTAAAAGAAACAAGAAACAAAAAGTATAGGTAATTCTTATATAGGCCTACTATATAAACTTACATAGTTCCCATTTACACGAACAAAAATAACCCTACCCATGGGTAACCGCCAGAAATGCGGGAAATATATAGAAGAAATACACAGAGAGCAATGTATAACTCCAAGCTTTTCCTTTTGTACCTAAACCGTGAATATATGACTTTCCTTTAACATAAACAGTTTTAAAAACATAGTTTTACCGATAACTCCATTTTAAACTGTATAAATTCTCATTATATCAGACCACGGTTTTATACATTACCACGTTTCTAGTATGTGCTTACCGTTCATTTTTCCTCACAACACACAGTAAAGTGCAGTGTTATTTCAATTATTTCAATAAAAATCAAGTCACATTCATGCTATGAAACTAACAATATTCGGTTGATCTAACTAAAAAACAGTAGAACTATTAATCAAAAATAAATACCCACGAAGTAATCTTGGAAGTGCTATTCTGTCCAGAGTAAATTGCAAAATCACAAGATGTATTTTACATTTATCAGTAGTTAATAATTCATAGTAACACATTTCATGTACTTAATTGGCTTGTTATGGTAAAATCATTAAAACATATTCTTAGAAGTTACAAACGTAATTTTCATCTACATTACACTACTGCATGGTAGTTTTAGGGTTGTGGATAATAATAATATTTTACCTAAACTTGCCTAGACGGTCATCAAAGACGTCGACAAAAACAGTTTCGCTGAAAAGTAGTATTACATTTCTGAACAGGTGTTAGTTCTCACGTAGGCTTTCGCGGCCGGTGTCCATTATGTTTTTGAAGTCTTCTTCCGGTATGGACCGCGTCAAAAATGTCTGGTATGATAACGTTTCACTCATATTACAATGACTTTCCTCAGGAATATGTTACCTCTTATGAAGTCTACTGAATCCCTAATAAACGAGGATGACCTCCCCACAAAAGATTGTAATTCTTCTGCAATGAGTTTTGCTATGGGATGAGTAGCTGAACCAATCGCACTATTTCCTTAAACACAAAATGTTCCACGTTCATTGCTATCTTACTACTCTTTACTTATGCTTAACGTAGACGCCAAATTTACTGTTTAATTGTAAATATTGTTATCGTGTTATCTTGTTAAATATTAAACTACCGTTACGCTTTCATTTAAATAATTGTATATGTAAAGTTAATTGCATGTGTTTGAGTATGTTGCTGTATGGTAAATCTTAATGGTAACATCAAATGTTCCTTGCAGTTATGATATTCGGCAATTGTTCTGGAAATATCAGAATGATTTATTTCTTTTTCAGTAAAATTCACTTCCGGGCTGTTATGACGTGCTTCTTAAAACGCCAGACGTTTTGATAGTAGCTTCGTCAGTCATCTTCAACGGTCTTTTATTCACCGTTTTGCACTTCCGGTAATTGACAGCAGGACGGTGGATAGGAGACCACTGAAGATGACTGCTACAGCTACAGTTAAAACATCTGGCGTTTTAAGAAGAAGCCCTGAAGATAAATTTTTATACAAATAACTCCGGTCGTATAAAAGTTTTAATCTTATAATTAATTTCTTTTTCATTTTCGGTTTTTCTTGTCCTTCCTACGTTACACAGATTGAATCTCCATCATCCCATCTTCACAGATTATAAAACGTGTTAATTACATAAATACTTTTTATATTTTTTGATTCAATATATGAAACTTATATTAGCCAAGATAAAACAAACTTGCAGGATTAATCATTTATTATGACAACCGTGGATTACACCCGCGCTATGTAAGCTCACAACTTTTGCCAACAAAGGACGAACAGTTGATTCTTGGATAAAAAAATTAATTTATATTGGCTTGAACGAGACACAACTGGTAACTAAGTAGAAATGTTACATTAAACGCAAATTCATGAATAATGATGGAACACGTACAATATGAAATAATTCTGCTCAATGAGACCTATAACGGCCTGGTATTGTTCCTTACTTCAGGGGTTTCTACTCACACAATTAAAAATATTCAGACCAATTGTCCGGAAATATTCTCACATTTTTACAAGAGTTCAATAACATGAAGTCTAAACTGGAAAACTGTCCGTAAATAAATAATCATTACGTTGAGCCCGCAATACAGAGTTATGAAACAGATACAAACGAAATAATATTACAACTTTATACCGCTACATTTTCATTACCCGTCGGACGATTCCTATTATAACAAAACGCGTTGTGACGGCTGGAACAGGGAAACGTGCACGGCGGCCAATCGGACTACAAAGATTGATACGCGCGCGCGCGCGCGCGCGCGTGTGTGTAGACCGCAGTGAAACGCGAGACGTTCCAAGGGAAGAACGAGACAACTGTTGAATCGCAACTTTTTCCATCAGATTTATCTCACTTCACGAATTCTACTCATGATTTGAAACGACGTGAACGCGTTCACTTCTCTGCACCGTTCGCGACTTATTCCGAACTACTTTACGTTGAAATGCACATCCTGTCCGTACCGTGTCACCACCATCGTAATCGATATTCTGAACAGCATACGATACTTTCGAATATTTGTTAATAGAATGATTTGTTTTTAACAGACTATGATGCAACCCATCGATAGATTCCTGAGTTTAATTGTGGCCCTCAAGCGCTTTTAAGTTGGATACCAATAGTCTAAATAATAGTTATCAGTTTTCAGATACTCAAAATGTTAGTTAATAAAAAGTGCATAGAAAAGCTGCAAAATGAATAAATGTAAATTTTAGTACACACAATCGCAAAAACAATAATACGTTAATTAAAGAGTAAAGTCAAATAAAAATCAAAGGAAATGATATATTTTAAGTCTTAAATGGATTAAAATTAATGAAAACATGAACATTAAATGTTATCAGTGTAACCGATACCTGACTAACTAAACGAAGTTTACGACCATCCATATTGTTAATTCGTAACAAAAATCATTTATTCGCTAAACCTTATTTAATTCTCTGACGGAGGGCAGATTATCTCTGTGTAATACTGTATACGTAAAGTGAACAGTAATATAAAATATTTACTAACAGAAGAATTTATTATTTTTCCACTGTAATATAACATTTAGTTACTGCAAGAAACTGGAAAAAATCAAAAGTTTCTATCAAGAAAAAATATGTATTGCGAGGTAACAGTTTTGAAGCTGAATGCACTTGTAAAAATGAATTTTGATTAGGTGGATTAATGCATTTATTGTTTTTTTTTTGTAATAACACATTCACAGATTATATGTAATAATTATGATTTTAATAAATAAATAAATTTTGATATGTTTTAGAATTATCAACTTAAAAAAAGAGTCTACTTTTATATATTTTATAAAATAGTTTTTTCTTTTATATGTAATTTCACTTTTCTGGATTTGCTGGGTTAAGTTGCTTTACTTCGGACTACCTCGCGGGCCTCCTCCTATGCTTTCACACCGGCCGTTGTCCTCCTAAGCTGGGGTGTCGATCTGGTGGAAATTGTGTCCGTCCAGTTGCTCCTGACTTAGTACTCGATGGCAGTCATCGGTGTTGTCTATCTCGAACGCCGTGCCTCAATTCGTAATACTAGTTCAGTCGCTCCCTCGAGGATACACTCTGACCTTGCAAAGGGCTGGCTGGAACTCGAATTTGCGACTGCAAACTTCAGAGTGAATTTGAGAGATTGAATAACTCAAGACTAATTAGTGCTTTTGTAGGCCTACACATATGAGGTCATTTTTACATGTTAGTACATTCTAGGATTGGTCGAGGAAATTGACCACGTGCTGGTGGCCATGAATTTCCAAATTCTAGAGCTTTCCAAACCACGAGTTGTCAACTGCATGTGATTGCATAACTAACTACTTTTTCAGCTGAATAAGTATTATTAAAATTTATTAAATACTAAAATAATTAATTAACATTTGCTACAATTTGTAAATAATAAATGGCTTATAGAGTGTCTGTTAATTGGCTTACTGTTAATTATCGTCTTACAATTCGTTATGGGCACAACATTTGTTCACTTTCACAATACAGTGCACTGCTTTTTTTATTGGTTATAATCTTCTTAAACTACGTTGCCATGGAGTATCCTAATAACAATAGCGTATTATCACATTCACACCCCTTTGCACAGGACACCAACTAAGGCTTCTTTTAAATATGTCCCCATTACTCACACATAGTGTGAACGTCCCATTGCAATATATATTTGTATATTATTTAAAAACTGTTTATGACATGACAGTGTTAAATACTTACCGCCTGTAAACCTATCAATACAACAGTATAATTGAGTGCATTTTGATTTTGTAAATAATATTTTGCTAGTGTCATTACTGTTAGTAATGTTTAAGTAATATTTACAATGAGCAAATGTATAGTAACAGAAACATGAATAAAATAGTGTACGTATATTGTGAATAGTCTTAACACAGCGAAAATACACAAAGGAATTTTGCGCGCTGTCCGATACAATGCATTACACTTGCGAACGAAAACTGCTACATCGTGTTGTTACACCGTGTACAAAAAGTAATTAAATTATCCGCAAACTGGAGATGTACGCTACACACGGAATAATAAATTATAATGTAAACAGAGAGAAATAACAGTCTTGGCGCGTGCGAAAAGTAATTTACATGCGGCAACCTGTACTGACCGACTAACACAAAACAGTTAACAGCTAAAAGTACTAATTAGTAATGTAGTAAATTTATCTAATTTCCTCGGTTCCAGCGACTTTGTTTAGGGAAGTATTACCATAGTGGAAAAACTAATTTGAATACTGTTATACAAAAAATTAATATAAATTATACTATTTGTCAGTTTCTTAGTAGTAAAAAAGATTTACGTAATGTGTAAAAAACACGGAACTGTTATCACAATTTTGCTAGTGCAAAGGATCCGCACAATTACTTAATTCAAATTGTTTCAAAATACAGTACTGTAATTAATTTGTCCCGTCGGAAATGGTACACTGTATTACACGCACAGTCGTGTTAGACGCTTTATAGGAAGCAAAAAATAATGTTTATACAAAAAATAAATACATTTTCAAAATAGTTGTATCACATCATTTACTTCTTTCTTATTAAGTGCTGGCCTTTTTCAGCTTCCATGAGTCTTGGTTTTCCCAATAGTCATCTCGTACTTTTCCAGCTGCCAGTGCCATTGTTCCCTATTTTAATGCTGGCCTCTCTTTTCTGGATGATTGCCTTTCTAGAATTCTCTTTCACCTCTGATAATACTACACGTATATCACTAATAGGGCACACTGCTACTGGCATAGCAGTTCGACGCAATAAACGACTCGTGTATAGCAGTTAATTCACTTGTACAAACTTTGCAGACAGTAAGCCAATTAGACTATACAAACTGAATTATATGTTATGGATAAATATATCTATACTACAAAAATTTCTAAAAACGCATCACTTCATTTTAACTAGAATTTTAAAATCTTCATTAACTCTTTTGCTGTGACAGAATTCAAAAAATCTCATCAGCGTGTAGTCAATGTTAGGTCTTCATTGATCAGTCATGTCGTGACATGTAGCACATAGGCTTCTCATAAACCTTTACTTGTTTCACTAACTTCCCGAAATTCAAATACAGTATTAGGAACATTAAACAACAATGTTTATCAACTTGTTGCTTATTAACAACACAATACGTTGGAGAACATAAATACGAGCGCTTGTTGAATTGCGTGCAAAAATGGTTTTTGTACATAAAAATGTTTACTATCCAGACGCTTTCGTAACATAATAAAAATCGTTGTCTTTGCGGTGTAGGACATGTTGTTTATTTCTTAATTATATAAACATGCTATTATATATATTGTAATAATATAAATAAAATGTTGTTATTGATGATAAGAGATTGTGAAGTATGAGACTCCGATGTAATCAAGCCCCACTGTTTGTGCTAGCCAATTTGTAATAAAATAACAAATTAATTTGAGTCTGTATGTTCTTAAATTGGTGTGTTTAATTGGTGTGGCTCTCGACGTCTTACTGGCCTGAAACACTTCCTTAAGTTTCCCAGCTGGTCGAGTCTCAATGGTAGCAAGACCGGTCGAGTAGCGTAATGTTGATGAAGTTTGGTTTCCATTCTTTTGGCCTATGATTTTTTAACAATTTTTCTTACAAAATATTTTATAAACAATATATGATGTGTGATACCCTCTCTGACTTTTACATATAGTATTATAAATTAAACATGTTTTCAAATTACACAATAACAATTAGTATTGGTTACAATACAAATAATAGTTAAAACAAATAAAGAATATTTTTTTAAATAAATGGTTGTCTTCAAGTCAGACATTTTACAACAAAATCCTTATTTCTAACATGGAAATATGGTTTACAAAAAAGGTTTTTTACTAACTAACATCTTAATTACTCCCTACTATTTACAAGTAGTAACTATTTTTATAGTTCTGATGTTAGTTGTATCAGACCCAAACAAATGGCCACATATCTAAAACATTTTTAAACATTCTTATACTATATACTTAAAAACCTTATATTTATATTCTTATTTCTAACTATTATTATAAGTAGGATTCTACAGTTTTTATACCGTCTTTTACACATTGTCTTTGGGGAATTGTACCCTGTTATTAATAAATAAATAGTATGAATTGTTCGAAAAGTATTATGACGTCTGTTTTTCTTTTTGCATATAAAAAAAATGTTATTTTAAACAGATTTATGTCTTATAAACAACATATTGTCACAGTACACATTTCAAGTCATTGAAAATTGCATATTTCATTGCATCCAATGTTTGTGATTGCCAAGAATGAAACACAAGGTTCATTTTTTATAATACCCAAAACTATCACTGGTTCACTTTGCACTTATATATTATGTTAATGCTAAATGGTCGTATAGTCTTATTAACATAATAAATTGGTTAGCGTTTTTTCATTGGAGATTTGTTCCATGGGTACTATATTATTGTTTCATCTTAGTTCACAGGCAACTTTTACTTTATACACTTCTCTCTCTTAAATTTATATACATGTGGTTTTTATTTCGTTATACTTTTGTTTTTAGATATTTATTTTGGGGATATAGGGATTTTGGGTGTCTTTTATAAGAGCATGACATCTTCTTCAGGATGCTGCCTTCTTCTTCTTTCATCAGTCTTCTTTTCTCCTGCCTTCTGGGACTGGTATCTTCTCCATCTTCTTCTTGATGCCATCAGGTTTCTTGGGATTTTCTCCATCTTCTTCTTTATTTTAGAAATACACCACCTGTGTTGTTTGATCTTGGCTTATTTTAGGCTTTCTCTTCTATTTATTCTTCCTCGTTGTGGGTTTGGTCATATTCAGTACTGCTTTGTTATTTACTTTTTTACCTTCCTGGGTTATACCTTGAAAACCTTTGGTTATGAGACTGGTCTTGGATGACTCATCACTAGTAACTCCTTTTATTTTAACTTGTATTTTCTTTATAATAATGATTTCTTTCCACAGTTGCTATGAATTAATCTATTTATATTAAACTTAATGCTTTCTTCCAAATTTAAACATTATAACTTCATTATTCTAATGATCAATTGCCATTCAATATTATGCATACATCTGTCACGTTACAGATTGCTCTCCTCCAGAAGTAATTATTTCAGACATGTTTATGGATGAAATAATTTCTTATGATAATTTCATCATTTCTTATAATTCATTTTCTTCTCCATCTTTATATCGACTTTTTTATATTAGAGTTTTATTGATTTTATATATATGGTTACTTGTCTTACTACTGATCCTTTTCGGATAGTTAGTGTCTTCTGAGATATATTATAATTGTAATACATTTTCTTTCTATATCAACTTCGTGTTGTATCCTTGGGATATTAATTCCCTAAAATTCCCTATCACGTGGGCTGGGGCAGATCAGAGGGGCACTGTACGCTACTTCTCTGCTGGCCATACACCACTTCTATAAATTGAGTACAGAGGCATATCCATCCCTGCTCAAAAAACATAATGCTGCTGGAATTATCTTCAGTCAGTCATCGAATAAATAAATAAAAAGTAGTCTCATTTTCGACTAATAAAAATATCTTTGGATTCTCCACTTCGTAGTCTCTCAGATTATCTCACATTTTCTATCTTAATAAATCTTCATAATCATTATTATACTCATTACATATATATTTTTTCAAAACTCTTAACTTGTCTGATATATTTAATTTAATTATGGTTGAAAACCTTTCTTTTAATAATTCTGGTTACTGTTTACAGTGTAACTCTCTTTCTTCTCCATCTGAATTCTCTTTATATTTTCTTCTGGTTACTCATAGTATTAGTATGGTCTTTATATGTAGTCTTTCTTATTCATTATTTGAATGGTCTTAATATATTATATTTAATTTTTTAACATTGTATCTTTACATTAGATATACAGGTTGTTATATTGATCATTTTATTTAAACATTTTGGTTCTTTCCTTTCTCTTAGAAAGTTATTAATCCGCCTTCGCATTCATTAACATTAATTCATTTATATCATATTTCATGTGGTATTTCTTCTCTTTGCATTTCATATAGGTCTTATTATTATCATTGGTTCAAAATCATCTTCTCCATATGTTTGGTATGAGTTGTTCTTCTTTGCTCTTAATTAACTGTTTTCATTATCGTTTCATAGGTAATTAGTCTCTTTGCTTCCAAATTTTTTCTTCTCTTGCATATTACACTCTTCTTTGTTATTCTTCTCTACCCCTTCAAATGCTATTGTCAATGTCTAGCATTTATTCTGGATTAACGTTAATTCTCTTTTCTGAATTAATCACTTTATTTTCTTCTCAATTCAATCATAATTGACACACAATTATTTTTTGGAACTTGGTGAGTTTTAATGTAAAATTCAAACTATTCTTTTTATTTAATTGAAAAATATTTCTCATAAATCCTTGTAATATGTTGATCTTATCTTGTTTCAAAGTTCTGACGTTCTATCAACATTCAAATTCTGTTTAATTCATTTATTCCCAGAATTGTTTCATTCAGAATTGTTTATAGTACTGTGATCTTACTATTATCTCTGAATGTTTTGGTATTTCTCCAAATTCAAATTCTTCTTAATTATTTACCATAAAGTTTTCTCATAAACTTAGTTATAGTAAGTTGGTCTTACTTCATTTTTAAATTTTTCGTATTTTAAATTCAAAATTCCTTTCTTCTTAATTCTTCCAAAAAGTTTTTCTCATAATTCAGTGGTAGTAAGCTGTGCTTGCTTAATTTTAAATTTTTTAAAATTAAGTTCATTCTCTTTCTTCCATAAAGTTTTGTTCTAAATTATCAGGTTATAGTAAGATGTACTTACTAAATTTTAAATTTTTATAATTATTAAGTACAAAATTCTCTCTCTTTCTCTTTCTTCCATAAAGTTTTGTTCTAAATTATCAGGTTGTAGTAAGAAGTACTTACTCAATTTTAAATTTTTATAATTATATTTCAATTCAAAAGTCTTTCTTTTTCTTTCTTCCATAAAGTTCGTTCCAAAATCATCAGGTTGTAGTAAGATGTACTTACATATTTTAGAATAAGTTATATTCAAAATTCTTTCTTTTTCTTTCTTCCATAAAGTTTGTTCCAAAATCATCAGGTTGTAGTAAGATGTACTTACTCAATTTTAAATTTTTATAAATATATTTCAATTCAAAAGTCTTTCTTTTTCTTTCTTCCATAAAGTTCGTTCCAAAATCATCAGGTTGTAGTAAGATGTACTTACATATTTTAGAATAAGTTATATTAAAAATTCTTTCTTTTTCTTTCTTCCATAAAGTTTGTTCCAAAATTATTAGGTTGTAGTAAGATGTACTTACATATTTTAGAATAAGTTATATTCAAAATTCTTTCTTTTTCTTTCTTCCATAAAGTTTGTTCCAAAATTATTAGGTTGTAGTAAGATGTACTTACTCAATTTTAAATTTTTATAATTAATAAGTACAAAATTCTCTCTTTTTCTTTCTTCCATAAAGTTTTTTTTTTCTTCAAATTATTAAGTTGTAAGTTGTTCTTACATATTTTAGAATTTTTTCAATTATTAAATTAAAAAATTCTTCTTCTTTTAATTCTCCAGAATGTTCTTCTCAAAATATTAGGTTGTAAGAAGTACTTACATTATTTTAGAATTTTTAAAAATAAATTCAAAATTCTAAATTCCTTCTTCTTATAATTCTCCAGAATGTTCTTCTCAAAATATTAGGTTGTAAGATGTACTTACTTTATTTTAGAATTTTAAAAATAAATTCAAAATTCTAAATTCCTTCTTCTTATAATTCTCCAGAATGTTCTTCTCAAAATATTAGGTTGTAAGATGTACTTACTTTATTTTAGAATTTTTAAAAATAAATTCAAAATTCTAAAACTCACAACTCATTCTTCATAATATTTCTTCATAGAAGCTTGATTGTACACTCCTTTGATTTTTCCTGAAACGATTTCCCTCAACTCATATGTATTGTTATGCTTATCATTTACCACAACATATGGGCCAGTGTAGAGTAATAGTAGTTTTTTGGTTATGCCTTCTAAGGTGCTAGGCAGCTCTCTATTTTTTAGGAGGACTTTTTCACCCTCTTTATATGTCACAATACGCCCTATTGCCTTCTGGTATTTGGCTTGCCGTTTTTCCTGATCTTCTGCTACCTTATTGTAAAACTTCAACTGGTTGAATTTCCTATTATTGTTCGTTGGAAATTCAATGATTTGTTCAATGTCTCGGGGAGTCGGCTTCTCATACATGGCTGAGTATGGTGGAATTCCGATAGCTGGATGGTGGGCGTAATTTAGGAATGTTTCTGTCGCTGCTAGGTACTCTTGCCACTTTTTCTGTTGGTTGTGACAGTACGTGCGCAATATCCTACCCACTTCTCTCAGTACTCTCTCAGCCGGATTGCTACTTGGGTGGTAGACTGATGTCTTATATGTTTTGACCCCACGTGCTAATAAAGTGTCTCGCCATCTCCTCCCCTTAAATTGTGTACCATGGTCGGTAATAATAGAAGATGGTCTACCGATCTCTGGGATATACAAATCGATAATCACCGCCAAAACCTTTGCTGTTGTTGCCCGATTAACCGGATATAGCTTTATATACTTGGTGTAGTGGTCCATTATGATTACCAAGTATTTATATCTGTGCCGACCACCGCTACGGGGAAATGGCCCGCAGATATCCAAAAACACTTTTTCTAGTTTTGCGTTGGAAGTTATTGGTATCATGATACCCTCTGTCTTTTCATTGTTTATTTTGGCACATTGGCAGATCTTACAGGATTTGATGTACATTCTCACCTTGCGGTTGATATTCTTGATCTTACAGTTTTCTTCTAGAGCCTGTATCACTTTTAACGCTCCCATGTGACCATACCTGACATGGTAATCGATGATGACCTCCTTTTCGATTTGGTGTGGGATTATCACCTTCCATGTCTCATCGTCTAAGGCGGTTTTTATGAATAAAATTCCCTTGTTAAGGTGGTAATATTTAGAAATGGTTTCATCATTGGCTTCCAAACGACTCACAATGTTTTTCAGCTTAGGATCAGACTGCTGATGGATTCGAATATTTATTAGCAAAGCTTGTAAATCGGCTCTGGTCGTGAATATGTTATAAATTTTTACTAAGCTCTCCTTCTCTCCCTCGAAAGTCTGATCTTCCAGATTTATACGTGACAACACATCCGCTACCACGTTCTTCTTTCCTGGAATGTATTCCCATTTCAGGTCATATTCTTGTAGGGCGAGTACCCACCTAGCCAATCGGCCGTGACTCAACTTGCACCTACGAAGGAACGAGATGGATTTATGATCAGTTCGTACTGTGACTTGATATCCGAGAATGTACGTCCGGAACTTGCTGCATGCGAACACCACGCTCAACAATTCCTTTTCTGTCACACTGTAGTTCTTTTCTCACTGGTTCAGTGTGCGACTAGCGAAGCTTATTACCAGATGTTGTCCCTCCTCATCTTCCTGGTATAATGTCGTTCCTAAGCTTAAGTCGCTAGCGTCACAGTTTAGAAAGAACGGTTTCTTAAAATCTGGGTGACGAAGTATAACACTCTCCAGAAACTTCTCTTTTATCAAGCGGAAAGTAATATCTTGATCTTCACCCCAAGTCCATTTGTTTTTGGCAGATAACTGTGGTTGAAACTTGGCGGTCAACTCGGAATATCGGCTCTGAAACTTCCTGTAATAGTTACAGAGTCCGAGGAAAGATTGCAGTTGTTTCCTGTTTCTTGGTTGCGGGAACCTCTGAATTGCCTCCACTTTCTCTGCTGATGGGGTAATACCTCGGTCGTCTAGGTTGAAGCCTAAGAATTGTACCTCGCGCGCTATGAACTTGGATTTCTCCAACTTCAGTGTTATGTTGTTCTGCGCTAGTTTGTTTAGTACAAATTCCACTCTGTAACAGTGCTCCTCCCAGGTTCCGGATGTAATTAGTAAATCGTCAACATAGACGGTGGTAAATTGGAGCGCTTCTTGTCCAAGAATCTGGTCCATGCATGCCACAAATATGGCGACAGAATTGACAAGTCCGAAGGGCAGTCTCTTGAACTGGTAATTGCGCCCTTCGAAAATGAACGCTACATACTGGCGGCTTTGTGGATGCAGCTCTACCTGCCAATAACCACAGACCGTATCCCAGGTGCTAATAAATCTAGTACCATGAAAACGCTTTAAGATTTCTTCTATTTCACCGGGAGAAGTTCTGTCATTCACAATTGTCTTATTCAACTCACGCGCATCTAAACAGAGCCGACTTGTCCGTCTTTCTTCGAAACAGCAATAATTGGACTAGTGTAAGGTGATTGACTAATCTCAATGATGTCGTTTTCTATCATCTTGTTTATCTCTGTTCTCACGGCTTCTTTGAGCGACTGCGCTATTGGATATGACCTCCGGTTAAACTCTACGTTTTCTTTAAAACGAAGTTGGCACTGGTAGTTTTTTACCTTCCCTGGTTCATCAGAAAACACCGCCTTGTATTTCTCATATATAGCGATTAGACGATCAGCCAGATGTGTTGGTATTTTCTTGTTATCGCTTCCGCACTGGAAATTCCGTATTTCTTGGATCTTAACTGACCATAAATCCTCTCCTCCATGATTGTATATTATGGGTTTATAAAGAGGGCTGTTTCTTATAATATTAATTTTCCGAAGTTGTTGATGTATTGGGCTAGGAAGTATAGTTGTGCCTCCTACCAGATCTGCGGTCCATGTTACTCCGTCTGGGAAAAGTGATACTCTATTTAAATTAAGATCGATTACTGCCGAATATCTACGAAGAATATCGCAACCGACTAAGATGTCAAATGGTAATCCGGTGGCGATTAAAAATTCCATGTCTAAAGCTATATCACGGCTAACGACACTTAAGGAAACTTGCTTCCTAATGGTTTTATTCTGGCGGCCAGTTGCACCTACCAACACAATGTTGTTGACTGGTAACTTTGGCAAAGTTTTACCACATGTACTCTGTATTCTCTCCAACTCATTGGAGTTTATTATTGAAATATTAGCTCCTGTGTCTATCATTATTTTAGCGGGAACTCCTTCCACCTCCGCTGTTATATAAATTATCTCATTATTACTGTTGCTGAGACTCTTCTCGTTCTCTTCCAAAAGTTCAGTTCGTATGTCTTTCAGATAACGGTTACATATAATAGTGATGTTTTTATGCTGGTTTTCTTGTCGCAATTCATCCTTTTCTAACCCAGGAATTATAAGCAGTAACGGGTCATCGTTGTTGATTACTGCCTCCTCTCGTTTAAAGTATTTTGTTCATTGTTTGTGTTATTATTGACCGAGGCATCGTTCGGGAAACTCTGGTTTGTTTCCTGACGTTCTGTACTCTGGTTGATGTTTAACGCCCTGTTCTGTTGTCTGCCAAGATCTTCCAGGCTGGTACTTCGTCTTCCCTGTTCGTATCTTGGGCCGTCTCGTTCCGCACTCCTCCATCTTCGGTCGGCGCCGTGGAAGCTGCTCCTCCTCGGTTGATAATATCACCTGGGTCCGCGATCTTCTGCTCTTATAAAATTTACCCTAGGGCGCGACACTCGGTTATTACTATTGCTATTATTGTTATTACTAAAATTATTATTATAGTAATTTCGGTTAGGTGGGTAAGGTCTGTCACCATTATTGTTGGGATATGGATTTCTCTGACTGTATAGGACATTATGATTTTGTTGATAAAAATTGTTTCTATTATTTGGGTAGGGGTTGTTATTCCTCACGCCGTTAAAATTACCGTTAAACTGGTTATTACGCGGCTGGTTGTTAGGGCCGTCGTAATTACTGGGCTGGTTCCGGTTACTTGTATGGTTATTGCCGTTATTGGGCTAGGTAGTCGGCCTTACTTCTGGTCTCTCATTTCTCTTTCTGCTCTGCCGATAATACTCTTCGTTCTCGTATCCCTCCAATAACTCGGTCATTCCCTGGATCGTCTTGATCTGACTACCTCTCCGGGCCCTGATAATGTCCTCATCATAGTGATACGATATTTTGTTCACTAAACATTCTTCTGGGATTGCTGGCTCAAGGTGTTTTGCCATACACACCTTCCCCAAGAAATATGCCGTCATACTGCTACCTAATTGTGACCTGTATCTTCCATTACAAATATTGTCACGGATCAAGTTCTGGGTGGTCTCAGACCAGTATTTTGTCTTAAACATTTTCCGGAACTGTTGGTAGTCGGAAATTTCACTCCGGTTGGCCATCCACCAATTATCTGTTATGTCTCGGAAAGACTCGTCGAATATCTCCCTGCTATGGCTCCATTGAGTAATTTTATGCTTGGTCAAATATTCTTCTACCCTAGCCAGGAACTCCATCGGCTTGCGTTTGTATTGCCGGAAGTTGAGCCACTCTCGGCTTTCGTTGACGGGCAATCCGGTGAAATGAGTCGGTCTGTTTCTAATCGCTTCCATCTCCTCTCGGCTTTGTCGCACCTGACCGGTGATATTGGCCATGGTCTCTTGTATATCATTACATCGTTCTGTGACCTGGTTGCGTACTTTTCCGAATTCTTCTTGATTTTCGTTCCTCTGTTCTTCTACCTTCCTACGACTATGTTCTTCGATATTTGTGAACTTGATGTTCACCACTTCTTTAAACTCATTCACCTCCTTTTCGGTCTGGTTGCACTTTCCATCAATCTCTCGAATCTGTCGATTGACCATTATGTTTTCTTCTTCCATCTTCTTATTCATCGCTTTCTTGTTAACATTGATCTCCTTATTCAGTTCTTCTCGCAACAATTCCATTCTTTCGTCCAGTTTGTCCAAATTCTCCTGATTTACCTCCCTTAACTCTTCTCTTATAATTTGATTGTCTTCTCTCAATTCTTCCAACTTCTCCCCCATCTTCTCTTCCAACTTCTTGTTATCTTCTTTCAACTCTTCCTTCAATTGTCGGTTGTTCTTCTCTATCTTCTTCCTGGTTTCATCGATTTTCTGATTGGTGTTCTCAATTTTATTAATCAATTCTTCTTTAGTCGCTTTGAATTCTTCTTTGAACGACTGGTTGTCTTCCTTCAATTCTTCTAACTTCTTCCCCATCTCTTCTTCCCTCTTCTTGTTATCTTCCTTCAAATCTTCTATGTTCTGGTTCATCCCCGTCAACTCTTCTTTTGTGGATTGATTATCCTTCTTCATTTCTTCCATCTTCTCTTCCATCTTCTTGCTGTTTTCTTCCATCTTCTCTTCCAGCTTCTTATTTGTTGTTTCGATCTTATTTCCTAAATCTTCTTTCAATGACCGGCTATCTTCTTTCCTTTCCTTATTACGTTCGTCCATTTTCTTACTCATTCCTTCCATTTCCTTCTTCCTGTCCTCCTCCATTTTCTTGTTACTCTCCTCCATTCTCTTATTCATTTCCATCATCATCCTGAACATTTGTTGTGTTGTCATGTCCTCTGTTTTCTTCTCCGGCGCATTGGTTTCCACTGTTTGTGTAGGTATCTCCG
This sequence comes from Magicicada septendecula, assembly GCA_034769895.1. Taxonomy (NCBI): domain Eukaryota; kingdom Metazoa; phylum Arthropoda; class Insecta; order Hemiptera; family Cicadidae; genus Magicicada; species Magicicada septendecula. Next base: position 484,303,288 of record CM068367.1, on the reverse strand, counting down.
GTTGTTCAGTTTGTTTGGACAACACCGGTGGTAATACCTCTTCCGCCTCTACTGGCGTCGCCTCCTTGTTGTCCATGTCAACTTCTATTTCTTTCTCGGCCTCCGCCGCCCGTTTCTTAGATGTTGCACGTCGTTGCATTTTCCCTTGAAATTCTCTGGCTTTGTAGCTGTTGCCTAACTCCAACTAGTGATTGGGCAGAATGTATTGGCCTTCCAATCGCTAATTAAAGCCCCTAAAGTTGTGCGCCAATTTGTAATAATATAAATAAAATGTTGTTATTGATGATAAGAGATTGTGAAGTATGAGACTCCGATGTAATCAAGCCCCACTGTTTGTGCTAGCCAATTTGTAATAAAATAACAAATTAATTTGAGTCTGTATGTTCTTAAATTGGTGTGTTTAATTGGTGTGGCTCTCGACGTCTTACTGGCCTGAAACACTTCCTTAAGTTTCCCAGCTGGTCGAGTCTCAATGGTAGCAAGACCGGTCGAGTAGCGTAATGTTGATGAAGTTTGGTTTCCATTCTTTTGGCCTATGATTTTTTAACAATTTTTCTTACAAAATATTTTATAAACAATATATGATGTGTGATACCCTCTCTGACTTTTACATATAGTATTATAAATTAAACATGTTTTCAAATTACACAATAACAATTAGTATTGGTTACAATACAAATAATAGTTAAAACAAATAAAGAATATTTTTTTAAATAAATGGTTGTCTTCAAGTCAGACATTTTACAACAAAATCCTTATTTCTAACATGGAAATATGGTTTACAAAAAAGGTTTTTTACTAACTAACATCTTAATTACTCCCTACTATTTACAAGTAGTAACTATTTTTATAGTTCTGATGTTAGTTGTATCAGACCCAAACAAATGGCCACATATCTAAAACATTTTTAAACATTCTTATACTATATACTTAAAAACCTTATATTTATATTCTTATTTCTAACTATTATTATAAGTAGGATTCTACAGTTTTTATACCGTCTTTTACACATTGTCTTTGGGGAATTGTACCCTGTTATTAATAAATAAATAGTATGAATTGTTCGAAAAGTATTATGACGTCTGTTTTTCTTTTTGCATATAAAAAAAATGTTATTTTAAACAGATTTATGTCTTATAAACAACATATTGTCACAGTACACATTTCAAGTCATTGAAAATTGCATATTTCATTGCATCCAATGTTTGTGATTGCCAAGAATGAAACACAAGGTTCATTTTTTATAATACCCAAAACTATCACTGGTTCACTTTGCACTTATATATTATGTTAATGCTAAATGGTCGTATAGTCTTATTAACATAATAAATTGGTTAGCGTTTTTTCATTGGAGATTTGTTCCATGGGTACTATATTATTGTTTCATCTTAGTTCACAGGCAACTTTTACTTTATACACTTCTCTCTCTTAAATTTATATACATGTGGTTTTTATTTCGTTATACTTTTGTTTTTAGATATTTATTTTGGGGATATAGGGATTTTGGGTGTCTTTTATAAGAGCATGACATCTTCTTCAGGATGCTGCCTTCTTCTTCTTTCATCAGTCTTCTTTTCTCCTGCCTTCTGGGACTGGTATCTTCTCCATCTTCTTCTTGATGCCATCAGGTTTCTTGGGATTTTCTCCATCTTCTTCTTTATTTTAGAAATACACCACCTGTGTTGTTTGATCTTGGCTTATTTTAGGCTTTCTCTTCTATTTATTCTTCCTCGTTGTGGGTTTGGTCATATTCAGTACTGCTTTGTTATTTACTTTTTTACCTTCCTGGGTTATACCTTGAAAACCTTTGGTTATGAGACTGGTCTTGGATGACTCATCACTAGTAACTCCTTTTATTTTAACTTGTATTTTCTTTATAATAATGATTTCTTTCCACAGTTGCTATGAATTAATCTATTTATATTAAACTTAATGCTTTCTTCCAAATTTAAACATTATAACTTCATTATTCTAATGATCAATTGCCATTCAATATTATGCATACATCTGTCACGTTACAATATATATATATATATATATATATATATATATATATATATATATAAACGGTTGATAATATTAATTACATAAAAAATGTTTATTGTTTACATTAAGGTTTTTAAAAATCATTTCTTTCATATCTTAATAAATGTAGCAAAGTATACGACTGTACTTAACAAAAATTGTATATCTCGTTTCTATTATAAACTACATTTATATATATCATATTATGTATTGTGTGATTATATATCTTATACTATATTTTTGTAATAATTATTTTTAATAATACGCTTTCTTTATTTATTTAAAAATGCTTAAAGATAATTAAATACATATTTTCTTCCTTTTACCGAAATTTACAATTTTTACAATATCCCATTCGTCTGTAATTTTCGCTTTGTTTTATCTCTAATGTATATTCGTTTATGGAATATACATACTGTCACATACATTTCGTTGATGCACATACTGTCATCAACTTTGTCTGGCATGTTATTTCATTTAACAACCGCCCATCCTTGTTTATACATTTATGTGTGCTATCAATGTAACTGATGAATTCTGAATTTTAAGTGTTAATTAATTGTAAACTTATGACACGAAATGTAAAAATTTACAGAATTTAAATATTACTTTACTTTACTTTACATTTAAATTATGTTCCATTTAATTGAATTATTTACTTCTGAATATGCATCCTAATTTCAAACTATGAGTGTAATTTTTAAATGCAATTCTAGTCATACTTTTATAGATGGTTGGAACATTATTTGTGGATCTTATTTCTTACAATGCGTTTTGTAACTATGTTCTTATAAGTTTTATAATATCTTATTGAGAATTGAAGGAAATGTTTCAGACAAATATCATATCGTATATTGATGTGAAAGAACCTTGTAACTTTCATCACTAGAATGATTGAATTTCCTTCTGACAAAAGCGACACAAGTGTCTTCTCTTTGAAGTGAATATGAATAGCTAGCGCCATTTTACGGCTTACAACTCAATACTGAGGTATTATCAGGCCACGCGTTAATGGACCGTATTATTGGCAGTGCGTAGATGCGTGAATAAGCATGTATGAGTGCGCGCGTTCCCGTGCATGCCTGTCTATCTTTGTAAGGGAAAAGAAAAGGGGTCTCTGTACAGACATATGCTCGCTTTTCACACCTACCCGTACAAAAGACATTTCTTAGTACACTCTACATTTATTTTGTTATTGGTATTTGAAACGTGATACGTTTAAGTTAGTTGAAAACGAGCACAGGATAATGCTTTACGTTTTGTCAGAATACAGAACTGACAGGTTTTTATACATAAACTGTGCTTTTCTGATCGGCATCGGATAAATCATCTTTTTCCACAAAAGATGAAAATGTTTTTCTTTATCTGGTAAATACCACATCATTATTGCTGTCGCATATTACGGATGAATATAAAAAAAAAATCATTTATTGAATAGGTTTTCGTCATTATGTTGGATTTTATTTTCCTCGACGTGTCTGATTATAAAATCACAGAATATGCTTTGTGCCAAAGAATCTATATTGTATAAACAGATTATTGAGAAATGCACAATTACGTGTTTATATAATTTTTATACAAATAAACAATGACAACAGCAGCATCAAAGATAATCTTCATCGCTTCGAGAAATACTGCTGTCGACACAGAATAGTCGGGTTAACATTAACAGCCATCGGTCTGTCACTTCGCTGCGTGGAGAACCTAATTTAGGAATAAAGATGTCAAAAATTATTAACGAGAACGCACCGTCATGGTTTCTAAAACTGCATATATATATCTGTGTGTGTGTGTGTGTGTGTGTGTGTGTGTGTTTTGATTTGTACATGTCTATATACCTAAGCAAACTCAAATCGTGACTTTGAATACTCATGCCACTAACTGTTAGATTAAGTGAGAAGTTACTGTAAATTTTTACGTTATTTGGCTAATCGCTACAATCAAATTCTACTACATGTATACAGTTTTCAGACCCTAACATATTAACAGAAGTTATGTTGGAAATCGCTTGCTAAAGAGACTTAAAGTAAACTGATGTTAAACTTTATTTGAAAGCTTTTATTATGAACTTGGCAAATAGGTACATAGTTAAGCAAGTCTTGAAATCTTGAACAAGTTTAATGTAGCCTGTATTTGAGCTAAAAAAGTCCCAAACTCTAATTTATACAGACTAGCATATTGTTAAAATTTGCCATACAGTTTTTGACTCAATGGCGTCGCTTCAAAGATTTCAAGTATTCTACACTGAACGAAATAAAAATTAGATTATATGATATCCCGAGTTAATTAATAGGAATGTTAATATTTGACTGCGACAGAAATAATAATGTGGGATTTATTAGTTGAAGAAAAATTTATAAAGTTCATTTGTTAATACACGATTATGAAACTCAGTAAAATCACTTACGTGTAAATTATGGAAGACCATATACAACAGTATGGTGTGATAAGATGATTATAAGTCACATAGTTTGGCTTTTGTGTAAAAGTGTAAGCTATTTAGTGGACTGCTAAGGAAATCCAACAATTAATACTTAAAAATAAAATTTTAAAGCTTTACTTTAAAAAATTTTAATAAGTAAAAATATTTTTCGTGTAAAATAAGTGACACGTTTAATAAGTAAAAGTGACAATCATTTCGCAAACTAAAACTGAACTTGGATCTTGCCAAACAGAACATCCTTTTGATACATACGTACACTCCAACCACACTTCCTATTTATGCGTGCACTAGAAGCTTAAAATACCTCTCAGTGACGTATTCTCCATGATGCTATTTAAAAATACCATACAATGCATTTAGCAAATTAAAAAATTTTTTAAAATAAGGTACCGTGTTAAAATAAATATTATTTTAAGGTTTTACCAATAGCCTTACAAACATTCAGGTAAAGTAATTTGAAAAGTCATTTGACGAGGAAGGAAATCGTTCTAACTGAATATCAAGTAATACTGAATAATTTATTTGCATAATACAAAACTATTTTCTGAATACGTTCAAAATTGTTGACAGGTGGTAAATAGGACATTTATAAATACTTCTAATTTTAAAAACGAAACGTATTTTACACTGACACATCTTATTAAACCAGAACAATTTTGTAATTTTTTATTCTGTGTTAAGGTCTTACAAACAAGTGCGGTATGTCAGATTTAGTACGTGTTAATTAACAGTGCGCGTACATAGACACACACAAGGTGACGTGCAAAGCCGTCACACACAGCGGTCCGAGACATTCACTTTACAACAACTAATTACTACTAGTAATTACTTTCTGATCGATTTCTTAACTTCACATCTTATTTCGTCGTAAACGAATCTGCTTTTAAATCCGCTACACATACCCAGACATATACGCACGCAAGTAACTAATAAGGAGCTTTAAATAATATGTAATTATGTTCTAGGCAAATAGTGCTCTTGAGTGATTACTTCTCTTATTGTACGTCTGGAATAGAGATATAATGAGTTCCTATTTGACAGCAGACCTATCTGGGTTTAAGTCATTCTTTTACAAACACACTGTTTCAGAATAATAAGTTATGATTTTGAAATTTGGCTTGTGAAAAGTAGAAGCAGAGGCTTCATTAATTAAATAATTAATAAACAGTTCTAAAAGTGGTACGCCATAACCTCAATCACATGTTTCAAACTCATTCAAAATAGTCTCCTACTTAATAAAGAAGGAACCACATTTGATAACTATTATAGGCCAAATATACGTAGTAACAGAAAAAGGAGAAATCTTGTTCTTTAAGAAATTTATGGTTTAATGGTTTTTAATAATTACTGCATACTAATGTTTAATTTATTTTAACTTTAAGAAGAATTTTACAGTACAAAGAAGATTGAAATATAGTTTTCTTAAAATAAATGTTATGTGCACGTCATCATTACTATTAAATTTTTATTATTGTTATTAAATATTTCAGATGTAATGTAACTGTTTTCACTTTTTTCAAGTTAGAGAATATGTGATCGAAATGAAAATTTTTGCGATTGATGTTTTCAATTAGATAATAAATATTTTTAACTTATGGTTATTTTTTAAGTTTCACGTATTTTGTTGAGATTTACTGTTATCTTATGGACTATTAAAAAAAAAAATTATTTAAGTAATAAAAATCCGGACCCTGTTTGTAACAGTAGGCTACATGACTCGGCTTAAATGGCCAGATACCTAGACCAACATGCAGTAGATTTGTACGGTCAGAATATAAAGACTAAATCAACAACCATTTTCGAGACACTCCTTACTACGAACTATGTGGAACTGTTGACTTATATTAACTACTAAACCTTTAATATTAAGGAAACTGGATGTAATTAACAAAAGGACATAACCACGTAAGGAATAAGGCTAAACAGTAATCGTGTTAGGAACGTTACTTTTGGTAATGGTGTTGATTTTCTTCTTGCACAGAAACAAGGATTTTCTTCAAATCCTCGTTATAGGTATGTGTTTCCGTATACGGATATCTGCTGTTATGCACCAGTGATACCATGAATTCTAAGTTGCGTCTTTCGTGTATAAGTGAATATAAAATATACTTTAAAATATTATGCTCACCTACCCTTATGCATTAAATAAGTTTATTTGCGTTTTAGAGGTCAAATGTAGGCCTACATATTTTTCCATTTACGGGTACTTAGTTCGAATCAACATCATCACCTACTACTTTATTTCTTTATTATCACCCCCGTTTATAACAACCGTGATATTTGATCGTGTACACATAGATCACATTACAATCCAGAATTCTCAAGTCATAAAATTTGTGGCCTTCATGGATTTTGACACGCCTCCGTAGTTCTCATTCCCCGTTTATTTAAATTATTTCTTTCTTTTTATGTGCACATTGCAGATTTCAATATTTTCTACTTCGCATCTCCTCCGTATAGGTAGGCTACGTGTTTCTTACTCTGACTAGTCACATTTTATCAATAACCGAGTAACAGTAGGTGTCGGGATTAATTATAGGCTCTGATAAAAAGCTGGTTCAGTAGAAAAGTAGAATTGGTTGTTAACCCCAACTGAACTTGGTCGATTGCTGGAATTGTTGTGGGAGTTGTAAATTCCCTCCCAGCAATTGCCATTTACATTGATGAAATACAAATTACGTACAGTACCTGTGGTTTGATGGAAAGCACTCTTGTAGGCTGTAAGACCGCATATAGCTGAAGCTGCTTGTGGTGGTAGTTGATGTTGTAGTAGAAACTGCGGTGTTGATGAACAGTTCGCACATACGCGATTTTTCGAACTTTTGCGTGAGTTTTGACCATTTGCCGTATTTGCGGAAAAAGTTACATACGAAAAGAGACAGGCCTGCGAAAGCGACGCGAACACGTGTATGACTACGAAGCGAACAACAGAACAGAGTTCAGCGCACGCGCGAGAGATCGATTTGTGGTTGGTATTGCGTAAAACGACACGCACTCGCGCACTTTTTGAACTTACCAAATCGTACGTGAAATTAAAGTTACGAGGAAAGACAAACCCAGGATACTTACACAATGAAAATTAATTACAACTGAAAATTAGCTAAACACTACATCTAACACACCGCCCGCCAAAAACCTATGGTTTTTCAAATAGTGACGGGGTGACCACGTGCATTTACAAAACTGGAAAGGGTGCAACTTTATTGACGGGTCGCGCTACGGTACCATTTGCGGTACGTATGGTCAAAACTCGGGTAACGTAATCAGGAGCGGGATGAAGGGAGAGGATTCGTCCGACATGCCAGTGCAGTGGTGCTGACTCTCCGTCTTGTAATAGTACAAGTTGCCCTTCATGGAGTGACGCCGAGTTCTTGTTCCACTTGGAGCGTTGAAGTTGACTGTGAAGATAGCTCTTGCTCCACCGTTTCCAAAACGATTGAACTATTTGACGTAGATGAGTCCATCGCTGACGTGGATGGGCGACATTATCTTGAGGCTCTTCTGGAGCTGACAACAAGGATCTTCCAACGAGGAAATGTCCAGGGGTAAGAAAATCAAGTTCCTCAGATGGATTTGGTGACATGTCGCATAGAGGGCGACTGTTCAATATCGCTTCAATGCGAGTGAATATGGTACAATATTCTTCAAATGTAAATGTTACATCACAAAGAGTGCGGTACAAATGACCTTTCGCGGATTTGACGGCGGCTTCCCAAATTCCACCGAAATTCGGCGCATACGTCGGATTGAAGTGCCATTGAATTTTGAGTTTCGCTAATTGAGCGGCTATTTCATTGCTATGAGTTTCCAACATAGAACATAGATCACGAAAGTGGCGGGAGGCGCCGACGAAGTTGCGACCATTGTCAGAATAAAGATCTGAAGGAAGTCCACGACGAGCGATGAAACGATCCAGCGTGGCGAGGAAAGCCTCAGTAGACAAATCTGAGACAACTTCTAGGTGTACTGCACGGGTAACCATACACACAAATACGCAAAGATAACTTTTATAGGTGCGGGGTTTACGAAGGCGAGAGTCTTTAGTTGAGAACGGACCAGCATAATCAATGCCGGTGGACAAGAATGCAGGTTGTGGTGTAACTCGAGACATAGGCAACGAAGCCATGATAGGTTGCGAGGGCCTTGCAGACATTTTAAAGCACTTGACGCAGCCGAGCTCTCAAGGTGGAGCGAAGGCAAGGAATCCAAAAGGTTTGGTTGATCAATCCTTGAGTAGTACGTGGTCCAGAATGCAAACCTAACGTATGAAAGTGATCAATGGCGAGATCAGTTAGATGTGATTTCTTTGGCAGAAGCATAGGAAACTTGGATCTGTCCGGCAACACGGAGTGGCATAGTCTACCACCAGCACGAAGGATACCATTGTTGGAGATAAACGGAGACAGCGAACGTAACGAGTCAGGAATCTTTCCCTTCTTCATACAGGCAATCTCTTGATCAAAGTAGTCTTGTTGCGTTAGACGTACTACGGTGAGTTCAGCGACTTGGAGTTCTTTGACAGACAAAACAGTAGATTTTTACGCCATATGCTTACGAGAGTGATTTACGAACCGATGAATTTAAGCAAATACACGTATGAGTTTTTGAAAACTCGACATTCTTTGGTAGAAGTCAGTGAATCTTTCTGGAGAAGTGACCACAAGAGTTGTGGCCGGAACAGGTTTCAATTCAGGAATCTCCAAGTGGACCTTGCTACTGTAGACAAGCAGAGGCCACGACTTAGATGACTCGTGAAATTGCGGTGGTCCCTTCCACCACAGTCCTGAGTTTTGAAGCGTGGCAGCAGTGGATCCACGGGAACCCACATCAGCTGGATTACTGTGCGTAGGAATGTGAGCCCAACATTTAAGTGCGGTGAGTTCCAGGATGGTCACCACTCGATTAGCAACATACGTTTTGAGTTTGTAGGATGGTGTATTAAGCCAATCCAATACAGTACTAGCATCAGTGTACAGTCGAATTTCCTGTATAGGAAGAGTGGATAGGACCTGTTGAGTTGATGCTACCAATCGTGACAACAGCACTGCGGCATTGAGCTCTAGTCGAGGGATGGAGACAGTTTTTAGCGGGGCGACACGACTTTTGGCCACAAGCAGTTGCATGTTGACTCGGTTGTTATTTTCTGAATGCAGATAAACGGCGGCGGCAAAGCCATGCTGTGACGCATCGCAAAAACCGATGAGACGATAATGAGCGTTATCAATAGTGGTGCGACGTGGAAATGATATTTCACTTACAGCTGATAGTCCAACAATGAATTTTTTCCAATCCTCTTCGTATTCAGAGCATAACGGGTCATCCCAATCCAATGAAGCAGTCCAAAGACGTTGCATGAAAACGTTGAGCTAAATACGCTGACGGTTTTAGTCCATATGTTACAGTGGCTAACTCATATTCTTGGAGAGGTTGAGATGAATCGCTGCGCCAAAAGATATGTTGGAGATGTCGATCTTCCGGACGAAGTATAATTTGACGATACATCTGACGACAGTCTGCGGTGATGACAAATTTGTGAGTACTGAATGATATCAATATGTGTTGAAGGTCACTTTGAGCTTGGGACCTGCAAGAAGACGTTCGTTGAGTGACACACCAGTGTGATCTGGAGAACCGGCATTAAACACGACCCGGATTTTTGCGTGGGGATCGTGCCTTTCCAATACACAATGGTTTGGAATTATGTACGAAGACGGAGTGTGCGCAACAGACATGTGGCCCAGGTCCAAGTATTCCTGCATGAAATTGTTATACTTGTCCTGCACTTCGGGGTTTTTTGAAAGGCGATGTTCCAAGTTAAGAAAGGAACCAACAGCGGCTGGGCGATTCGATCCAATTTCAGTAGCTTCAGGGGCAACTGGCAGTGAAACCATGTACCGCCCGCCCTGTAATCTCGTCGTGGTTTGAACAAACAAGTCTTCACAGTATTGGTCTTGAGGAGATATAGATTTAGGTGTTTCGACTTCCTCTATTTCCCAAAACCGTTTAAGTTGGAGATCAACCCTATCGTTCAGAGTTGAGAACAAGGTGGTGGACGACGCTTGACGTGATGAGAATGATTGGCGATTGACTACAGTGCCGACTAGGACATATCCGAACATGGTAGATATAGCAGAAGGATTGCCTTTGATTACGGAGCGTGGGCCGTCTGACAGGCAATATGGATACACGTCGCTTCCAATGAGTAGGTCGACCTTGGCAGGGCGATAAAAATCAGGGTCAGCAAGTTGCAGGCCTGAGAATTGGGCAGCTACATCCTTGTGGAGATTAATGGAAGGCAATTCACTAGTGATGCGATCCATGACTACAGACTGTACATGAATTGGACGTTGACGAGCGTCTCGAGACCGAAGACTGAGATCTACAGTGAAAGTAGCCTTGTTCACTTCAGAATTTATACCAGTGAGTGTGAAGTCAACAGGGCATTGTTTAAGAGAAAGACGTGCGGCGCAATCTGCGGTGATTATACTGCGTTGACTGCCAGAATCGAGAACAGCTCGAATTTCCTGGCACTGACCATATGCATCCTTTACTAATACTTTTGCTGTGCCGAGTAACACAATTTTCGAAACAGTATCGACGGTTGAGGCGTGACAAGAGAAAGTTGCATTCTGACTGTTGGCAGAGCTTGATGGTGAGAAAACAGGTCCGGGTGCGCCCGTTTGCACTCTACTCGGCGTTGAATTGACAGACGAGCTTTGAACATTTGCCTGACAAAGCATAGTGTTGTGGCTTTTACTGTTACATGTTCGACAACTTTTGTTTGAAGTACAATTTGCACGAGGATGAGTGGGAAAACAAGCAAAGCATCGAAGTACATTGTAACGAGAGTCAACAGGCAGTTGTTGAAACTTTTCACAATCGAATATCTTGTGATTGCCATTGCAATGAAAACAGGTAGTGTTGGGTCGAGCTTCCTGAGAGGTTTGAACTAACACAGTCTTTGCAGATTTATTTACAAATTTTGCCTGGTTAGGTGTGCCTTTGAAACCACTTGTGCCGGGAAACGATCGCCTATTGACAGGTGGTGTACTGGGAGGCGAACTAGGAGGCGATTCAGCCTGAATGATTTCGTATGACCTCTCTAAGTTGGTGATAAATTTTATTAAATCCTGAAAGGTAGGAATTTTATTATCATCCTCCGTTTGTTTTTGTTCGTACAGCATACGGACGTCAGAAGGCAGTTTGTGTAAAGCAAGCTGCAACAGGAGAAATTCTTGCATGTTTATTTCAAGGCTGAGCAAGGCACTGACGGATGACTGAAAGGTTGACAGGTAATGTTTTAAGTTGTCATGGCTATTTTCTTTTATTTAATAATTTTTCATCAAAGCATAATAATGATTTGCAGCAGACCTCTTATTACTGTATCTATTACATAAAATGTCATACGTTGTTTGGTAATTTACATCAGTAATTGGTAATGTTTCAACTAAGGACAATGCATGACCTGACAAGTGCGTACGCAAACATTGAAGTTTTTTACAAGGTGTGAAGACAGATGAATTGTGAACAGATGAATCAAACAAATTTTTAAAATTATTCCATTGATTAGGTTCACCAGAGAAAACAGCAGTGAAATTTTGGGCACTTTAAAGGAAGCATGTGCCTGTATGACAGGCTTTTGTTCAGTTGAATTGTCCAGTGTGAGGAGACTGAACAGTTCATCACATTCTTTTGAAATGTCAAGTACATCAGTTGAATCCTTTTCTTGTAAGGAAATATTATTTATTTCAATTTTTTCTATTGCATCTGAAAAGTCGTTGTATAATTTAAGTGCGATTTCGTACGTTTTCCCATCTAAATTATGCCCCTTTGAAGTTGCAAAGGTCTGTAGCGTATTTAGGGTACGTTTGCAGTTGGCAAAATAAACTGCATTTGCGCGTAGTAATGCGTCCTTTTTACCGGTCATGTTGAATGATTGTTGAACAATTTATTGCGGAGAAGACGAATATTAGACGAGATGACTTTTTTCAGTATAATGTGCACGATGCATTTGAAGTATGGGATGTATAATGTGCGTATACAGTAGCACAGACGGCTGAATGCATTTTTGCGTGTGGACTGGCTGCCGGATACGTGAGTTATGCGTAAACACAACGATGGATACGTGAGTTATGCGTAAACACAGGGGGGATTCGGAGTCATAGGTGACGTAATGGGAATGTCGCAGTAGTTTTCCGCCAACAAAACAAGGAAAAGAACAGTTATGAAATGTACTTTATGAAATAATAGTTACTTGACACTAATAACAATTACCGTACACAATTTACATGGAGACATAAGAGAGTAGTTGCAAAACAACCGTTACCGGTAACCGACGAAATGAGCGGTAGTAACAGTTCCCCCGACCACGTTTCACAAGTTTTTATGATTTCACAAAAACGACACTGCGAATTTGAACCATCCACTATTTGAACAATCCGGCCCGGAGGACCATTTATCGGGATTAATTATAGGCTCTGATAAAAAGCTGGTTCAGTAGAAAAGTAGAATTGGTTGTTAACCCTAACTGAACTTGGTGGCTTGCTGGAATTGTTGTGGGAGTTGTAAATTCCCTCCCAGCAATTGCCATTTACATTGATGAAATACAAATTACGTACAGTACCTGTGGTTTGATGGAAAGCACTCTTGTAGGCTGTAAGACCGCATGTAGCTGAAGCTGCTTGTGGTGGTAGTTGATGTTGTAGTAGAAACTGCGGTGTTGATGAACAGTTCGCACATACACGATTTTTCGAACTTTTGCGTGAGTTGTGACCATTTGCCGTATTTGCGGAAAAAGTTACATACGAAAAGAGACAGGCCTGCGAAAGCGACGCGAACACGTGTATGACTACGAAGCGAACAACAGAACAGAGTTCAGCGCACGCGCGAGAGATCGATTTGTGGTTGGTATTGCATAAAACGACACGCACTCGCGCATTATTTGAACTTACCAAATCGTAAGTGAAATTAAAGTTACGAGGAAAGACAAACCCAGGATACTTACACAATGAAAATTAATTACAACTGAAAATTAGCTAAACACTACATCTAACAGTAGGGCTAATCGTATTGATTGTCGTCAACAGGTTTTTAGCTTCAGTAATGTCAGCTCCTCGTCTGACCTGCGTAGTTCAGAATCAACAGGGTTTAACTTTATTGCCAAATGTATACAATTGTTGCTCTATATTACGTTCTTATATACTTAGAAATTGTTGCACATTTTTGTGTTAGTTGCTTTACTTTGTAAATAGGTTTTCATCCATAAGTCTCTCGTATTGCTCGCATGATTTACATTTTTTGTTAAGGAGGTTTAGAAGCCTTGAATTTGTCTGTTCTGAGTTGGTGGTGTATTTCTGTAACATTTCTGGTTACCTTTCATTTATCACGGCCATTTACATTTTGTCTCTGTTGTTTCTATTACTTCAATTTTCATTTCTGCTTTTATCTGTACGTTTCTTACTCTAATCTCGCCGGTTATTAACTTAACCTAGTTAATTACTTTAAATCTTCATAATTCATAAATCTTTATATTAATTCATAGAAATCTTAGAAATGAAACAAGACATAGCACAAGGATTAAATTTTATGAGACAACTGCAATACCCACGTTGATTTATGCGAGTAAGGCGAGGGTCCTGACAAAAAAGGAAAGCGGCAAGATTCAGAATGCTTAAATGCAGTGTCTTCGAAATACTTTAAATTATACATTGCAAGATAGAATAAGGAATGAAGATATCAGAGCAGTAAAGTAAAGGACATAAATGAAATTATTTCATTTTACAGAAGACAATGGTGTGATCATCTGCAGAGGATGACAGACGATCGTTTGCAGAAAGCGGCAGTGAACTATAAAGCCACTGGTAGAAGTGACGTGGGTCATCCGAGGACGAGATGGGTGCCGGAACAGGTTTATATAACCTAATCCCTGAAGAGGTGAAGAAGAAGAAGAATTACTTTAAACTAATCAGATTACAAAATCGTTTCAAATAGGCCATTTAACTGTTTTTGTTCTTGAATTATTTATTTTATTTTATTTTCCATCAGTCTTTTTACCTGTACAGTCTTCTTTCGTATGTTTTGCAATTCATGTAATCTAGAAGAGGCTATTCGATTGTTTTGTAGCTGTTTCAACATCTCCCGTCCTTGATTGTCCCTGGTGATTTCTGTAGCCGTTTATTGTACTGTTACATTTACATACTTGAAGTTGTTTGTATTTTTTATAATTGCTGTACCTAATTCGAGATGTTGGCCTTCATCTCCCAGTACCAGGTAAATTGCTTTTGACATATTTACTTCGATTTTCCATTATATACGTATACCTTTTTGGAAGATTCTTAAGCATACATTAGTTTTATATTTAGCTAATTATAAGACTTATAAAAGGATTTTCTACTAGCAAGCAGACAATTTGACTCCATCAGCTGTGTGTGTATGAGAGCGTTTGTAGACTAATTCCTATCTAGTCTAGAGTACTTGTGTCCCTTTTCATAATCAGAAATTGTCTAATGCAGTAATGATTGTAAATAGGTTTTCAATAAAGGTACCATACAGCATACTTACAAGTATGTTATACACAGAAAGTTACGTTACCAATAGATGTAAAGTACAGTAGTAATACTTCTTTTATTAATTCTATGTTTTTATATACGAAGAATTGGTTTCTTCCAGTATATTCTACGAACTTTTCTGATAAGAATTTGAGAGCATAATAAACAGTTCTATTGCGGTTTTACAGTGTTATTTGTATTAGTGGACCGGGATTGCTAGTGCCACAGTTAAAAAAGAAGTAAAGTAACGGAGTACACATCTGGGAAAACTAACAGCAATCCAGCAACAGAGATTTTTTGTTTGTCTGTTTGTGCTATCCCACAAATGTATTCGTTTGATGTAAACGGTTTAGACGAAATGTACCAGTGTAGACACAGCAAACAGATAAACCTGTGCAATATACACTAGTGGCTGTTGCACACATATGGAAATGACTGCATTGGTTTACACATGTTGGTTTTAACGTCACAGCGCAGAAGGTAACCGCGTCCAAGTGCTCTATTAAAATACGGTACCGCCCTCAAATACCCAGTCTAAAACTCGTGCCTAAATCATCAACTTCAATTTTGTAACGTGTCTGCTACAGCTGTTATAGAAACGCAAAAAACTCATCTTCGTAAGAAATTACGTAAAAAGTATAAATGTAAAGTGAATAAAATAAGTTCCTACAGTACAATCGTAATGAACACAATTCAGGTTTAAAAAGGTGTCGACTGCAAAATAGTTATATATATATATATATATATATATATATTGACAACCAGACATAAAATATTTTCTTTCGATATTAACCAAATAATTCCATATTTTATTAATTTTCCCACAATAGTACCGAAATTATTATTATTGTCTTAAGAAATATGTGTGCCAACGGTTCACACCGGATAGGTCCTAAGTGAACCAAACTGTCAATAGTTGGCTTTGTGTTTAACATACGTACATGTAGGCCTACTGTATATATTTAATTATTATGTTTACTAAAATTCTGACCTTTATCGCTACTGGAATTAAAAATTTGATGGTTGAAAATTCTATAAAAGACGATACAAAAGTATTGTACGAGAATACTCTCTAACCGCTTAGGTTGCAGATGGCGGTCTAAGCACACTTTCCAGTAAATAATAAAACGTGATGTCTACAGTAACAAATCTTGCTTGTTTAATTGTATCGAACTACCAACGCTATTACAATATTGCTATAGCAATACGACAACCAGTGCTAGAGCAATTCCAACTGCCTCTGTTTCAACAGTAAAATATTGGAATAAAGGTGTTTTCATATAGTGGAAAAAGAGTGAATTTTATTACGTTACACTGGCAAGACAAAAATTCCTACTACTACTACTACTACTACTACTACTACTACTACTACTACTACTACTACTACTACTACTACTAATAATAATAATAATAATAATAATAATAATAATAATAATAATAATAACAACAACAACGACAAGGTTTCGAGTCCAGAGCAGAGGAACCATATGGATACACAATTGGGAGAATACCATAGAGGATTTAGGAAAAGGACGTTTGTGTATCTAACAGATCATGAATCGTATTTTTCCTTTTATATCTAAAGCTTGGAAAAAAAATTCGTGGTGACCTTATATGACACGAATTGGGTTATCATATGCCACGAATGAGCCAAAAGATATAGGTCAACCGGATCTTTTCTTAATTTATAAATAATAAAACCAAGGGGGTCTGGTCCACCGAGGTGTAAAAGGATCTGCAAGTATTGGGTATCAAGCGTAAAGCACATCAGGGTTTCCAGGAAAAGCCCAAGATGAGAACACGCAAGCAGGAAACATCGAAAACAAAGGCAGGAATACTGGGCAAAAGTTAAAAAGTCCAAGAATAAAACGTTGTCCATAGCTGGTCGAAACAAACGCAAAATAATAATAATAGTCCATCCTTTTTTGTAGTACCGAAACAGTTTAGGAGTTAGAAAGGGTAGCTGTTTGTGAAGGCCGTTCGGCATTCAAGTTACCGCCTATTACTGCCCCAGGTTGTAATCCCAGATACTAAATTTGACAGGCTTAGTCGACATTGAAGCTGCAGAACGCGTCTTGATTTTGTGATGTATCCAGAATATCTTAAATATTTTATGAATATATAATCAGAAGACTTAGATGAGGATTCTTTCGTTTGACCCTTAGTACAAAAAAAAACTGGCAAAAAAGTGAACCTGACGAAAATTGCTTTCAACATTTCACGCGCTTTGCAGCAACGAGCACGGCTAAGTACACAGAAACGTCTTCTTACGAATCAAGACGAAAATGACGTACTAACCGTGTAAAGTACTGGGTGTTGTACCGGTAGAAACGCGCTACTTTAAAAAGTAAAGTGTAAATTGATTCAAGCTAATAAATTTAAGTGATCTTTAATAGCGTGTCTTCTTAACTGGTTTAGCTGTCGAATATGATCTACTTTGTTGAACCCATAGTTTTCCTCTATTAACACTTAAATAGTCAGCTCAAATATATTATTTTTTGGTTTAATAAGTATTGAAACCAAAACAGTATTTATTGGTTTATTTATCTATATTTATTTACTTATGTATCTATATTTAAAACGTATAGAAACTTTTGTCAGGAAGAATTTATAATATTTTTAATTCACGTACAACTTATAAATCTGTGGGTATCACAGCATAATCTTACTAATTGTAACATGTTTATAATCAATTAACGAAACCGTAGAATTACATTGAAATTAGAAATGCTGCACAGAAACATACAAAGTTTTTCTACATCTCAAACATTTCAATTGTCATTTTAATTTTTAGATGATATTCTTTTAAGAACGTGTGCGTAAAAGCTACATTTTAAAGTTTGATTTCCCGTGTGTAAGTAGGAAAATTTTCCAGAAACCAGTTTTCAAACTGTTCATTTATTTACACCGCAATTATTAAATAATTACCAAAAACAATTTGAGTACCAATTTTTTGAGCCTCAATAATTTTTTATAAGCTTTATTTTCCAACATCCTTTATATGTATAACATCAAATGCATAATTGTTTGTAAACAGTTCACTAGCGACCAGTTAGTCACGTTGACAAGCTGAGAAAATTAGTTATTTTTCCTTTACTAAAAATATCACTTAATCAACGTTTATAGAAAAACTCTCGTTCATACATGTAGTTTGCTTGCCGAGTTGCCACTTTGCTACTCTCGTTGGACAATTTGTACGTCGCATGTCTAAAATACTTAAATGAATTGTTCATGATATCCGGGCTGTTTGGCCGTGGTCCATGGTTTATAACAAAACCAAACGTTTCGGCAGCTCCACTGGCTGCCATCATCAGTGGTATAAAAATCCTGCACGCCGGGTGTTTACAAAACAATTTGTGGAGCTGCCGAAACGTTTGGTTTTGTTATAAACCATGGACCACGGCCAAACAGCCCGGATATCATGAACAATTCATCTGACACCGGCCGTGAAAGCCTGAGGAATAATTTAAAATACTTAAACTTTACAGTTTGTTCCGAAAATATATGTTAACTCATTTTTAACTAAACGTAACCCAGCTAAGAAAGTATCTCAGGCATGACTACAGTAAATTCTTTCATCATAGGAAGAATGGATGATTCAATTCATGTACTAGAGATTACATAGAACATTAAAGAATTAAAGAACAAGAAAAGAAAAAATTAAACTAATGGTTTAAACATTATCATCATCAAAGAAATGCACATTAGTAGTAAGCGATTTAATTTTGCATAGGGCTAATAATGCTTCTAACTAATCAAACTTAATAACACAAAATTTCTCGTATTCTCAGTTCCTGTAAATACTTTACTCGATTGCCGCGTTTCTTTGACCTTTGTTAATTTCCTTCCTAACGGACAGTTTGTTAACTGGCGTTATCTTACCGGTCATTTTTCCAGCACCAAACTTAATCCGTTATTCAACGCTTCTTAAACACGAGAACACAAAACACAAGGCTACGATGATTGCCGATGCTGATCCAGTTTGGTGCCAGATATCGCGTATATAATAATAACAAATAGGCTTATATATAATAATTTTAAAATTTATAATAGGCACACAGCCTTTCTAATTTTGATTATAATTATATTATAAAAGGCTTTATAGTTATAAATTTAATTGTGAAACATTATAATTATTATATGACTTTCACGTTTATTTTGTAATAATCATTCCCTTTGTTTTTGTAACTTCTTTTTTGTGATGATTAGGTTACACCAAACTTTTAAATACATCAAGCTTTGTATATTTTTATGTATTCGGTTTGTGTTTTCAAACGGGCAACATAATACTGAATATTCAAACTAAATTTTATGAACACGGAAACTGAAGAAATTATGTATGCGTATTTCATTTAAAATACACAAATGAGTACCTGAGAAAGAACGACATACTACGAAAGGATTTCACACCGTAAGAGTTTAACGTTAACGGTCTTAACGGTCGGTCGATAGTTATCAGTCTAACGGCCCAAAAATGTCCCGTTAAGTCAACCAAAGACTTTAAAGCTCGTTGTCCTTAATCGAACTTCTTGTGTCCTTCTTGTCCTTTGTGAAACAGGTTATCTCCTGTGGAATCCGTAACAGACGATTTACCGGCCGCTAATTTTTAGCGGACATCCCATTAAAGAGGACTCACAAGTTTACACTGTAAAAACCCTTATGTCCATAGGGTGTTCTTCTAACTGTAATTTGTTGTTCTTTAATATAAGGGTTTCCAGTAAGGTCAACCCCAATCTCAAGTTCCATGACCGTGCTCCCATACATCAAAGTTACGTTGATGACGTCGCTGACGATTATTTTGAAAACGTCAAATTAAATAAATTAATATTATTAATAATTACCAATCGTCATACTTGTTAAGTTATAACGAAAAGAAAGCATATTATTTTTTATTATCTGTTTGTACAAGTACTTTCATTTGTGGCGTTGCTGGTTAAAAGCATGCACGAATAAAAACAATCTATCAAGTATCTGTAGTAGTACGTGATGGTCACTCATCGCAGTACAGGGAAATGTTAGACAATTTGATAAATACGATTTAAAATAAAATTTCACTTTCTTCAAGACTAAGAATTGATTCTAATAAATCAACTTTTGAAATTACGCATGTTTTAATATATTTGTTTAAGCACAAAAATTACAAAAAAAGTATTTTGAATAATTAAACATTTTTCACCTGGGAAAAGCCTAAAATCTTTTCTACAATATCAGTATATAATTTGTTTCATACTGTTTCACTGAGCTCCGCCTTTTCAATGTTCACGCCCGTCTTTTACCCAGACTGCTTAAAACTGTCTCTTCACTGTTGCTTTTATTTATACTTTACAATTCGTAAAGTAATTAAATGTAACTTGTCCTTTTTAAAGGGCTTTTATTCCTGTCACAACTGTTTTATAGAAGAAAATACGAAATGAGAGCAAAACCAACTTCCACAGTCGAGCGCTGTTGTGTCACGCGTGTTATACAAGAACATGCCGCGTACGTGTAGTCTAATTATATTTTATTAGTTACTCATACGTGTTTAGTTTTAAATTTTTTCACAGCTACTTAGGTTTGCATTGAATACTGCCCTCCTCAACTGCATGTTAGTGTCCACACTAGAAATCACATTCTTAGGAAGTCGCAACAACATCTTCGCGAAATAAATAAACATTTAATTCGGATTCAGTTTAAAAGTGAGTGACAGCATAATCATTGTCTTTATCATAAAGCAGTATGTATGCGCGCGTGCGTCTGTGTGTGATTGTTCGTGTGTGACTGTGTCTGTATGCAAATCTGATAAATATAAAATTGATAAGTAGCTCAATATGCAATCATTTTGCGCCTATAACAATAGCTTCCTGATTACAAACCGCTTTAATGTCCTCAGTTCTCTTGTAATGTAAGAATAGGTTTATGTAGTTAACATACAGTGTAACTCTTAGAATTACTAAACAAGGTTTTCGTTACTCATTATCCTAACAACGTATTTAAAAATTGTTTGCTTATGGTAATTTTTGACAGGCCTGTTATATTTTTAGAATTCATCCGTCATTTCAGAAGGTATAATTTTTAACTCATTTCATATGCTTGAAAATAAGGCCACAGTCTTAAAATTGTCTGTCACTTTTAAAATAAATTATGCTTAATTATAATCCTTTGTTTAGGTAATGATGCATTTTTGATGATATCATTTTTACCAGACACAATCTCAAAAAAGAAAAGGCCAATGAATAGTTGCATCGTATTCTTTATGTATCTTTTAATACTTATTGACTAAACAACAATAGTTGCATGCAGTATAACTAATATCCTTCGAGACTCAATAAAAATACTTTTCTAACAATACTCTTTCATCAGATTTCGTCGCGTAACTGAAGAAAGCAAGGGACTTATAAAGTAGGAATAATACCTATTATTTAGTTATACATGTATGGAGCCTTAATCACGAGATGTCTTTCTTTTAAAACTGTCGCACTGATCACTGACTTGCGACATAAGGTACAGCATCTACTGTTGCACATAAAACAAAAATTTATATTTGGTGGAATAATATGATGATGAAAATAGCACTACGTGAGCTGCAGGACTTGACTCGATTACTACTTTGAACGAAATAAACTTCTTAAGATATATTACACACATTTCAATATTATATAGTTTTTCGGTTGTCAAAAAATTACGGAAACCCCGATTACTCTACTATACTTTTAGTGAAATAACAATTGCAAAACAGACAATCTTACAATAAACATAAATAATTCTAAGCTACTGCACTGGGATTTTAGTTAAATTTATAACCGTAATGCTAAATGACATGTAATTTACTCTTAGCTTTCAAGTTGACGTATGTTTCCAAGATATCTGTAGCTCTATAACTAATGCTTTTCACAACCAAACATAACCAATAACAATATGTAAAGTTTCTTTTTTTGCAAACATAGCTGCCAAACTTTTTGAAGACGGTCCAGATTTACAAGGGATGTTGAGAGATATTAATTTTTTCAATTTATTCAATATAAGAAGTTTGTATTTTTAAAACATTTCTCATAATTTGATCGCCCACGTAGGCTTTTACAATTTTTCGAAACTTTTGCCTTCTTTTTCAGCTCGTGGCGTCCCTACAGTTAAAAACAAATTTTAATATAAACTCTACGTTCGGATTCGTGTTCAAGTTCTTTAAGTTTGATAACCGACATGGATTTTTGCGATTATTTTCAAAATTTGTATTTACATTTGGGCCTAGCATTTAAAAATGTTGAAGTTCCCAAAACTGAACACTATACTCATTATACGTGTGGTTAATATTCAGTTTTATCTGATACCCCACATGAATTTTTGCGGGGTACATTAAGCCTACATTTAAGCCTACCGTCCCCTTATTTTTGGGAGATCAGTCTCAAAATCAATCGGGTTCTATGAAGCAAATCTATGGACACCCACGGCAAGTTTACAAAGCCGGTTGGATTCTACGTGTGCGGCTCATCATGATATACTGGGAATGCCTTGTAAACCCAAATTGGATACTACATTTACAGGTAGTGGCGGTACGGTATAAATTGAGTCTAGGAAACTGCGTTATCATCACATCGGTTTCCAATTTTCTCGTGAGTGGTTTCCAGGAATATTACGTTGCATTCAAAACGATTGAACGATTCAACTAAATTATCGTGAAATGACTGGATGGGTGTTATGGACCTCAGTATTGCTTCTCTCTTCAAAAGTGTTGTTCAGCAGATCATCAAAATTAGGAAAATGTTACACAGTATATTCACGGTTCAAGGAGTCTTACCGAAACAGAGTAGGTGCATACCGCTTTTTACTCTATACAAATGATTTTCTGAAAGCATTCCTTATACCTGTGTTGATGTGCTTGTTTATTGACAAATTTTTCCGTCTGAAAAAAATTATTGTTTTTGCATTTCTGAAACTCTTACTATTCATAGTATTTGACTAGGCTAACAGATATATTTTATTAGAACACAAAAACGTAAAAACATAAAATATGTTATCTGAAAATTTGTGATACATATTCTCCTGTGTTATATGTGGGATCTGCCTGTTTTATGTTGGTTAATAAGGCTTATACCTTTGTAGATACTGTTCCTTGTTTAGAACCACACGACTTAAGATGTTCGCAAAAAATTATTATATATATTTTGTATTAAGTTAATATTATTTGTTTGTTGCATATACTGTAATACAATTTGTAAAATATATTTCTTGTTAATTCATAATTCTTGATATCTCTAAGATTTAAGCTGTCCCTCGTTTCTAGCCGGCAGTTTTTATTTATTCTATGTAGTGTTTATTTTTGTTGTTGTCAAAGATTATTCTTTTACATTTATAATTTTTCGTTAAAATAGGATCGCTTCAGCGTTCCTTTACTATAACGACTTGGTTCTGCGCACATTCAGTTTTAAATAACTTGTTCGAGAAGACACATGATAGTTAATGACAAATTTTTACCATAAAAACCGCATTAAACCTTCGCGTCAAGTAATAAAATGACGTAAAAATGTAGGCGTGGAAAACTTTCCTTCTTAAAATCAGTATTTTAATGAAACGTATGTATGTTTATTTTGTAACGTATAAATTTAATTAGTGGTGACTGTAAATTGAACAAATCTGAATTTACAGTTAATATAGGTCTGCTGATTTTATTGAACTCGTGTTGACACTGGGACTTTCGTAGTTAACGTGTGTAAACAACGATGTCCAACTAAGTTAACGGCTGGTCACGGCAAAACATTTTACTCATGTCGACGAATATTATAATCGCAAATTTAGTTTTATTGGTCGCACAAAATTTTCATATTTCAATTTTCAAAGTACTCTCTGAGTGTTTGTATTTGAAACACAAACACACTCTGTCTTTTTTGCCTGTTTGCTTGTTTGCCTCTCTCTTTCAGCCCACCTCTCTATCTCACGCACGCAAGAGCACAAAACACACAGATACGACAAATTCACCACTAATTAATATTAATTGAGTTTGGTGACTTCTATCAAATTTTGTATGATGAAAATGGTGTATAGTGAAAACAAGAACAAACGGATTGTTTGATAATTGAAATAATTAAAATTTTGTTTAAAACCGTTCAATTTTTTTTAGATTTTTGTGTAATAACGTGTAGTTTTGATACTATCTAGCTCTTCACAAAAACTACCAGTTTTTGAACTTAGGTTTCTAATATGAATTCTGTTCCTTTTCGCTGTACAAAAACTTTTTTCCTTTCATTCTCATCCTCTCTCAGCACAAAAACTGTTTTGTCCATCTGTTTCTCTTTATTTTTCTGTCTCTCTTTCTCTGTCCGTCTGTCTGTCTATCTGTCTACCCTCTCTCTCTCTCTCTCTCTCTCTCTCTCTCTCTCTCCCACACACTCTCTTTCTCTCTGTCTCTGTCTGTATGTCTCTTTCTCTCTCCCTCTGTCTCTTTCTACCTACCTACCTATTTATCTGTCTCTCATCATATAACGTTAAGCAATACAACCTAAATTTTTCATTGTTTTGCTTTTTCCTTCGTGTGTTCCAGATTAATGTTTAAGCCTTCACTGCCGGAGTATTTGGTAATGAAATTGCTGAACTATTGTGCTGTGATCCACTGTTAAAAATGCCAGGCGTTTCGACTTCAGCTACGGAATTCAATTTCAGGCAGGTGTTTTTTTTTCTTTATTGGTCAAATCTGTTCTCAGCATCTGGTGGAGTACAAATGAGAGAGTGGAGGAATAAATACTTGTGTTATCAATTTTCATAAGAAGTAATCATCGTTAGTTTAGAATCTCTTCATGTAGCATCTTAGAGTACTGAGCTTGATGAACATTTTAAAGAAACAGTTTGTGTCCATAACAAAATCGGATTGTTTTTCTTGCAAATTGAATTCTCAACACTCCGTTCGGGATCAAAATTCTGAGAGCCGCTTTGTGTTTCTGATGATCTGAACCGAGATAATTTTAGTTATATTAACATGTTTGATCTTCTTTACAGACCATATACCTAAATTTGAGATTATAACAATTTTGTCTACAAGTTATTTTAATAGAGAGTGTCTCCCTAACTGAACGAGCGAAGTGATTTCTCAGTTTTAATCCGACCGTTTGGCACTTGTCTGTCTTCGTGTCTAGTATGTTTTACAATAACTTCTGAATGTTTTAACCGATTATCGTAAAACTTGGCATGCATGTTCTGTAGAGTAAACCTACAGAGTTCTATTACTTCTTATTGATCCCCTTAAAAAAATGTGGAGGAAAACATAAGAGAAAATAAAAAGTTTTGAAAATTCCAAATATCAATGTTCGAATCATTATATTTGAAATTTACCAAAATATTAATATAGTGGTCAATTTTGAAAATTTCAAAATGGTGGAATGTCAGGGCCTTAAATGTCGGTTAAACGTTTTATGAGATCATAAACATCCAAATGGGATATCAAATTAAAGAGAATTTTAACAGAGATCTGAATATACTCCCGACATTTTTGGACACCAGGCTCCTAAAACAGGGACACAATTTTGACAAAATTATAAAAATTTAGCAATTTCTTAGCGACCTTTATCATTACAACGCTACTTTTGGGAAATGAGTATGTTGCCTAAATCGACTTTTTCCTTGTTTTGAAATACAACTGAAAGATTAGTCAAGACACTAATATTAATGGTTATTTAATCGGCATCTATATGTTTTTATTTGATAACTGACGACTTAAGTAATTGAGTAACGCTGAGTTAAGTAATACTGAGTAAGAACAAATAGGAAACGTCTAACTTGATGGATATCTGTCTCGTCTGAGGTTATAGAGTTGTGAAATACTCGTACACGTCCAACACGAGGAGACAGTTTCAAATAAAGAGGTTCTCTTCTTTGATGAATTACTACAGCAACTTGACACTAGACAAAACCAGTGTGTCTAACGCCGCACTTAAACACTTAAGGTTAACTAGTGACTGATTCATATTGAACTGACTGAAATCGGACCAAATAAAATGTTTGATATTTATGCTCTCATTATCGCCGGCTGAAAAGTCTCATCGCTATAGGCCTATTAAAAATGATATATTGAGCGCAGTCTTAATAGACTGTTATGTCTACTTTGGAATATTTTATAAGTAATTAATAAACGTCGGAAGCTACTGAACTTAATTAAATGTACAAAATTCTGCCTTAGTTTATAATATTATTTTTATAGTTATACATACAAATTGCATACTGTAAGTGTACTGTGTATGTAGACACACAGAGTTCATAATACTGTGTAGAAGTTTTGTGTACTTACAAATATTAAATATTTATAGCCTTTTATACAATTACGTATTCAATAAATTTAACAGTGCGTTGTGAAGCCGTATTCCAGCAGGTTTTTAGGTTATACACATGTAGTGGCTAATGAAGTCCAGGTTCGAACCCTTAGTTACCGCATCTGGGTTGGATGTCCAACCAACCAGAGGCTACAGTAGGGTTAACTGAAAAATAATTAAACGTCGTTGTACTGTATAAGTACTTGTTTGGTAATGAATGAGATTTTTATTTTAATTTTATTAAAAACAGATTCAGTACAGAGAGGCTGACGTTCAAATAAAACAGTAAAACTAAGTGGTACGCGTCTGACTGTGAATATCTTACGCATGAATGGTGTTCAGACCTGCCAGCTTCTAGTTAGCTTTTGTGTCATCTTGTCAGCAATTGGTTTACGAAATACTCTGCGCCGCTCCTTCAGTTTATAACTGAAGGCAAATTTGCAAATTGCTATTTTACGCATTAACGCACAAATGGAAAAGAGAAGAGGAGTTACAAATTCACCTCTCCTAAATAAACTACTGTACATCAGCGGGTCCCTATGTGAATTAATTACCCACGCGCCCTGCGCCTTCTGTGAACCAACGAACATACTTACGGCAGTTTTCTTTACGTCGCCTATAAAACAAGTGAATTAACTTTTATACCAGACCCGTTTGTTACCTCGTTCGCTGCCGCCTACACAATCGCACTTCTTAACTTTTTTAATCAGCGTAAAAACATTAACAAGTGCACGCGTGCCGTACGTGTTGCGGTGCACGGTGACATAAAACAATCCCAACAACAGACTTGTAAACGTTGGAAAGGAAAACTGTACTATTTAGTTAACATCGCTTCTGTATATATCCTTCGCTAAAATATTTACGTTCCTTTTCAGTGGCGTAACGATGGGGTTTTGTGGTTAACTCCCCCCTCCCCAGAGGAAAAAAGGAAATGTGAAAAAATATAAAAAGTATTTTAATTATATCATCATAATCACTCCAAGGATTAGGCCCTAGACCTGTTCCGAAACCCATCTCCTCCTCGGTCTACCGACATCTTTCTTCCCAGTAGGGTGATAACCCAAGGCAGCCACGGGTAGACGGATATCACGTATGCGGTTCAAGTGTTCACACCATCTCCTTCTGTGGTCTTAAATCTTCTGGTGCAACGATACAATGTTTAATTCACGTCTAATATCCTCGTTCCTTTTTCGATCCAGGAGAGAACAACCTTGCGTCCCTCTTAGAAATTTCATTACAGCTGCCTGAATCCTCTGTACGTCCCTTTTACCAAGAGTCCATGTCTCACTAGCATACAGAAATGTGGAGACAGCCACAGTTTTGTAAAATTTCATTCGGGGAATCCTTCTGTGTTTTATTTTTCAGGTACCTATAAAGCATTCCACAGATGTGAATAAATTTCGTTAGCTTACTACCCCAATCAATATTGATTCCATAGGAGATATCACAACTCTGATAATTAAAATGACTAAACTGATACAAAATCTGATTATTCACGACTATCTTAGTTCTTATACGATACCTGACCTTAAATGCCATCGTTTTTGATTTTGTAGCAGAAATCTGTAGCCCATAGTCTTGTATGATGCTACTGAACGCGGTGGCTATTTACTTTTAATTACATAAGTTGGGTATTTAGTACGAACACTTTCAATGCTGTACGCTGTAGCCGTCTTTTGAGCACGAATTCGTTTCGTATAAACGTAGTTAGTTGTGCTATTTGTTAAGGGATGGTTAACAATTTTATCCTAGTTTCTGAGCTTCTGTTCTGTTACCCTGTAAGGAAAAGGTACTCTTCGAAAAGTGCACTAATGTATCCCAGATCATCTTTAAAAATGTCTCTATTAATCAGATTTGCTGGTTGTTCAAATATTATATAAGTGTCTCTTTAGTTGTAGGCTACACGGTTTTGCAGTCCGTATTTAACAATGTTTTGGGACTTCTTAATTGAGTGCTTTATTACCATTTTGAAAACAAATCGACCGTTTGAAAATCTTAAAACGTGTTCCATATTCCACACCTATGTAAAACTAAGATCGAACGCAACGCAAGTGCTACAGGTAAACTGAGTGTTCTACGCCACGTTCAACAAAATGTGAATATGAATACGTGTTCAACCACGTATTTGGGCACCCAGTAGTGCGATTATGAAATATTTGTTTTTGAAGCCGAGTAGTGATCATGAAAATCTTTGTTTAATTTCTGTGGAAAATGAGTAGACCGATTTAATTACATTTGCATACACATACCAATATGGCAAAGTTCAAACATTGGTAGGAATCTTTTTACACTGTCGGCATTGTCGAAATTTTTACTTTGTTTTCTGGTACTGTTTCTCTTTCTATTGTTATGTAAGTCGTCGCCTTTATTGTTTTATGATATTGTTGAACTTTAGATACCTTTTAACGTAATCCTCCTCTTAACAGTGTTTAAACTTAGCTTTCTGATGAGAACAAAATAAGTAGCAATAACGTTTTCACTTTTACAATTTTTTATTTTGTTTACGGAAATCTACAGAAATCTAAACTCTACTAGAAACTCCCCAGAGCGTAATCCTTCCAGTGACCTTCCACAGTCTAAATATGTTTTAATAATTCTTTTAACCCGTTTAACATATGTTAAAAGTTTACGTTAAAGTTTGATAAGTCCGACGATTTTGAACACACATATTTTCCAGTTCAATAAAGGCATTTTTCTAAAAATGTACATAACTTAAATTCTGTAAAATACACACATATAAGTCATGCAACTTCCCATTTTATTAGGATTGTTTTCAGGATATACAGCTACTTATTTTTTCGATAGAAAGAGTAGTGTCTTCATTAGATTAACTTCTTATATTAATTTTTCCCTTGGTAGTCTTGTATTTCTCTTCCTGGGAATACTTGTTAATATTCTAGTTTCGTAAAAGTCTATTGCATGGCTCATTCAGTGTTGAAAGAATACTGGTGCGTTTTTTTTATCGATTTAAATTCAGAACTCCTTGAAGCGTTTATTTCGCAAACACGTTCACAGAGTTCTCGCAGAGTATGTCGTCTACTCCGCTCCATCATTTGTCATGTCACACAGACCCGTCAGTACATTATTCTTCAGTCTGTGTTGCATGATAGGTTTTGTGTGCTTTTAACCTTCAGCGGTTTTGTTGTATTGTTTAGCGTTCTTGTTTCTTCCATTCTTTATTTATAAATGACTTTAATAAATTCCTTAATTACATCTGTTGAAAATACAGAGACTGTTATATTGGTTTACTGTAGTTTACTACAAATATTGTATAGAAAACTGATGGTAGAATCTGTAAGTTAAACATAGAGATTACAAATGTCTGATTTGTTAAGCATAATAGTACCTGTAAAACCTTACATTATGAATCGTCTTCAGATTGAAAATATGAGAACGACTATAGGAAGGGAAGAGAAATATGATGCATGAATACAAATAATTACTTCACACTACTGCAAGATAATAAAAAAAATTTTAAGTGTTCCAGCTAATTTAGTTGTTATGAACAGTGAACAGGTTGTCTATAACCGAGATATGTGTATCTCCTTCAAGACGCTCGTTTCAATAACGTACTTCTTAAATAACGATATATTTTTCAAATTAATTTTATGAATTAAAATTATTAATTACGTTAGGCAAATAAAAATGTAACTGAAAGGGGACTTAATGATAAGGTAAAAGATTGTGCAATTTCATTAATTATTAAAATTCAATGTTCAATATTTAAATAGTAGAGCTATACTTTTTTAATGGTTCGGTCGAAGTTTTATTTATTTTTGTATTGTAACCCCTTGGTACACACGCGTTATTATTAAGTATTGTATGCTGTAGCTAACCCATCCCCCGAGTAAGAGAAACATCAAAGAGGGTTCTAAGAACACATCAAAAGCATTCAGTCACCGCGAAAACATGAAAGTAAAGAAACCTGTACAACTCAAAATTTCAGTTAGAAATACAAGTATATTTATACTCTCCTACATTTAGTAATAGTTACAAACGTAAACGTAAAAAAAACAATATGAAGTATTAAAATATTTACTGTAACTTTTGAAAAATATAATTGCAAGAGCGAACGTAATTGCTGGAATAAACAGCAAACGCACAAATATTACTGGCACCATCAATAAAAATTTAGATTGGGACACAGTGGTGTATGATTTACGTGGCGATTTACTACCCGTGGACACTGCTGATGCCGTGGCTGACAATAAATCACTGTAGTCTGCAGCCCAGACGGTTGTGAGCACCTCTCAAAGTAATTTACAGCGCATACTATCCGAGCGCTGTTCGCGTCACTTCAATACACCGCTCGCTCGGCTCGGCTCGGCTCATCTCAAGCTCTAATATTACAATCGGTAAATATGAAATCATTACGAGCACGGCCTGTCGAGATGCCCTTGTATTGTTCCTTAACCGGCTAGACACAACGTATAACCTCTTCTCTTGAGTTATAACAGAGGGAACCCAAAGTAATTGGTTCGGCCAATTACTTCAGGCTGCCTTATTCGGGACGAGCTGAAATTTAAACATAATAACACACAGTAAATATAAAAGGAATCATGGAAGGGAAAACTGTTGATTTATGTACTCAGTATATGTGTGCAACAAGAAGATTTCCCTTTATTAAACATTTAAAATAAAACAAATGACATTTACTCAAAAACAGATCCCATTACATTATTAATTAAATTATTAACTTGTTTAAATTGCTTTATATAGACTGTGGGATCACAACAAATTATATTTAGCTTTTCCCCGGATCCGGGTAACCATTGGTATTTAGTCTTTAACTTTTAATTATATTCAATTCAAGATATTAGCTTGCAATACTGTTACTTTTACTTTTACTTTTACTTTTAAGTTTCATTATTATTCCATTTGAAGAATGGTATTAATTATACTACGATACGTTAAAATCTAAACTGTTACAATTGCAAGAAGTCTGAATAGTTACAATTAAATTCTTAGATTTAAATTTTTATATTCTTATAAAGTCAATCGTCTCTGAAAGTCTCTTTAAGAGAGTATTGTGTTACAATTACTATTATTATTATTCCTCGATAGACGTGCTATCGAGTCACCTTTAATTTGGGATGTAGAAGTCTCCTCCATATGGTTACATCTTGGGAATCCTAAGAGCGTCGTCCTCGTCTAGGTCTGGTCTCAGTTGTTCACGGCTTAAACGTCTGCAGGATAGAGTGGGCCTTCTACACAGGTACTCGTTGATTCTCAGAAGTCTCGAACTGCATTATCGGTCGGGTCTACTAGAGTTGTAATTCTGATGATTCATGTCTCCAGGCAGGATGTTGTGGAGAGTCGTCCATCGGAGAAGATAGCTGTTATAGTTATTAACACTCGTACTATTGGTTGCCACATATTTCTTCTTGTTACAACGTTTTTTTAATTTTTCTTTCTCTTAACGTTACATATTACACTCTTTTATAGCAGTTAGTAAAATACATAAGAATTAATCCAAACTAATAACCAATCGCATAACATTTTAACAGAGCATTTCGCTCGTGCGTGTGCACTGCTTGGAGTCGTCATAGCGAGAGAGAGATTTTTCGTACGCTACCACTGGTACAGGACAATAGATAGTGGGGTGTTTATTCCGCGAGAATATAGTCCCGGTCTCTCTCTAAATAAAACTTTTTTATTTATACAAATTATCGCTAGATAAAAATACATCATTTAAATTAGTTGTTTTCGTGACTATCTGTGTCTTCAGATTCTTTAATTATTAACATTATTTTTCTATATTATTTTAATTACAGAAGACTCGGTAAACATGTCGAGTCCGGTATCAACAGGTAGGCGCCTGATAACAAGCAAAGGGTTAAATGCGACAATAATAATTATTTCCAATATGTCTTTTCTTTACCGTTTCTTTGCCCTTATTAATTACTACTTCCATTCACACTTAGTACCTACATGTTTTTTATTATCATTGTGAGATTTAAATGGTTAATTGTTCGCAACTTAAAATTTTTTTATTTCTTTACTTTTTTTTTTATTGTCACAATTTAAATCGTCACAAACGCACACTCCTCCAATACGAATCACTTAAAATGTTTTAACTTTTTCAATTAATTTCTTTTTTCATTTCCACTAATAATCTCGAGTTCGAAACTTCCCCCAATCTTCTGCGTTCTTTAAAACGACAATCGTACGTTGTTATTTTCAGTTACAAGCCCACTTTAATTTATTCCTTATCTGACCATAGAGCTTTCATAAATCAAACTTAAAATAATATAATTTACTGTCTTCCGATTATTCGAAGATTTTTTATTGTCTTGCTAAAAGTGAAGAGATAATATCTTGCTTCCTGTAAGTCGGGTTTTCTTAACTATTTCGATTAATATAAAAAAGTATTATGTTATAAGTAAAGAAGCAGGCTTTCACGGGGAATCTGAAAATCGCTTACCGGTCTGTTAGACCGTCTCCGAAATAATTAAAAATGAGGCTGTTAATATTGACGTGGTCCATATACGTATAATAAACAACGGTCAGCAAACTATGTAAATTGAAAAATTCACAACAACAAGTCCAGACTTTTCGTCTGACCTACCTTAGTGTTGCGGGAAAGAGGTATCAAGTCCCGCGAGGGACTAGGGAATGTGAAGGCCGTCTCAGGCGAAGCCCGCTGATTAAGGGACACCACTCAGGAAGGCTGTGCCACGACCGAAACGTCTGGAGCTTGTTATTTTTGTGAATTTTTCAAGTTTTAAAAGTTTATTGACGTTTTTTATTACCTATATAATGAACCACCTCAGTAATAAGAACCGCATTCTTAATGATTTTGAACCACGAGCTAACAGCCAAGAACAACGATTTTCAATCAGTATTATACAACTTTATTTTTGATAAAAACATATTCTTACGCCAAATGAATAAGTTCAAACATTCTTACAAATGCTACGATGAATTAAAATCTTACATAGTTTACGAGGTCAACGTTTCATTATATACTACAGACTATGTACAGTGTGTGCTGCTTATAGTGGTTTTCATTCACTGAGATCCTGTGCTCTGCTGAGCACTGTTCGTCACTGCTACTGTTTATGACAACAAACCGTATCCCTTAACGAAATCGTATGGAAACATATGTAGAGTCTGTTTCTTTGGAAAAAGAACAGGTAGTTGTTCAGGAAAAAAAGTCAAATGTGAAAATGACAATCGTTATCAGTTTGTATTCTGAGAGTTGAAGATGAAGCAATTCTAATAGGCATTTCTAATAGTTATCCTGCTGTTTCATGCCGAAATTCGAAAGGCGGTTAACCAACCAACAGTCTTTACCTCACGTTTCGCTAGTCTGAAGGTCTTGTATAATAATGCGAGTATATCCACGAATTAAATTATTATCCCACGATTAATGAGGTGCTAAATTTCTAAGGATTGGTTTCTCTGTACTTTTTCATTCACGGCTTCCACGAAATTTTTAACATTTCACACTACTAATTGGAAACAAGTATACAGTGTTTAAAACTGTATAATTGAGGACAGCATGTATAACGTCTCAGTAATACAGATACATTTTGAACGGTTCGTTCTCTCGTTACTTCACGTAACACGTGTCATTCGTATCACGATTAGGCTACTGTATGTATAGACGAAAGCGAATTGGGACATTAAATATTAAAAATAGTAAAGGGATTCCCTTGTCAAACCTTATCATCACCGATAATTTTCGTAGCTACTAAGAAAAAGATTAGTTAAAAATTAGTTGAGCCAATAAGATTTTTTATTAATCATTAGTATTTTATTAATAATTTTTCGTACAAATTATACGAGTACTTCTTTATCCGTCTATACATCTGTCTATCCCTCTGTCTCTGTCTTCCTCCTCTATCGTTCTCTGTCTGTCTGTCAATCTCTCCCCCTCTCTCTTCACTCTTTACTTGTTATGTGATGAGAAACGTCAGTTACTCTTCATTATTTCAATTAAAGGTCAAAGTCGGAACAAGAAAACGACAACAGTTGGCGAAAGATTCTTAAATTACCTATAATGTAACAACTAATTTCATAAATAGGATTAAATTGACGGTTTATATTGTAACCAACACGGCAAACAAACTTACTCAGCACAATATATGAAATGTTAATTATCGAGAAAACAATATGCAAAGTAAATTGAGAAAATATACGAAGCAAGTGAAGGAAGTACCTTTCTTTTTAATTGCAGCATCTAGCAACACACACAACTTTGAAAGTTTTTGTAACGAAGTGGAAATATAAACTTCATCGTTTAGTTTCAAAATTTAATTGCGAAAAAAATAAAACCAGCCAGAGAACAGATACACTTTACTTTAACCTAACTTGTTTCTTTGTTAATGAATAATTAAATACACAATGTAATTTACAAAATGTTTGATACTTACTTTGACTTTAAAGGTTCGGTGCAGAAAAAACACTTCAATTTACATACAGTTTCAACGCATTGTGTACGTACTCTGTAGCTACATACTCAGTGGATTAAGATTTAGTGTATAATATATGCCATAATGCGTGATGTAGAATTTATTATTTAATGGTATTTGCTTACTATTTATGAAGCACTAATCTTCGGAATTATATGTTTTTAAATAATATTAGATCTATTCTTAGCACTTTTTTAAACTGTCTTCCTCAGCGCTGTCCTTTATAACAAACACCACACACGATTACTTTAATAAAATATTGCATTAAATGTATTGAGTCTCCATTCTTCTTTTAATATTTAGAATATTATTACCCTGGATGATTCTTGAATTGAACACGATATTTAAAATTATTACAACCTTCACCACTCCTATTTCTAATTACGCATGTTGATAAATAACGTCTTTCTAATGAAATGCTGCAAATAAAAAATTAATTTTTATCAAATAAAGTACTAAGCACAATTATTTTAGTTTATTATACGCCATGATAAGACAGTGTAATATAAACATTTCCTGCTGCTTTCGAACTGATTTCAACAAATAGAAGTATGTCACACTTGGAGTAAGTAAGACATTTATTCACATGCTGATGGTTAATACTGTTAATGAAATATTTATGAAATACGTTGAAGTTACGCGTAAAGGTTGTATACTTAAACTACAGAAGTATACATAAAATTGAAAGTTTATGGTTATTTAAGTTTGAGATAATTATATTAATCTAATATATGTTAACAATATTAACATAATTTTTTTCTACAATACAAAGAAACGTTTGATACTACCATGAAACTGTAAATACTCTGTTTGTAAACAATTTAGTTTTGTGTTCAGAAATTTGTACAGTGCCACTAATGAATAGGGCAAATGCATTGTTACGTAAGCGAATATATAATGATGCAAGTTCTTCTAATTTATAGCGTTAAGCAGTTGTTACCATACAAGTAATTAGAATTTAAAATTGCTTTTAACTTTTTTTGAATATACAATTAGTAAGAATCTTTAAAACAATTGTAAATTATATCAAACGTGCTCTCTAAATAAATAATTGTTTCTTAATTTATTAGTACTGTTATTTTAAAATGTTGCTATAACCGTCTGACAATATTATTACTATACGTCGATCAGGAATGTTGCCCGACCATATTTTTTGTTTTCTTACCTGCATTCTAGTAAACTCAATGAAATTAAAATTTTGTATACACTAAGATGCAAAGCAATCTTGTCAGAGCCTATACAGTAATCTTGCTGCTTTTAGGAAGGACAGAGTTCTGTCTATCGCTGACTGCTCGTTTCCTCGGTCTTCTTTGAGGTTACCTTTTATTCTGTGTCTTTGCCTGAGTTCTGCAAGAGCACTAAAGTCTTCAGTTATGTGTTTCACTGTAAATGCTCCACCACAAGTGCAGACGAATTTTCCTTGTCGTCATAGCAGGTACGAAGACGTCAAGTTTGTGTGCTCAATGCGCAGTCTCGTGACGCAAACTTGTTCACGACGATTGCGATCACCTGCTACATGCCATTTACGGACGCTCTGCTTCACTCAATCGTTACCTTCAATACCTACATGATCAGAACACCAAAGAAAAATAAAAGGTAAACCAAGGTCTTCTAACTCGTGACATAACGCCATTATCTCCTGTAATAACGGATCCACTGTGCCCGTATTGCCCAAGGCAGATATAAAACTCAGTAAATGCGTACAGATAACAACTCTCACCTCGGTGTTCACAGAATCGAAAGCTTGCCACATCGCATACGGTTCGGCGGTGTATACACTTGCCGGCTTGGGAAGTGTGAATATTATCATTAAAAATGTTGTATTACTTTGTAAATTTTTCTACATGCATAAGCATGAATTTAGTTATGAAAATTACACATAATATAGGCCTATTATTATTATTGTTATTATTAACATTATTATTATTATTGTTAGGAGGAGCAAGTAGTAACAGTAGTATTTAGTAGTAGTAGAAGTAGTAGTAGTAGTAGTAGTAGTAGTAGTAGTAGTAGTAGTAGTAGTAGTAGTAGTAGTAGTAGTAGTAGTAGTAGTAGTAGTAGATTTTTGAATATTGGTGGCTTCATTTTCCTGCAGCTTTTAAGCTCCTGCAGTAACTCTTTCCGCAGGTTAGGAACCCCTTTCCTAAATGCGTCACGTATTGTATCAAAAGAATTATGCGAACTAAGTATATCAATTTTTTTTGTTATATACTTAAAAATATTACTTAGGAATAATCAAAACGAATTTTTCATATCCTCTCTTAAAAAATAATATGGATAATTCGTACTGTTTGTGTAACTCAGTGTAATTAATATTATATAATTAACTTTTTAATATTTTTGTGACGTAGTTTCTATGCCACATGCAACAAAAGGTATAACAATAGTCTTCACGTAATTTGGTACGTGTTAGAAACAATGTTAAGTTTATTCAACAATAAAAATAATATTTTGGTACTTTCTTATTATGACCTCAATGGTCGATAGCCTGACCAGTGTGTATCGTCTAATGGAAATTTCAGTGTCATTGAGTTTACAGCTACTTAATAAATTTCGTTCTTTCATATACCTATCGGAATTATGAGTAACTATGTCTATGAGTAACAGTAACTATGAGTTAGTATTATTGTAACTTCCTTAGTTAATAGAAATGTCGCGTTGTTCTGCAGCTGTAAGGAAACATGCACAGAACGTAAGGAGAGTGTCTTTGAAGTATGTTTTGCAGTAAAAGAAGCCGGTGAACAAAAATTGATATTCCCGCACCCCACTGTGATCTCACAAGTATTTCCTTCGGAGTAAAGTAGAATGCTTGATAGAACGTGTGCAGGCGATAGACGTAAATTGAAAACATTGGCTGTCTCGTTGTATGCAATTTCTGCATTTTCCTCGCCCTACTTTCAGTTGTCAAGGTGACTTTTCAGATTCTTCTTCCTCCATCACAGTAGAGTAACCGTGCTTGATTTTCTTGTCTTGACAGGGTCAACTTGTTCAACTACAACCTTTACTCGAAATCTGAACAGTTATTAACACACTTGTTATTAGCCTATAATAATAACATTAGCAAATTACGTCTTACAAAATATACATAAACTTGAATTTAAATGTAACAAATAAAAATTAAAAATATTTCATATTAGGAAAGCAAAACCACTTCGTTCTTCTTACTTCTCTTTTCCCATTTATACGTTACGGTAATGGGTCTTTAATCTATTTTCCGTCCGTCTTTAAGATTTTTGTTCGTCGTCCCACATGCTTCGCTTCCATTATATTCTTCTCTCTTCTATTTATAAGATGTCTAATATTATTTTCCCATTATTCTGGTTAGTCCGTTGGTCTTCTGGCGACTGCAAAATTTAAGTATTTTTCCAGCATATTTGCCTGGCCCCATGAAAAACTAGCATAGATGTAAGCGTGATCAAGAAGGCGGTTGTAACGGCTGTGTAATATTGCACTGAGGCAGTTCCTTCAGGGTAGACTGACCTCTGAGATTTCTCCGAATATAGACATCCCAGATACGTAAATTTTGGTAGTAGTCGGGACTGTTTTTTTAGTGTAAGAAACATCATTATTCAAATTACAATTATAAGAGGAAACAACTATATGTGTCAGAATTATAGTGATGATGAAATCAAATAAGCAAACTCTAAATGTCACTTCAAAAGATTTTCTGAGCTTTCAACGATCGCTCGTGATACGTAAATCAGAAATTGTTGCGCAGACACTAAATAAGTGATAACAGAAAAGATTAAGACCTGAAGATAGTGCGCACACCAAAAGGCCTCGAGAGCGAAGCGACTAGCAGTTTTGCAATAACTGGTGACAAAGTTGGCGTTAAGATGGCTGCTAACAAAACTAATATGATTGGAGAAAAGTTTGCTCAAACGTTTACTTAAATAGGTAACGTTGTACGCAAAATATCAGTACAAAGTGACCTTCAAAGGTGGTGACAGTATCTGGTTCGTCTGTGCATGCTTCATTTCAGTCTCTCTTGATCGCATTAAAGTTTCTGCCGTCATACAGCAGTATGTGAAGCATCCCGACGAATTTTTTAATATAACGTTCTAACAATGTATGTAAAAATTAAATAGTTAATATCCGTTTCATTTCTTTGTAACTTGCACATTATTTCATTTTATATTTATTCGATGTAAAACACTGAATTCACATTTATGTTTTTAAATAACATTCTGATTCTTACTGTCTTCCCCAATTTCCATAAAAATGCTAAGAAATACTTAATAAGGTCGATGAGAGCTACTCTAAAGATGACTTCAGATCAAAACGTCAGAAATAAATTTTATTAATGAAATGTTCGTGTAAATAAATTGATTCACTTAACATTAGAACGGTCAAGGGAGTTAGAAACCAAAGACTAAGGAGACATAAGGTAGTTTATAATACCTTTAAGAGTTTGTAAACTTACCAGATATTTATATAAAAGATACTCAACATCTTGGTGTGTAAGATAAAACAAAATCTACTCCGTTTGTTATTAATAACACTGGGTGACGTATTTCATTTTCTCATCAGTTCAATTTTAAATTTAGTAAAATTTTACGTAAATATTATTGTACTAATAGGAGACTAATCTCAAATTAAACTATCAATTATTACGATTACGGGCAATTATTGATATAGATGGTACTGTCCTGGAACCGGTTAACAATTTTGAATACCTGGGCTACAGTGTGTCTTACAATGCAAGCAACGACGTTATGAATAAGTTGCATAAGTTCAACCTTATATGCGGGACCATTAGGCGAACCCTTAAGTCAGCAAGTAAAGGAACACGCCTAAAATTCTACAAGGTGATGTCTCTTCCCACACTTCTTTACGGGTGGGAGAATTGGACTTTAACGAAAGGCCAGGCCAGTCGCATCCAAGCGGCTGAAATAAGATTTCTCAGGCACGTAGCAGGGTATATTCTCCATGATCGGCTGAATTGGTGGGAACATATTTGCCGAATGGATGACTGCCGGATCCCCAAACAACTATGGAACTATAAGCCGAGGGGACGGAGAGGTGTGGGACGTCCGAGGAAGCGCTGGAGTGACCAGCTCTAATCTTTGCCTATTTGAGACCGGAACAAACCATCTTTGGTTTAATCCTTGAAGACGATGATTATTACGAATTCAAGTGAATTCATTTACAAATTATTTGGAGTAAAGTACGGTATATGTCTACGACGAACAACAGCACATATTTACGAGTATTATAGCAACCATTATTTTGCAGAAAATTTTAAGTAGATTTAAATTTAATTACAATAAAAGTTTTACTAAAATGAATTTACACTAATTGTCAATTAAATTTATTCTTGAAAACTAGTCTTTTTTAAACTGAAAGAAATTTGTATACGAATAAATGTCAGTTATAATAAGTTAAATTTGTTTTAGTAAGTACAGATTATTTGCATATAGTTGCAAATAAAGATCCAATTTATTGCACAAAACTAGCATGTAAATAAATATAAATCTACAGAAATATATATCATTATTGGATACATTTTTTTAAAGATAAGAGATATTCCAGTGCTTAAACTTGGGTTCAGCTAAGGTGCAAGTTGGAACTGTTGAGTTACACGCATTTCTACATTTTTATCAGCTACATACATACGTTTGCAGGTAAAACTCCAAAAATAAAAACATAAATTTGAAATGAAGACACACATTTTTAGTCTGTATGGCATGTTGTCATTGCTTTTAGTATAAAGCGGTATAATTAGTCCGATTAGCACAAATGATGTCAACTCAATTTGATTTTGTTTCACATATCAAATTACACGTATAGGCCTGCAGACTGTAAATTTAATTAAATGCATTTTTTAAGACACAAATTATTTGCTAACTGAAATAATACAGTAGGGTCACTCCAGCCTTTACATGAGTTTCGTAAACGTGATATTCGATGTAACCAACAATAAACGCTTTCAGTGCTAGGTATAGGAGACCTCGTGAAAGGTTAGCTCAGTGCGTGCTCGTTGAAATCGCTAATCC
This sequence comes from Magicicada septendecula, assembly GCA_034769895.1. NCBI lineage: Eukaryota > Metazoa > Arthropoda > Insecta > Hemiptera > Cicadidae > Magicicada > Magicicada septendecula. Next base: position 484,262,590 of record CM068367.1, on the reverse strand, counting down.
ATCACCATTAGCCCTGATGTTGACATCAATGCTACTGATACCGTGTTATTATGTAAACTTGGCGTACTACATCAGCAAACATTATGAAGTTAGAATATAGGAATTTTTATAACGTACGAGAGGTCTTCCCAGTCTACTATTTACTTGTTCCAACGATTTATGAGGAAAAGTAGTGAGTGATTTATCGCAACATTGTTGTGTTTGTGGTATTGCTTCCATGGAATACCACAATGTGTAGGCCTAGTTTATTTATTACTAAATAATAAGTAAGCTATTCGTTGTTATTTTATACACTACTTATCTGTACTTATATTATATGGTCAGTGTTTTTCTAGTCAACACAAATTTAGATTTTCAGTTTCAGTATAAATACTAACAACATCCATAACTAATTTAGTACGTATATACAATATTTATGAAATTTCATGCTATTAGTCACCTTACGTTAGGTATAAATAGATAGATAAAGGATAGATATTTATTAGATATAATTTGTGATGATTTGTTCAATTTGTTTCTTCTGCAAGTAGATAATATTGTATATTCTTTTTTTTTTTTTTTTTTTTTTTTTTTTTTTTTTTTTTTTTTTTTTTTTTTTTTTAAAGAATATACAATATTATCTACTTGCAGAAGAAACAAATTGAACAAATCATCACAAATTATATAATTACTGCAAGAAACATCGAGTTACTTATATAGAAAATGATGGATTTATTAGATATGTGTACTAATAGATGAGAATAAAGAGATCTGCAGATAAGGTGAAAATAATATGTTTTTGTAAATAATTACGTCACACTGAAACTAATGTGTAATTACAAAGCATCATAGATATTAAAAGTTTTATATATATATATATATAGTAGCATGTATCGATACGAGTACGAGCGTCTCGTTATTTTCACACAATATAAGCCTATTCGTTGCTATGAACGGGTATGTTCCCCTGTCTTTACTCTCTTAGGTCGTTTTAATTTACTTCAAATTTTTCAAATGTCTGAGATATTTGGAGTTGTGGGATATAGTGATTTAATTAACTAATATTAACTTATCTCTCTAAAGAATATCAGTATTAGTGTACTTGAAACTTAAATAATTAATGTATTATTCTGTAATTTCGTTCAACCCTATTATACCTTGAAGAGAATTATGTATAATTTTGTATTTTAACGCTCTCTCTTTGGTGTCGGAGAATTCCGCCATAAGCGCTGTAGTACCGGGGCAACGAAACTTAGAGGCTAATTCACGGTTTAGGTTAACCAATTATTCTATACTTAGTCAGTTACTGTTTTATTCCCAACTCATTAAATAATACTCCAAATGACAAGATTTTGCAACTATACAAAGGTTCTTTATTTGTTTACTTCTTCAACATTGAATGAGATATGTTCCAACTGACATACACAAAGGCTATAGATTGCGTGAATCGATTATTGATCAGTCCGATACGTTATTTAGATTCTGTTATATAATGTGTTTTAGTTTGTAATTAACTTAATTCAGGGTGTGAAGGTTCTTGTAACTGTGGAGAAGATTAAAAATACATATATAAGAATGCAAGATTTACAAATTTGAAGTGTTGTGTAGTTAATATGATTTATACAATAATGATTTACCAGACTAGAATGAAGCGAATCGTGTAGGCGGTTGTTTGTTAACTTTACAGTTCTGGATGATTATGTTGTACTGTTTTCTTTCTTCGGATGTTAATAAAATGGAATTCTTGTCCTGTTCACCTCGGAAATACAGCTCACTAGGTTGATTTACTGCCAGACTGGTTCCTTCTGTAAATTCTGGATCCAAATACGTTCTTCCCTCGTCTGAAGTAATTGGTGATGTTCCGTGTATTTATAAGGTTATGATTTCCAGTGTAGTGTCTATTATTGGTTGTGATACAGTTAACTCTTTATATTGGGTTTAATATATTATCAACTCCTTTCGGATATGGGACAATTCAAGTCCTTCCTTGTAGAACCCAGTTATTTATTTTTTATTGTGATATCATACTATAGCCTCGTTTGGTTAAACTGTACTGGCGTAAGTCAATGAGATTATCTTTAATATTTTGGTGTATTATAAGAGTATCAAATACTTTAGTATATATTCCAATTATATTAGACAGTTCTTAGGTTTTTTAATCTCATCACATTCAGATCATAAAAAGCAATAATTGAAAATCAACAACTTCTTCATTTCCTGTAGTCCATAGCAACCCATTATTTTCCTTCCTTCTCCATGTTTTGTAAATAGTGTTTATTTCATATATTTTTTGTCTATTCCTTATTAATTTGCTATCATATCGGAATATAACTTTACCGATAGTTGGTTTATTATTTTCTACACATATTCTGCTGGTTTTTTGATATGAGCCTGTTTCTTTTATATTTACTACTTTTTCGATATCAAACGTTATCAATCGATATCATGGTATTGTGGCATTATCATAATTTGTATAAATTGAGATGGTTTATTATAAATCATTACTTATTTAATGTTTTTTCCTAGCTCTTCGAACCGTATTCATTAATTATTATTAACTTACGTACCTAACCTTTAGGTTATGAGTGGTTATATAGTGTTATTGGCTGTTAGGCCTTTTATTGTATACGGACCTACCTTTGTTTATAACTGGTGAACAACTATAGCCCTTTTACATAAATTCATACATATAATCAAATCTTAACTATTAACATTTACATAAACAATTATTCTTTTCATATCTAATGACAATTTTATCTTGATCTATGGATCACACATAAGAAAATTGAAATCTATTAACGCTAACTAGCTGCTTCACACATCATTCTACAACAGTAATTGAATAATACATCTTGTTTCATTACCTTTCATTAACTCAACAAGTAACTGGTATAACATAACATAAACTTTATCATAACATTCGTTGTCACTAAATACTATCATTTAATTCAAAATCCTTAATTGCTATTGCTATAAGGTAAATTATTGTTTCATTTTTTGTTTACTTTCATGGTCATTTACTTTGACAATTTCTGTACTATTCTACTTCTTACACTTCTCATCAGTATCATATTGATTTACTTTTCACTAAACATAGATCATTAACTATTGTCTAACTTACAGGTTTGTTTATTCTCGTTATTTCTACCTTGCATCCTTATTTATCTTTATCTATAATTATAAATGTAATTATTAGACTTTTGTTTTATCATGGGGTTAGATATTGACTTGCTTATTATTTTGTTAATATAATATTTATGTAACATAGATGCCAGCATTTCTGTTGCGTTACATATGCTCCCCCTCCTAAAAACGTTTAGTTTACCTGAATGAAGTTTAGGTCAAATAAACTTGTCTTTTTCACATGCCTTTTCTTCATATCAATATTAATGGTTGACGATGGGATTCTCAATGTAATTTCATTAGACTAGTATTAATAATTCTTTATTTAATAACATTTCATTATTGTAATTAACATTCTTGATCATTTTTAATTTCTGTAAACAGTATTTGTTGATACTTGGCTACAATATTCAATGATACTTTAGGTTCACATCTCTTCTACTTATAATTACTGTAATCACTGTATTTCTCAATTATTCTTCTGTCATCTAATTTCTTTCTGTTTTCTTCGTCCTACTCTTCTGGAAACTGAGGTCATTCTTGCAACTATTCTAATATTCCTTAAATATTTAATTTCCCTAACAATCCCTAATATGTGCGTTGGTACAGTTCAGAGAGGCACTGTTTGGCTTCATACTCTGCTGCCCACACTACACCTTAATATAGTACTGCTGGAATTCATCTACAGTCAGCTATAAAATATAATAATCTCCTAATAATCTCCTTAATTACTTAATAATAAATATTTGGGAAATTTTTTTTTTCTTTTGTTGCTTTTATATTTCTTTATTACTATCCTTCATACTTTGTGATTCCATTTTAGTTTCCTTAAACATTCTTTGATGATAATTCTGACAGTTATCATTTGTAATTATTTTTGTTTTTTCTTTCTTGTTGTGATAATAACGCTAAGTATCTTCTTCATTTGTTTTTCAGATCTCAATATTTTCTAAATAGTTATTGTTTGATTATCATTATAATTGTCTCTGACTAGATACAGTCCTTAGCTCAACTATTATTTTTCTTATCGTATTCCGTTATTTTGGCTGTTTATATTTCAATGAATTGTGTTCATAGATATTCTTTCCTTCTCGTTTTCTGTAATATTACATTGGTTACAATCAATCAATTACTGAAGTTGTTTCTTTCACTTGGCAATGCGGTATGTATTTTAGGTCATATTATTTTTCTTTTATAATTTTGCATAGGTAGACTTGATGTAAAAACTTTTATCTTGGGGTTTCATTATTCATTATTCACACTATTTCTTTGTAGACGTTTAGTAATAATTCTCGCTTTCTTCTGTAATCTTGGGGTTTGTTATTAACTCTTCTTAATACCTTCTTCATAACTATATTTTAATTCATACTTACTTTATTTTGAATGACATTTTTTCTATTTATTTTATTGTTCAAAAAATTCTCTTTTATTTACAAGTGTTTTCTCTTCAAAATCGATAATAAGTTGTTCTTATTGTATTTTAGAATTTAGTGGTAATATTTCTTTATGGACTCCTGATTGTATGTTCCCTTAATCCTTTTCGTGATAGGGTTCATTATTTCATATGTATTGTTATTATTATTTTTTGTTATCACATATGGCCCAGTATATAATAATAATAATTTTTTATTTATTCCCTCTAGAGTGCTTGGTAGCTCCCTGTTTCTTATTAATATTTTCTCGCCGTTTGGTACTTAATTGGTTTTGGATTATTCTTTTCATATTTCCTTTTCTTCATTTCCGCCTTTTCCATTACTCGGTTATAAAATTTAACGGTTTCAAACTGATATTCTGGGTTATTTGGAAAGTTTATAATATCCTGTATTTCTCTAGGTGGAAGCCTTTCAAACATAACAGTATAAGGGGTATTTTCAATGGACTGATGGTAAGATATATTTAAGAACTCTTCGGTCAGTGATAAGTATTCGTACCACCTTCTCTGTTGGTCATGACAGTAAGTTCGGAGTATTCTGCCAACTTCCCTCAATACACGTTCTGCCGGATTACTGCTGGGGTGGTATACTGAAGTCTTATATGTTCTAATGTTGTGTTTTAAAAGATTATTTCTCCATTTACAGCCTTTGAATTGCGTACCATGATCGGTGATAATAGATGACGGTTTACCAATCTCCGTTATGTAACGTACAATGACTATTTCCAGAATTTTCTTGGTCGTGGCTCTGCTAATAGCGTAGAGTTTAGTGTATTTGGAAAAGTGATCAAAAATAATAATTATGAATTTATATCTATGGTCTCCTCCACTGCGTGGGAATGGTCCACATATATCCAGAAATACTTTCTCCAGCTTATATTTGGATGTGATAGGGATCATGATTCCCTCCTTCTTCTCATTATTATGTTTAACCATCTGGCAGATGTGACATGCTTGTATGGATTTTTGCACTTTTCTGGTTATATTTTTTATGTACACTTGTTCTTCCAGGGCTTTGACGATTTTCATGGTTCCCATGTGTCCATATCGTTCATGGTAATCCAATATCAATTTGTTTTCCACAGCGGTGGGAATTACTAGTTTCCAGTTTATTTGTTTAGGGGTGACCTTAATAAATAATCGATCATCATGTATACAGTAATATTTAGTAATAACCTCATCAGCATTTTGTACCTTCTGGCGTATGTTTATTAATTTGGGATCCGATTTTTGGTGTTGATTAATTTCATTTGTAATAATTTCTAAATCCTTCCGACTCTTAATGACATGGTACACCTTTGCAATCTGTTCCTTTTCTCCTTCGAACGTTTGGTCTTGTATGTTTATTCGGGACAAGATATCGGCTGCTATGTTCTTTCTTCCAGGTATATATTCCCAATCGATGCAATACTCTTGCAATGCAAGGACCCATCTAGTTAGCCGGCCATGACTAAGTTTACATCTTTTTAGAAATGAAATTGATTTATGGTCACTTCTTACGGTCACTGGGTATCCGAGTATGTAAGTTCTAAATTTATTGCATGCGTACACTACACTTAGCAGCTCCTTCTCGATAACGTTATAATTGCGTTCGCAGTTGTTAAGCACTCTGCTGGCGAAGCTGATTACCATATGATGTCCTTCTTTATCTTCTTGATATAGGGTAGCTCCTAAGCTAACATTGCTCGCATCACAATTTAAATAAAAGCGTTTGTTAAAATCAGGGTGGTACAACATAATTGTTTCTAAAAATTTCTTCTTGATTAATTGCAGAATTTTATCTTGTTCTGGTCCCCATGCCCATTTGTCTTTGGATGATAATTGTTTCTGAAACTTGGCAGTTACTTCCGAATAGTTATCTTGGAATTTTCGGTAATAGTTACAAATTCCAAGAAAGGATTGTAGCTGTTTTCTATTTTTTGGAGTAGGGAACAATTGAATTGCTTCTACTTTTTCTGTTGAAGGTGTGATACCCTCCTCAGACAAATTAAAACCTAAGAACTTTACTTGGTTGGCGATAAATTTAGATTTATTCAGCTTGAGTGTTATGTTGTTTTCGGATAACTTTCTCAGTACCTGTTCCACCCGCTCGCAATGTTCATCCCAATGTGAAGAAGTTATAAGTAGGTCATCTACATAGACCGTAGTGAACTGCAGTGTTTCTTGTCCGAATACTTGGTCCATACATTTTACAAATATTGCAACAGAATTAATTAGTCCGAAAGGTAGCCTTTTAAATTGATAGTTCCTTCCGTCAAAAAGGAACGCCATGTATTTTCTACTATCTGGATGTAGTTCGACCTGCCAGTAACCGCATACCGTATCCCAAGTACTGATGTATTTAATGCCGTGGAATTTCTTTAACATTTCTTCTATTTCGCCTGGTGAAGTCCTATCATTGATGATCATTTTATTTATTTCCCTAGCGTCCAGGCAAATTCTCACCTTTCGTGAATTTGGTTTAATCTTTAGTTCATTTGTTTTGAGGTTTATTTAATTTCCTCATTTGTTTTACTAAAATTTTCCTTATTTTATTCATTTGTTTTCCTTGAGTTTTCCTTAATTTCTTCTTTCATTTGTCTATTGCTTTCCTTATTCTCCTTGATTTCCTCATTTATTTTCCTCAGACTTTCGTTAGTTAGTCTGTTCTGTTCTGCCATAAATTTCATCAATTCCTGCCAACTTGGTGCTTCTCTGGCTCCAGTTTTATCTATTTGGTCCCCTTGGGCATCTTCTTCCATTACTCCTTTTTCCTTGTCCGTAATTATTTCAGTTTCCGTTAATTCGTCTGTCTGTTGTTCCATTTCACTATCTGTTATTAGTTCTATTTCCTGTTCTTGTTCATCTATTTCCTTCTCCGTTTCTCCTGCCCTAATCCTTGATCTACCTCTGGTATGCATGTTTATTCTCCCACAGTTGCCTGCTCTGGTTAAGTAATATTAATATAGTTATAGTTATTTAACTTAAGCCCCACGTTGGGCGCCAATTTGTATCGATACGAGTACGAGCGTCTCGTTATTTTCACACAATATAAGCCTATTCGTTGCTATGAACGGGTATGTTCCCCTGTCTTTACTCTCTTAGGTCGTTTTAATTTACTTCAAATTTTTCAAATATCTGAGATATTTCGAGTTGTGGGATATAGTGATTTAATTAACTAATATTAACTTATCTCTCTAAAGAATATCAGTATTAGTGTACTTGAAACTTAAATAATTAATGTATTATTCTGTAATTTCGTTCAACCCTATTATACCTTGAAGAGAATTATGTATAATTTTGTATTTTAACGCTCTCTCTTTGGTGTCGGAGAATTCCGCCATAAGCGCTGTAGTACCGGGGCAACGAAACTTAGAGGCTAATTCACGGTTTAGGTTAACCAATTATTCTATACTTAGTCAGTTACTGTTTTATTCCCAACTCATTAAATAATACTCCAAATGACAAGATTTTGCAACTATACAAAGGTTCTTTATTTGTTTACTTCTTCAACATTGAATGAGATATGTTCCAACTGACATACACAAAGGCTATAGATTGCGTGAATCGATTATTGATCAGTCCGATACGTTATTTAGATTCTGTTATATAATGTGTTTTAGTTTGTAATTAACTTAATTCAGGGTGTGAAGGTTCTTGTAACTGTGGAGAAGATTAAAAATACATATATAAGAATGCAAGATTTACAAATTTGAAGTGTTGTGTAGTTAATATGATTTATACAATAATGATTTACCAGACTAGAATGAAGCGAATCGTGTAGGCGGTTGTTTGTTAACTTTACAGTTCTGGATGATTATGTTGTACTGTTTTCTTTCTTCGGATGTTAATAAAATGGAATTCTTGTCCTGTTCACCTCGGAAATACAGCTCACTAGGTTGATTTACTGCCAGACTGGTTCCTTCTGTAAATTCTGGATCCAAATACGTTCTTCCCTCGTCTGAAGTAATTGGTGATGTTCCGTGTATTTATAAGGTTATGATTTCCAGTGTAGTGTCTATTATTGGTTGTGATACAGTTAACTCTTTATATTGGGTTTAATATATTATCAACTCCTTTCGGATATGGGACAATTCAAGTCCTTCCTTGTAGAACCCAGTTATTTATTTTTTATTGTGATATCATACTATAGCCTCGTTTGGTTAAACTGTACTGGCGTAAGTCAATGAGATTATCTTTAATATTTTGGTGTATTATAAGAGTATCAAATACTTTAGTATATATTCCAATTATATTAGACAGTTCTTAGGTTTTTTAATCTCATCACATTCAGATCATAAAAAGCAATAATTGAAAATCAACAACTTCTTCATTTCCTGTAGTCCATAGCAACCCATTATTTTCCTTCCTTCTCCATGTTTTGTAAATAGTGTTTATTTCATATATTTTTTGTCTATTCCTTATTAATTTGCTATCATATCGGAATATAACTTTACCGATAGTTGGTTTATTATTTTCTACACATATTCTGCTGGTTTTTTGATATGAGCCTGTTTCTTTTATATTTACTACTTTTTCGATATCAAACGTTATCAATCGATATCATGGTATTGTGGCATTATCATAATTTGTATAAATTGAGATGGTTTATTATAAATCATTACTTATTTAATGTTTTTTCCTAGCTCTTCGAACCGTATTCATTAATTATTATTAACTTACGTACCTAACCTTTAGGTTATGAGTGGTTATATAGTGTTATTGGCTGTTAGGCCTTTTATTGTATACGGACCTACCTTTGTTTATAACTGGTGAACAACTATAGCCCTTTTACATAAATTCATACATATAATCAAATCTTAACTATTAACATTTACATAAACAATTATTCTTTTCATATCTAATGACAATTTTATCTTGATCTATGGATCACACATAAGAAAATTGAAATCTATTAACGCTAACTAGCTGCTTCACACATCATTCTACAACAGTAATTGAATAATACATCTTGTTTCATTACCTTTCATTAACTCAACAAGTAACTGGTATAACATAACATAAACTTTATCATAACATTCGTTGTCACTAAATACTATCATTTAATTCAAAATCCTTAATTGCTATTGCTATAAGGTAAATTATTGTTTCATTTTTTGTTTACTTTCATGGTCATTTACTTTGACAATTTCTGTACTATTCTACTTCTTACACTTCTCATCAGTATCATATTGATTTACTTTTCACTAAACATAGATCATTAACTATTGTCTAACTTACAGGTTTGTTTATTCTCGTTATTTCTACCTTGCATCCTTATTTATCTTTATCTATAATTATAAATGTAATTATTAGACTTTTGTTTTATCATGGGGTTAGATATTGACTTGCTTATTATTTTGTTAATATAATATTTATGTAACATAGATGCCAGCATTTCTGTTGCGTTACATATGCTCCCCCTCCTAAAAACGTTTAGTTTACCTGAATGAAGTTTAGGTCAAATAAACTTGTCTTTTTCACATGCCTTTTCTTCATATCAATATTAATGGTTGACGATGGGATTCTCAATGTAATTTCATTAGACTAGTATTAATAATTCTTTATTTAATAACATTTCATTATTGTAATTAACATTCTTGATCATTTTTAATTTCTGTAAACAGTATTTGTTGATACTTGGCTACAATATTCAATGATACTTTAGGTTCACATCTCTTCTACTTATAATTACTGTAATCACTGTATTTCTCAATTATTCTTCTGTCATCTAATTTCTTTCTGTTTTCTTCGTCCTACTCTTCTGGAAACTGAGGTCATTCTTGCAACTATTCTAATATTCCTTAAATATTTAATTTCCCTAACAATCCCTAATATGTGCGTTGGTACAGTTCAGAGAGGCACTGTTTGGCTTCATACTCTGCTGCCCACACTACACCTTAATATAGTACTGCTGGAATTCATCTACAGTCAGCTATAAAATATAATAATCTCCTAATAATCTCCTTAATTACTTAATAATAAATATTTGGGAAATTTTTTTTTTCTTTTGTTGCTTTTATATTTCTTTATTACTATCCTTCATACTTTGTGATTCCATTTTAGTTTCCTTAAACATTCTTTGATGATAATTCTGACAGTTATCATTTGTAATTATTTTTGTTTTTTCTTTCTTGTTGTGATAATAACGCTAAGTATCTTCTTCATTTGTTTTTCAGATCTCAATATTTTCTAAATAGTTATTGTTTGATTATCATTATAATTGTCTCTGACTAGATACAGTCCTTAGCTCAACTATTATTTTTCTTATCGTATTCCGTTATTTTGGCTGTTTATATTTCAATGAATTGTGTTCATAGATATTCTTTCCTTCTCGTTTTCTGTAATATTACATTGGTTACAATCAATCAATTACTGAAGTTGTTTCTTTCACTTGGCAATGCGGTATGTATTTTAGGTCATATTATTTTTCTTTTATAATTTTGCATAGGTAGACTTGATGTAAAAACTTTTATCTTGGGGTTTCATTATTCATTATTCACACTATTTCTTTGTAGACGTTTAGTAATAATTCTCGCTTTCTTCTGTAATCTTGGGGTTTGTTATTAACTCTTCTTAATACCTTCTTCATAACTATATTTTAATTCATACTTACTTTATTTTGAATGACATTTTTTCTATTTATTTTATTGTTCAAAAAATTCTCTTTTATTTACAAGTGTTTTCTCTTCAAAATCGATAATAAGTTGTTCTTATTGTATTTTAGAATTTAGTGGTAATATTTCTTTATGGACTCCTGATTGTATGTTCCCTTAATCCTTTTCGTGATAGGGTTCATTATTTCATATGTATTGTTATTATTATTTTTTGTTATCACATATGGCCCAGTATATAATAATAATAATTTTTTATTTATTCCCTCTAGAGTGCTTGGTAGCTCCCTGTTTCTTATTAATATTTTCTCGCCGTTTGGTACTTAATTGGTTTTGGATTATTCTTTTCATATTTCCTTTTCTTCATTTCCGCCTTTTCCATTACTCGGTTATAAAATTTAACGGTTTCAAACTGATATTCTGGGTTATTTGGAAAGTTTATAATATCCTGTATTTCTCTAGGTGGAAGCCTTTCAAACATAACAGTATAAGGGGTATTTTCAATGGACTGATGGTAAGATATATTTAAGAACTCTTCGGTCAGTGATAAGTATTCGTACCACCTTCTCTGTTGGTCATGACAGTAAGTTCGGAGTATTCTGCCAACTTCCCTCAATACACGTTCTGCCGGATTACTGCTGGGGTGGTATACTGAAGTCTTATATGTTCTAATGTTGTGTTTTAAAAGATTATTTCTCCATTTACAGCCTTTGAATTGCGTACCATGATCGGTGATAATAGATGACGGTTTACCAATCTCCGTTATGTAACGTACAATGACTATTTCCAGAATTTTCTTGGTCGTGGCTCTGCTAATAGCGTAGAGTTTAGTGTATTTGGAAAAGTGATCAAAAATAATAATTATGAATTTATATCTATGGTCTCCTCCACTGCGTGGGAATGGTCCACATATATCCAGAAATACTTTCTCCAGCTTATATTTGGATGTGATAGGGATCATGATTCCCTCCTTCTTCTCATTATTATGTTTAACCATCTGGCAGATGTGACATGCTTGTATGGATTTTTGCACTTTTCTGGTTATATTTTTTATGTACACTTGTTCTTCCAGGGCTTTGACGATTTTCATGGTTCCCATGTGTCCATATCGTTCATGGTAATCCAATATCAATTTGTTTTCCACAGCGGTGGGAATTACTAGTTTCCAGTTTATTTGTTTAGGGGTGACCTTAATAAATAATCGATCATCATGTATACAGTAATATTTAGTAATAACCTCATCAGCATTTTGTACCTTCTGGCGTATGTTTATTAATTTGGGATCCGATTTTTGGTGTTGATTAATTTCATTTGTAATAATTTCTAAATCCTTCCGACTCTTAATGACATGGTACACCTTTGCAATCTGTTCCTTTTCTCCTTCGAACGTTTGGTCTTGTATGTTTATTCGGGACAAGATATCGGCTGCTATGTTCTTTCTTCCAGGTATATATTCCCAATCGATGCAATACTCTTGCAATGCAAGGACCCATCTAGTTAGCCGGCCATGACTAAGTTTACATCTTTTTAGAAATGAAATTGATTTATGGTCACTTCTTACGGTCACTGGGTATCCGAGTATGTAAGTTCTAAATTTATTGCATGCGTACACTACACTTAGCAGCTCCTTCTCGATAACGTTATAATTGCGTTCGCAGTTGTTAAGCACTCTGCTGGCGAAGCTGATTACCATATGATGTCCTTCTTTATCTTCTTGATATAGGGTAGCTCCTAAGCTAACATTGCTCGCATCACAATTTAAATAAAAGCGTTTGTTAAAATCAGGGTGGTACAACATAATTGTTTCTAAAAATTTCTTCTTGATTAATTGCAGAATTTTATCTTGTTCTGGTCCCCATGCCCATTTGTCTTTGGATGATAATTGTTTCTGAAACTTGGCAGTTACTTCCGAATAGTTATCTTGGAATTTTCGGTAATAGTTACAAATTCCAAGAAAGGATTGTAGCTGTTTTCTATTTTTTGGAGTAGGGAACAATTGAATTGCTTCTACTTTTTCTGTTGAAGGTGTGATACCCTCCTCAGACAAATTAAAACCTAAGAACTTTACTTGGTTGGCGATAAATTTAGATTTATTCAGCTTGAGTGTTATGTTGTTTTCGGATAACTTTCTCAGTACCTGTTCCACCCGCTCGCAATGTTCATCCCAATGTGAAGAAGTTATAAGTAGGTCATCTACATAGACCGTAGTGAACTGCAGTGTTTCTTGTCCGAATACTTGGTCCATACATTTTACAAATATTGCAACAGAATTAATTAGTCCGAAAGGTAGCCTTTTAAATTGATAGTTCCTTCCGTCAAAAAGGAACGCCATGTATTTTCTACTATCTGGATGTAGTTCGACCTGCCAGTAACCGCATACCGTATCCCAAGTACTGATGTATTTAATGCCGTGGAATTTCTTTAACATTTCTTCTATTTCGCCTGGTGAAGTCCTATCATTGATGATCATTTTATTTATTTCCCTAGCGTCCAGGCAAATTCTCACCTTTCGTGAATTTGGTTTAATCTTTAGTTCATTTGTTTTGAGGTTTATTTAATTTCCTCATTTGTTTTACTAAAATTTTCCTTATTTTATTCATTTGTTTTCCTTGAGTTTTCCTTAATTTCTTCTTTCATTTGTCTATTGCTTTCCTTATTCTCCTTGATTTCCTCATTTATTTTCCTCAGACTTTCGTTAGTTAGTCTGTTCTGTTCTGCCATAAATTTCATCAATTCCTGCCAACTTGGTGCTTCTCTGGCTCCAGTTTTATCTATTTGGTCCCCTTGGGCATCTTCTTCCATTACTCCTTTTTCCTTGTCCGTAATTATTTCAGTTTCCGTTAATTCGTCTGTCTGTTGTTCCATTTCACTATCTGTTATTAGTTCTATTTCCTGTTCTTGTTCATCTATTTCCTTCTCCGTTTCTCCTGCCCTAATCCTTGATCTACCTCTGGTATGCATGTTTATTCTCCCACAGTTGCCTGCTCTGGTTAAGTAATATTAATATAGTTATAGTTATTTAACTTAAGCCCCACGTTGGGCGCCAATTTGTATCGATACGAGTACGAGCGTCTCGTTATTTTCACACAATATAAGCCTATTCGTTGCTATGAACGGGTATGTTCCCCTGTCTTTACTCTCTTAGGTCGTTTTAATTTACTTCAAATTTTTCAAATATCTGAGATATTTCGAGTTGTGGGATATAGTGATTTAATTAACTAATATTAACTTATCTCTCTAAAGAATATCAGTATTAGTGTACTTGAAACTTAAATATTTAATGTATTATTCTGTAATTTCGTTCAACCCTATTATACCTTGAAGAGAATTATGTATAATTTTGTATTTTAACGCTCTCTCTTTGGTGTCGGAGAATTCCGCTATAAGCGCTGTAGTACCGGGGCAACGAAACTTAGAGGTTAATTCACGGTTTAGGTTAACCAATTATTCTATACTTAGTCAGTTACTGTTTTATTCCCAACTCATTAAATAATACTCCAAATGACAAGATTTTGCAACTATACAAAGGTTCTTTATTTGTTTACTTCTTCAACATTGAATGAGATATGTTCCAACTGGCATACACAAAGGCTATAGATTGCGTGAATCGATTATTGATCAGTCCGATACGTTATTTAGATTCTGTTATATAATGTGTTTTAGTTTGTAATTAACTTAATTCAGGGTGTGAAGGTTCTTGTAACTGTGGAGAAGATTAAAAATACATATATAAGAATGCAAGATTTACAAATTTGAAGTGTTGTGTAGTTAATATGATTTATACAATAATGATTTACCAGACTAGAATGAAGCGAATCGTGTAGGCGGTTGTTTGATAACTTTACTGTTCTGGATGATTATGTTGTACTGTTTTCTTTCTTCGGATGTTAATAAAATGGAATTCTTGTCCTGTTCACCTCGGAAATACAGCTCACTAGGTTGATTTACTGCCAGACTGGTTCCTTCTGTAAATTCTGGATCCAAATACGTTCTTCCCTCGTCTGAAGTAATTGGTGATGTTCCGTGTATTTATAAGGTTATGATTTCCAGTGTAGTGTCTATTATTGGTTGTGATACAGTTAACTCTTTATATTGGGTTTAATATATTATCAACTCCTTTCGGATATGGGACAATTCAAGTCCTTCCTTGTAGAACCCAGTTATTTATTTTTTATTGTGATATCATACTATAGCCTCGTTTGGTTAAACTGTACTGGCGTAAGTCAATGAGATTATCTTTAATATTTTGGTGTATTATAAGAGTATCAAATACTTTAGTATATATTCCAATTATATTAGACAGTTCTTAGGTTTTTTAATCTCATCACATTCAGATCATAAAAAGCAATAATTGAAAATCAACAACTTCTTCATTTCCTGTAGTCCATAGCAACCCATTATTTTCCTTCCTTCTCCATGTTTTGTAAATAGTGTTTATTTCATATATTTTTTGTCTATTCCTTATTAATTTGCTATCATATCGGAATATAACTTTACCGATAGTTGGTTTATTATTTTCTACACATATTCTGCTGGTTTTTTGATATGAGCCTGTTTCTTTTATATTTACTACTTTTTCGATATCAAACGTTATCAATCGATATCATGGTATTGTGGCATTATCATAATTTGTATAAATTGAGATGGTTTATTATAAATCATTACTTATTTAATGTTTTTTCCTAGCTCTTCGAACCGTATTCATTAATTATTATTAACTTACGTACCTAACCTTTAGGTTATGAGTGGTTATATAGTGTTATTGGCTGTTAGGCCTTTTATTGTATACGGACCTACCTTTGTTTATAACTGGTGAACAACTATAGCCCTTTTACATAAATTCATACATATAATCAAATCTTAACTATTAACATTTACATAAACAATTATTCTTTTCATATCTAATGACAATTTTATCTTGATCTATGGATCACACATAAGAAAATTGAAATCTATTAACGCTAACTAGCTGCTTCACACATCATTCTACAACAGTAATTGAATAATACATCTTGTTTCATTACCTTTCATTAACTCAACAAGTAACTGGTATAACATAACATAAACTTTATCATAACATTCGTTGTCACTAAATACTATCATTTAATTCAAAATCCTTAATTGCTATTGCTATAAGGTAAATTATTGTTTCATTTTTTGTTTACTTTCATGGTCATTTACTTTGACAATTTCTGTACTATTCTACTTCTTACACTTCTCATCAGTATCATATTGATTTACTTTTCACTAAACATAGATCATTAACTATTGTCTAACTTACAGGTTTGTTTATTCTCGTTATTTCTACCTTGCATCCTTATTTATCTTTATCTATAATTATAAATGTAATTATTAGACTTTTGTTTTATCATGGGGTTAGATATTGACTTGCTTATTATTTTGTTAATATAATATTTATGTAACATAGATGCCAGCATTTCTGTTGCGTTACATATGCTCCCCCTCCTAAAAACGTTTAGTTTACCTGAATGAAGTTTAGGTCAAATAAACTTGTCTTTTTCACATGCCTTTTCTTCATATCAATATTAATGGTTGACGATGGGATTCTCAATGTAATTTCATTAGACTAGTATTAATAATTCTTTATTTAATAACATTTCATTATTGTAATTAACATTCTTGATCATTTTTAATTTCTGTAAACAGTATTTGTTGATAGTTGGCTACAATATTCAATGATACTTTAGGTTCACATCTCTTCTACTTATAATTACTGTAATCACTGTATTTCTCAATTATTCTTCTGTCATCTAATTTCTTTCTGTTTTCTTCGTCCTACTCTTCTGGAAACTGAGGTCATTCTTGCAACTATTCTAATATTCCTTAAATATTTAATTTCCCTAACAATCCCTAATATGTGCGTTGGTACAGTTCAGAGAGGCACTGTTTGGCTTCATACTCTGCTGCCCACACTACACCTTAATATAGTACTGCTGGAATTCATCTACAGTCAGCTATAAAATATAATAATCTCCTAATAATCTCCTTAATTACTTAATAATAAATATTTGGGAAAATTTTTTTTTCTTTTGTTGCTTTTATATTTCTTTATTACTATCCTTCATACTTTGTGATTCCATTTTAGTTTCCTTAAACATTCTTTGATGATAATTCTGACAGTTATCATTTGTAATTATTTTTGTTTTTTCTTTCTTGTTGTGATAATAACGCTAAGTATCTTCTTCATTTGTTTTTCAGATCTCAATATTTTCTAAATAGTTATTGTTTGATTATCATTATAATTGTCTCTGACTAGATACAGTCCTTAGCTCAACTATTATTTTTCTTATCGTATTCCGTTATTTTGGCTGTTTATATTTCAATGAATTGTGTTCATAGATATTCTTTCCTTCTCGTTTTCTGTAATATTACATTGGTTACAATCAATCAATTACTGAAGTTGTTTCTTTCACTTGGCAATGCGGTATGTATTTTAGGTCATATTATTTTTCTTTTATAATTTTGCATAGGTAGACTTGATGTAAAAACTTTTATCTTGGGGTTTCATTATTCATTATTCACACTATTTCTTTGTAGACGTTTAGTAATAATTCTCGCTTTCTTCTGTAATCTTGGGGTTTGTTATTAACTCTTCTTAATACCTTCTTCATAACTATATTTTAATTCATACTTACTTTATTTTGAATGACATTTTTTCTATTTATTTTATTGTTCAAAAAATTCTCTTTTATTTACAAGTGTTTTCTCTTCAAAATCGATAATAAGTTGTTCTTATTGTATTTTAGAATTTAGTGGTAATATTTCTTTATGGACTCCTGATTGTATGTTCCCTTAATCCTTTTCGTGATAGGGTTCATTATTTCATATGTATTGTTATTATTATTTTTTGTTATCACATATGGCCCAGTATATAATAATAATAATTTTTTATTTATTCCCTCTAGAGTGCTTGGTAGCTCCCTGTTTCTTATTAATATTTTCTCGCCGTTTGGTACTTAATTGGTTTTGGATTATTCTTTTCATATTTCCTTTTCTTCATTTCCGCCTTTTCCATTACTCGGTTATAAAATTTAACGGTTTCAAACTGATATTCTGGGTTATTTGGAAAGTTTATAATATCCTGTATTTCTCTAGGTGGAAGCCTTTCAAACATAACAGTATAAGGGGTATTTTCAATGGACTGATGGTAAGATATATTTAAGAACTCTTCGGTCAGTGATAAGTATTCGTACCACCTTCTCTGTTGGTCATGACAGTAAGTTCGGAGTATTCTGCCAACTTCCCTCAATACACGTTCTGCCGGATTACTGCTGGGGTGGTATACTGAAGTCTTATATGTTCTAATGTTGTGTTTTAAAAGATTATTTCTCCATTTACAGCCTTTGAATTGCGTACCATGATCGGTGATAATAGATGACGGTTTACCAATCTCTGTTATGTAACGTACAATGACTATTTCCAGAATTTTCTTGGTCGTGGCTCTGCTAATAGCGTAGAGTTTAGTGTATTTGGAAAAGTGATCAAAAATAATAATTATGAATTTATATCTATGGTTTCCTCCACTGCGTGGGAATGGTCCACATATATCCAGAAATACTTTCTCCAGCTTATATTTGGATGTGATAGGGATCATGATTCCCTCCTTCTTCTCATTATTATGTTTAACCATCTGGCAGATGTGACATGCTTGTATGGATTTTTGCACTTTTCTGGTTATATTTTTTATGTACACTTGTTCTTCCAGGGCTTTGACGATTTTCATGGTTCCCATGTGTCCATATCGTTCATGGTAATCCAATATCAATTTGTTTTCCACAGCGGTGGGAATTACTAGTTTCCAGTTTATTTGTTTAGGGGTGACCTTAATAAATAATCGATCATCATGTATACAGTAATATTTAGTAATAACCTCATCAGCATTTTGTACCTTCTGGCGTATGTTTATTAATTTGGGATCCGATTTTTGGTGTTGATTAATTTCATTTGTAATAATTTCTAAATCCTTCCGACTCTTAATGACATGGTACACCTTTGCAATCTGTTCCTTTTCTCCTTCGAACGTTTGGTCTTGTATGTTTATTCGGGACAAGATATCGGCTGCTATGTTCTTTCTTCCAGGTATATATTCCCAATCGATGCAATACTCTTGCAATGCAAGGACCCATCTAGTTAGCCGGCCATGACTAAGTTTACATCTTTTTAGAAATGAAATTGATTTATGGTCACTTCTTACGGTCACTGGGTATCCGAGTATGTAAGTTCTAAATTTATTGCATGCGTACACTACACTTAGCAGCTCCTTCTCGATAACGTTATAATTGCGTTCGCAGTTGTTAAGCACTCTGCTGGCGAAGCTGATTACCATATGATGTCCTTCTTTATCTTCTTGATATAGGGTAGCTCCTAAGCTAACATTGCTCGCATCACAATTTAAATAAAAGCGTTTGTTAAAATCAGGGTGGTACAACATAATTGTTTCTAAAAATTTCTTCTTGATTAATTGCAGAATTTTATCTTGTTCTGGTCCCCATGCCCATTTGTCTTTGGATGATAATTGTTTCTGAAACTTGGCAGTTACTTCCGAATAGTTATCTTGGAATTTTCGGTAATAGTTACAAATTCCAAGAAAGGATTGTAGCTGTTTTCTATTTTTTGGAGTAGGGAACAATTGAATTGCTTCTACTTTTTCTGTTGAAGGTGTGATACCCTCCTCAGACAAATTAAAACCTAAGAACTTTACTTGGTTGGCGATAAATTTAGATTTATTCAGCTTGAGTGTTATGTTGTTTTCGGATAACTTTCTCAGTACCTGTTCCACCCGCTCGCAATGTTCATCCCAATGTGAAGAAGTTATAAGTAGGTCATCTACATAGACCGTAGTGAACTGCAGTGTTTCTTGTCCGAATACTTGGTCCATACATTTTACAAATATTGCAACAGAATTAATTAGTCCGAAAGGTAGTCTTTTAAATTGATAGTTCCTTCCGTCAAAAAGGAACGCCATGTATTTTCTACTATCTGGATGTAGTTCGACCTGCCAGTAACCGCATACCGTATCCCAAGTACTGATGTATTTAATGCCGTGGAATTTCTTTAACATTTCTTCTATTTCGCCTGGTGAAGTCCTATCATTGATGATCATTTTATTTATTTCCCTAGCGTCCAGGCAAATTCTCACCTTTCGTGAATTTGGTTTAATCTTTAGTTCATTTGTTTTGAGGTTTATTTAATTTCCTCATTTGTTTTACTAAAATTTTCCTTATTTTATTCATTTGTTTTCCTTGAGTTTTCCTTAATTTCTTCTTTCATTTGTCTATTGCTTTCCTTATTCTCCTTGATTTCCTCATTTATTTTCCTCAGACTTTCGTTAGTTAGTCTGTTCTGTTCTGCCATAAATATCATCAATTCCTGCCAACTTGGTGCTTCTCTGGCTCCAGTTTTATCTATTTGGTCCCCTTGGGCATCTTCTTCCATTACTCCTTTTACCTTGTCCGTAATTATTTCAGTTTCCGTTAATTCGTCTGTCTGTTGTTCCATTTCACTATCTGTTATTAGTTCTATTTCCTGTTCTTGTTCATCTATTTCCTTCTCCGTTTCTCCTGCCCT
Organism: Magicicada septendecula; assembly: GCA_034769895.1. Classification (NCBI taxonomy): domain Eukaryota; kingdom Metazoa; phylum Arthropoda; class Insecta; order Hemiptera; family Cicadidae; genus Magicicada; species Magicicada septendecula. The sequence continues at coordinate 484,241,875 of CM068367.1, read as the reverse complement.
AATCCTTGATCTACCTCTGGTATGCATGTTTATTCTCCCACAGTTGCCTGCTCTGGTTAAGTAATATTAATATAGTTATAGTTATTTAACTTAAGCCCCACGTTGGGCGCCAATTTGTATCGATACGAGTACGAGCGTCTCGTTATTTTCACACAATATAAGCCTATTCGTTGCTATGAACGGGTATGTTCCCCTGTCTTTACTCTCTTAGGTCGTTTTAATTTACTTCAAATTTTTCAAATATCTGAGATATTTCGAGTTGTGGGATATAGTGATTTAATTAACTAATATTAACTTATCTCTCTAAAGAATATCAGTATTAGTGTACTTGAAACTTAAATAATTAATGTATTATTCTGTAATTTCGTTCAACCCTATTATACCTTGAAGAGAATTATGTATAATTTTGTATTTTAACGCTCTCTCTTTGGTGTCGGAGAATTCCGCTATAAGCGCTGTAGTACCGGGGCAACGAAACTTAGAGGTTAATTCACGGTTTAGGTTAACCAATTATTCTATACTTAGTCAGTTACTGTTTTATTCCCAACTCATTAAATAATACTCCAAATGACAAGATTTTGCAACTATACAAAGGTTCTTTATTTGTTTACTTCTTCAACATTGAATGAGATATGTTCCAACTGGCATACACAAAGGCTATAGATTGCGTGAATCGATTATTGATCAGTCCGATACGTTATTTAGATTCTGTTATATAATGTGTTTTAGTTTGTAATTAACTTAATTCAGGGTGTGAAGGTTCTTGTAACTGTGGAGAAGATTAAAAATACATATATAAGAATGCAAGATTTACAAATTTGAAGTGTTGTGTAGTTAATATGATTTATACAATAATGATTTACCAGACTAGAATGAAGCGAATCGTGTAGGCGGTTGTTTGATAACTTTACTGTTCTGGATGATTATGTTGTACTGTTTTCTTTCTTCGGATGTTAATAAAATGGAATTCTTGTCCTGTTCACCTCGGAAATACAGCTCACTAGGTTGATTTACTGCCAGACTGGTTCCTTCTGTAAATTCTGGATCCAAATACGTTCTTCCCTCGTCTGAAGTAATTGGTGATGTTCCGTGTATTTATAAGGTTATGATTTCCAGTGTAGTGTCTATTATTGGTTGTGATACAGTTAACTCTTTATATTGGGTTTAATATATTATCAACTCCTTTCGGATATGGGACAATTCAAGTCCTTCCTTGTAGAACCCAGTTATTTATTTTTTATTGTGATATCATACTATAGCCTCGTTTGGTTAAACTGTACTGGCGTAAGTCAATGAGATTATCTTTAGTATTTTGGTGTATTATAAGAGTATCAAATACTTTAGTATATATTCCAATTATATTAGACAGTTCTTAGGTTTTTTAATCTCATCACATTCAGATCATAAAAAGCAATAATTGAAAATCAACAACTTCTTCATTTCCTGTAGTCCATAGCAACCCATTATTTTCCTTCCTTCTCCATGTTTTGTAAATAGTGTTTATTTCATATATTTTTTGTCTATTCCTTATTAATTTGCTATCATATCGGAATATAACTTTACCGATAGTTGGTTTATTATTTTCTACACATATTCTGCTGGTTTTTTGATATGAGCCTGTTTCTTTTATATTTACTACTTTTTCGATATCAAACGTTATCAATCGATATCATGGTATTGTGGCATTATCATAATTTGTATAAATTGAGATGGTTTATTATAAATCATTACTTATTTAATGTTTTTTCCTAGCTCTTCGAACCGTATTCATTAATTATTATTAACTTACGTACCTAACCTTTAGGTTATGAGTGGTTATATAGTGTTATTGGCTGTTAGGCCTTTTATTGTATACGGACCTACCTTTGTTTATAACTGGTGAACAACTATAGCCCTTTTACATAAATTCATACATATAATCAAATCTTAACTATTAACATTTACATAAACAATTATTCTTTTCATATCTAATGACAATTTTATCTTGATCTATGGATCACACATAAGAAAATTGAAATCTATTAACGCTAACTAGCTGCTTCACACATCATTCTACAACAGTAATTGAATAATACATCTTGTTTCATTACCTTTCATTAACTCAACAAGTAATTGGTATAACATAACATAAACTTTATCATAACATTCGTTGTCACTAAATACTATCATTTAATTCAAAATCCTTACTTGCTATTGCTATAAGGTAAATTATTGTTTCATTTTTTGTTTACTTTCATGGTCATTTACTTTGACAATTTCTGTACTATTCTACTTCTTACACTTCTCATCAGTATCATATTGATTTACTTTTCACTGAACATAGATCATTAACTATTGTCTAACTTACAGGTTTGTTTATTCTCGTTATTTCTATCTTGCATCCTTATTTATCTTTATCTATAATTATAAATGTAATTATTAGACTTTTGTTTTATCATGGGGTTAGATATTGACTTGCTTATTATTTTGTTAATATTATATTTATGTAACATAGATGCCAGCATTTCTGTTGCGTTACAAGCATCACAAAATGATACCAACAAATAAACCCAATTGAATTATCAAACTAGGTAGGGAATTTGATAAAATAAACAATTAATTAGATAAAGGAAGAGTTATAGCAACTAATACAATGAACAATGAATAAAGAATGAATAATTGTTATAGATACATGAATAGATTGAAAAGCTAAAGTAGACTTGAAAGCCAATATCATAAATAACTTGAGGAAAGGACATATAAAATGACTAGACTAGACTATTATCTTTGACCTAACAAATTAGATTAGGAAATGATTGAAATAAATCTTAACATAAATATTGAAAAAATGTAATGTATAGCGTATAAGAAAAAATGTATTTAAGATTAAGAAACTCAGTTTTATAACAAGCTTAACAGTCCAGCTAGGCATCAGACCTAAGACTACACTAATAATAATTATAAGTATAAAGTTATATTAAAAAAATGTATAATTATGAACATAATTATATGTATTATATAGGACAAGAATGAGACAATGATCATGAAACTGTGAAATGACACAGTATAAACAATAAATAAAATGTAAAATATTATTAACAATGTATAATAACTGTAGTAACAATTTGTAGTAACTGGCAACATGACCTTAAGAAAATGTATGACAAAAACCTATAAACATATATTCTGTATCAAATATACTAATTGTAGAGATTCTATTATATCTGAGAGCAAATAATAGACACTTATACAAATTAAATAGATATCATTACATTGTAAGCATGTTGTAAAGGTTTTAATTTTGAATAACAATGTTATAGTGAATGATGTGAAGGAAGCCTATTTTTGTGTATTATAGAATGATAAAGTTGTAAAGGAGAAAGTAATTTAACTAAACTAGTAGTATAAAGAGTGCCAAATAAACTGACTACTAAAAACTAATGTTATAGAAACCAATATTATTGTTTAGGAACAAATAATAACATAGTTAGTAAGAATTTAATGTAAACCAAGAAACCCTGCATGTTCTGTAGAAGATATATAGGTACATTATCAGATAAAAGGCATGTTTTAAATAACAAAATGTATAATGAAAGATCGTACTGTATATTAGAATTAAGAACCAATTGTTACATGTTATAAGAATTAAGTCATTTTATAGTAAGAAGAAAAAAATAATCACAGATACCCAAACCAATGTTAGGCCTATTATATCAATTAAGAGTTTTATAGGAAAGTAAGGTTTGTAATTATGATTTATATTATTAAAACGTTTATTAACAGCATAAAAACATATTGAATATATAGAAACAAAAGATTGTAATAAAAATATAACTTGTAAAAATAATGTATTAGCCTAGGCCAACCGTTAAAAGTGTTCATTTTATTATCAATGTAGGAAAATATATCATGTGAGGTCTTAAAAGGACTAAAGTAAGCAGTGCGATGCTAATAATATAATAACAATTGTAATTATCATAAGAAACTTATGTTAGTTTTAAGAATTTTGTGAATTATGATATAGAAACAATATAATCTCAAAACCAAAAACAGACGCCGTCGTTGATAATGACGTAATTATCGTTGACCATGACGTAATTATCAACCAATTGGAATTTTATGTTTGGAGTGTGGACCCCGAAGGAATGATTCTCGACACCAAAAACAGACGCCGACAATCAAATAATTCAGAGCATCGCTCGCATTCTTGTATCATCATCCAGAGTATTAACAACGGCTCTCCGCGTCACTTTTAACCTCAACTCATAGTACTAATCAACTTCAAGGAGGTTAGGTGTCCCGTGTAAACAAGACATAACCCAGAAAAAATATAAAGTGTTGTGAGTTAGTGGTGACATAATAAGGGCAATAAAGTGAATTATTAAGTGAAATGTGAATAAGAACCAGTGAATAACAAAAGGGAAGTATAGTGTAAATACTTAGAAAATATTTAACCAAATTATAGATAATAATATTGAAATAACCTCACTACTTTATATACATTTATGCACGATATATCACTACACAAGAACACTAATACATTAGTAATTGTTAACTATTTTAATTATTAATCCGTCGAGTTTCATGTTGGAAACTGTTTAATGCATTCACATGAGGGTAACCTCAAATTAGCCACTGTTCGGCCTATACGAGCCTTTTATTATTGTCATATGTAAGATATTATTTGTGTTTACCATAATCAAATCATTATTGTAAAGCTTAGTAATTCGTGACATTTAATTTCGTTAATTATTTTTGTAGATCAAAAGAATTCACGACTGAGAGTAATATAAAATAATTTTTAGTAAATTTGATTCAAGTAGAGTTGCCAATCGCTGAGCAAAAATTATAATAAGACAGGTCAATTTATTATCGAATCAAATTGTATTTAATTTAAATTAGAAGCGGTCAAACACAGTAGAAGGAAGAATAAATGAATCATAAATCAGATTAATTTAGTACGACTTATTATTTTCATAATTGATAGTTTTTTTATTTACGAAGTTTGGAATTTTCAATCCACCTTAATGATTACGTTGGCAGTACCTAATCTTGAGGCGCCACGTATTGTTTAAATTCTCAAACCAAAACAAATGAATTAACATAAAAGTGAACCAGAATAATAAAATTCAAATCACTAATTTCAAGTAACCAAATAATATAGTGATTTCACGAATAACAAAAACTTTATGGAATGTTAATCTAAGGTTCCATATGGCGCCCAATTTAATTCAAACCCACCAATAAAGAACTTTTGGTAGTGCTAATAAATCTAAATCACATTTAATTAATTGAATGGACCAAATAAGATAGAACTTTACTGACTTAACAACAACAACGTGAGACGATCTACCAGAATATATCGACCCCGATATTATTTATTACATTATCAACGTTAGATTAAACAACAACACATCAGTGTAAACGACAAGGTACGTAATCACAAGGTACGTAAAACTTTAGCGTTACAATATATATATATATATATATATATATATATATATATATATATATATATATATATAGGTATATACATATTATAATATGTATAATATTACAAATTGCAACGATACAGCCATATGCTGTATTGAGCATTGATTTAAATAAATATAAAATTTGTAAAATTATTATAAGTTTGGGGTAAATGGACAGGTCTGAGATTGTAAAATTGTTTCATTGTTATACTAGGGGAGAAATTAACCTGTTCCAACAGGCAAAGAACACCTGCTCGATTGTATGTGTGTTACGCGTGTATCTTGTGTGTGTGTTAGTGATGCATGTACAGACAGGAATCTCAGCTACCGGCCCCAATTAATTACTAAAATAATTATTTTAATTCACTGTGTGAAAACTAATTAGTGTATAAACAAACAAAAGGCACCAAAGTGTGTGTTATCCACGGTAGGAAAATGACGTTAATAGGACACACTACGCGAAGTCAGTGCGAAATAAATAAACCAAAAATACGCAAATTACACTAAGACGCTCAAATTAATACAGTGAGTGCTTAATCAAATTAGCTATGATTTGTGCTACCTCAATTCCGTACAAAACATTGCCATTTGCAAAAAATTCCAAATACATGAAAAGGTTCGAGAGTGGGGGCTATCATGTGATCTGCAGGTCTCGACAGGATAATTTCGGAACCAACAGGTGCGGAATCTCGAGAGGGTATAAATTAAGGGTTCGACTGGAAACCCTTCTCTTCTTTTCAAAACACAGTTGCAGTCGGATATGCTGTCCGTCGGCAGAACAGTTTTCTTTTATTATAAGTCTCATCTACGAACGAATAAAGACGTTCAGTAATTATGTTTACACTAGTACGGGAAACGTAGAGTACCGGGACCGTTTAAGTGAGCCAGAGTATCAACAGAGAAGCAAAAAGAGCGACGCGAGATGCTAGACGTTAGGAGATGCTTTTTAGACGCCTAGCAGCCGAACGAGATCCACCTCGCAGCAGATAGTAATTCTCTGGGACGGACCACACACTGCTGGAGAACGACGCTGGATTCTGGACATATCCAGGACCACGCCAAGCCAGGGGTAACGGAAACCCAACTCTGGACAACGCTGGACCCCGTCAATAAGTCGTAAGGTCATCAAAACTCGAGGTGACATGCATAATGCATTTATAAACGATTTTTTTTTAAAGATCTCATAAAGACTATATAAAGAGACAATGAATTAAAACAAAAACGTTTATAATTAGAAAGAATGTAACAGAGTCTTATGTAAATGTTTTAGTCGTAAGAATGAGCGAACGCATACAGATAAATATAAAAAAAGATAGTTTAATTTTGAGATAGTATAATTTTTTTGTATCAAAGTAAAATAATTGAAATGATTTGATATTTGTATTTTGTAGAAAAGAATAATTTAAATTTTGAATACGAAACAAATGCCAGTCTAAGAGTAAACAATATAATTTTAAATTATTTAAAAAAAAGAAACATTGGTATAGACTGAGCAAGCTGAGGTCAGATCTGAGTTAAATGAATTCAATTAAAATAAAACTTAATTACATTTAAATATTATTTTTTTTATTAAATCAATTTGAATAAATGTCTAGATTAAGCTTATTAATATGTCTAGAGGTAAGAGTGTTTTAAATGTGTGTAACACCGTATAGCTTAAGAGATGAACTTAATAATGGGTGATATCTTGATCGGAGATTATTACCAATGTTTTATTATTAAAACAATAAATATGAAATTTTAACTACTCATAAATTTACTACTTTTATTATAGTTACACCTGGTATTTTTATAATTATTTACAACCTGCATATACAAAAGGTATCGTTGTATAATTTTGGATCCCAAAGAACGTGGGGTCACATAAATTACAGTATATCAAATTTATGTTATGTATCGTTGTGATATATTACATATATGTGTTATTGTACATATTATAATATTATTTTTTGTATAACATTTTAGTAATACAATTATATTCCTATAATATTAAACTAATATGTATATTTATAATTATTTCCTAATTAAAAGTACATAAAATTAACATATACGTTATGTATATGTATAAAACATAACAATTACGTAATTTTATTTATTCGCGTCACGTACGTATAATTCTGTTAAACATCATTTAATTACACTATTTTCTTTTACTTTCTCCGTTAATAAAGTGAGTGCTATTGTAAAATTATCTTTGTAAGTGAATATTAGTGTTAAAAAAATATTTAATGCAAGTTATCGATTTATGCCCTACGGAATTAATTGTAGGAATGTCTGAAGGAAAGATTACAGTTACTTGAGGCTGGAGGCTTGACGCTTTGCTAACTAATATTATGAATTTGCTATCCCCGGTTGAAATTCTGAACAACACCGTAACATCGATATCAGCTTTCAGCCCCAATATCGCCTGGGTCTGTGAAAATGAGTACTTGGGATAACTGTCTCAATGTAGTAATGAGTGTGGTCAAGACAATGTATTTTCGACAGACATGAATGTTTTGTGAAGGTGTTGTATCCTATTCAAAGTTTTTATACCTTTACTATTGTTATGAAGATAACGGTGATCGGATACCTAGAACAGTGTAATAAACGATTAAATGCCAGAGAAATTGATAGTCCATTTTTTTATTAACGCGCCTATGAAAATAATCACATACGTATTTATCTAATACACTAGGTACACACACAAAACTCACTTATTGAAAAGTTGCAATATTGATATGTTTTTAATACAAGCTAATCAGTTTTTAATACTTAATTTTTGCACTAACCGGCACTCTGGTTGCTTTAAAACAACTCGCAGTAAATGACTGACTAAACTCCCTTTATTAAAGATGCCTGCAATATTATAACAACCTTGTGATTGGCGAGAAAGCTTAACACTTGTTTATTTGATTTTTCTAGATAAGTGTGGAACCTACAAACCGATTCACGACACCGCTGTAGGTTTATGTATCGCTTTCTAATGAATCATAGGAGTACCGACAAGCCGCTCGTATGAGTGTTATTGATGACGCTTCGCCGTTACCATATGTTTGATAAGAAAATGATGTATGCCTAAGGTTACTCGTAATTAAGGACTTCGATTTTACAGTACTGACTGAAATATTTTCTCTCTTGAAAGTTCCTTTACAAACGTGAGATTTCTTCTACATTCTTCAAGCTGGATTAAAGCTAGCAATAATTCTATACCATGAATAAAACAGGAAGGAGATCGGTGTAGTGGTTTTGTAGAGGAACATAGTTTCCGCACCATGGCGCATTCTTAATGGGCTGACTCGTATGTTCTTCAACATATCTGGAAACGTGCTGTGGTTACTATGACAACATCCAACAACCTGTAGGTTGACTGCCTAAGACAAAAACCGTTCTTACCGCTAACATCGAGCGAAATCCTACTCTTGTTCAAAGTTTACACAATGTCACAAAAGTAACCAATCTGGTTAGTTGAGATGGCATTAAGAAGAATGTTGTCATGGTACTGTTATGCACACTACGCTCCGCCTTACTTGCTTGTTGATCGCAATATAATAAAATTTTTGATGTTAGTAACGCAGTACTATGTTAAGTATTTGAATTAACTAAAACAAAAAAAGTTTGTAACCGAAGTTCAGGCACAGATTAAAAAAGTGGCACTTTCATACGACTTATTTAATAATTAAATATTTTATAAGTAATTAAACATTAAGAAATAAATATATTAAACGTATTAAACTTAATTAATTCAATAACAATAGTCAATGTTGTAGCATGACAGATAATCCACTAAGTAATAATTATAATATGATTATAATTACATTTAAATTAATTAACTCAAAAGAAAGTTCGAAGGAAAATAAGGAATTATCAAATAAAAATAATTAAATATCAAATGAAAAGAATTAAATATCAAATGAGAATAATTAAATATCAAAGTGAACAACACCACCATAAAAGAAAAGTATAATTAAATTATAAAAATGCAACCATAAAGTATAAAGGAAATTCAAATCCAAAGAAACTGATATAAAATCAGGAGATTACCCAGGAAGGTTAGGAGCAGGTGATAAAGAAGATACCCCGAAACCAAGAAGGGACAGTAAGGTTAGGAGCAGGTGATAAAGAAGATACCCTGAAACCAAGAAGGAAGAGGAAGGTTAGGAGCAGGTGATAAAGAAGATACCCCGAACCAACCAAAGGACAATGAAATACTTACCTTGGAAAACCCAAGACAGAAGAAATGAAGAAAATAAGATGTAGGATGGGAGAACTACGAAGAATACCCATTAAAAACCTATTAATAAAAATAACAAACCCAGAACCAAATGTTAATGTCACCCCAAAGAAAGTATAACACCCCAAAACCTCATGTAAAATAATTATAAACAAAAGTGTTTAGTAGTAAATAGAAGTGCACCAAAGAAAGTTATTATGTAATAAAATAAACAAATCTTCACAGTCCCTTATAACTAAAAGTTTGGTCTTAGAATATTGTAGAACTCAAATATAAATCAGAACCAACAGTGTAAGTGTACCAGTGCAAGTGATTTCTATTTAATTAACTTCAAGTGTAAAGGTGTAACTTATATTTTAACTATGTACAATCAAATAACTTTAAGTTTTATAATAAATACAGAAATGAAGTAGCATGAAGTATTATTATGGAAATATGTCTAATATTTCATAAAAGAGGCCACATCTTTTTATCAAAAAACATTCATAAAAATGCAAATGATAAAGAGAGCTGAGGGGAAATAATTACTGTAACAGGGGATTAAAAAAATGTAATATACAATAAACAGAAAGGACTGTAATTAGATTAAGTTTAAAGGAAAATTTAACAATCAAATGGCTAATTATGTTTATGTTCAGAGCCTATGAACTCCACAGTTCAAAGTGGTAATAAAATATAGAATTATAAATAATATAAGAATATTTATTATGTATAACAGTGTTCATACAGACTAAAGTGTTTCTGTATGTATACTAGACTAATTTGTCAAATGTTTGTTATGTATTTTTAGAAATAGTTAAAACCAATGTATAGCTTTAAAGACAGATAATAAATGTTCAATATTGTTTTTATAGTATGAGCATGAATACAATGCTACATGTTTCAATAGTTGTATAAGGAATTTTGATGTAATATTATGTTAACTTTAGACAGTCAGAGAGGGTATAGAATTAGTAATATTAAAAAAAAACAGTATATGTAAAACAATAGAATCTAGGCCAAAATGGAAATTTCAATAAAATTTGTATCTGAATAAGGAAGTTAAATAAAACAAGCAAACTGGTTAGATTTATATAAGGTAAATCAATCACCAACTACTGTAACTGAAACTATACTTTAAAAGAATCATATAAAAGGTTGTATTAAATTATTAAAAAATTTCAAAATGTAATACCTGAGTAAATTTGTATTTGAGTAAGGAAGTTAAATAAAACAAGCAAACTGGTTAGATTTATATAAGGTAAATCAATCACCAACTACTGTAACTGAAACTATACTTTAAAAGAATCATATAAAAGGTTGTATTAAATTATTAAAAAATTTCAAAATGTAATACCTAACCATTTCAAAGGAGAAATAGTAAATTCATGAATTACAACTAAAAGGATGATCAAATTGTTAAATTTATAAGAAATTAAGGAAAGGTAAGGATTTATATCAATCAGAAATTTATTATAATCATATTTATAACACTTAAGATGGCTAATATGTTGGACAAGAACAGGAAGCAGATATTAGGCCTATATTTCCAAAAAGACAGAAATATAGCAATTTTAACAAAAAACTTTATAAATATGGACTATTGTATGTCAAATTAAACAGAAGGAGTCAAAGAAACCAATTATATAATTACTAGTTCACGAAAGCAATCAATATACAAAAGTTGTTCTGAATATAATGTATTTTATATCACATGGAGAGGAAGTGATTTATATTTAAACAATACTTTTCTAATATTAACTTGGCAAGATATTTCTGTAGACGAAGGAAGTAAAACAGTTCTTAATTAACATTCAACGCGAACGGTTGTTACAAAATCGCTCTAAGAACCTATATCGAGTATATTTAATGGCGTATAAGGTTATGCATTAAAAAACGAGAATTACCGAAATTGTCATTTTAAACTTAAAATCAGTGAGACACACCACCACAAACAGTGAGAACAATCAATACTTAACAGAATACTTGTGAAATAAACCAGTAAAACTATCACACTTTAAGAATTCACGTTACAACGAAACTCATGATTTTAGCTACACACAGACAAGAGTGAAAACACCAATATACAAAACAATTAAAGCCAGTGAACGAAGAACACTTAAACAGGACACCTCAAACAACACAATAGACATTATACACTATTCCGGAGATAATAAAACAGTTGTGAAGGTAATTTTATTATCAGAATTTCCAACCATCATATCGCAGTTTTCTTCTACAACGAGACGTGCCGCCATTTTGAACTCCCATCATGCAAAGTGTCTGCCAGCAAAGATTCGTCGCCACTGCATTGGTCTGAATATTTCAATTTTATAAACATTATAGCTTATTATCAACTTTGTCATTTATTAATTATTAAGAATTCTTTGTACATGTTATACTTTCTATGCCTGCCCCTTCTCTGACTATATAATTATAACCGCTAAAAGAACCATTCTAAACATTCATATAATATAACCTGTTTTGTGAAATCGATTATCCCTGGAAAAGAGTCGAACATTATAACAATATCGATTTTCAATCGATATTTTCCAAATAAATGTTAATAAATCAAAATAATTCTATTATCTCGTTTTAAAATTATTTCACACATTAATATAAGAGTGTTTATTAACTACAGAACTTACCGGAAGACGACATTTACTAAAGGAAAGTGATAATCTGGAGTATATAAGAAAATCATCAATCGATTAGTAAAGTAAGACAATCTAATTAACTCCAGATTCATTTACGGTCAACCAGAAGTGCATATATTAACATAATAAACTCACAGAATTTTAAATTTTCAACGGAATTTCATAACAAGAATTATTTATAAATTATTCAACAATAAACAAACATAAAAAATTTCTTTGGAAAATTTTTTTTAAAAATCAAATTACAATTTTTTTTTTGTACAGTATTAAATATTTATTTGTAACCAGTGAAAACAGGTCTTGTTACAATGTACGCCTACAACTGGTGCTGAGAACAGATAAAATTTGTTTGACCTGCCAGATGCTACAAAAACTTTCTTGCTAATGCAACTAATCGTTACTGTTCTGAATAGTGTGTCATCAGAGACAATAATGAGAACATCACGTATTTAAAACTATAAACAGAGGGTCTGTTTCTGCTTTTGCAATTACTTTAATTAAAAAAGAAATTCTCGTTTCAGGGCACCTAACAGCAAACGACTCTGGATGTTTCTGCTGCAAACGTGAGCTGGTTTGCGTTACTTCACGCCGCTTTGTTGTTCCACTTGAATACGACGATGCGCTTAAGAAAATGAAATTAGAAAAAAATTGTGAAACAAAAAATAAAATACACTTCAAATTAACGAACAATTGTGCTGCAGTAATAACGTTATTAGGTAAATACTATATTGTACAGAATTCGCTGAAACTTTCATTCAAGAAAGTCGGTTGCTTTTTTCAAGTAAACTGATTAACAATTAGTGCTTGTTCAAGTTGTTAGTATGATGTTTTACAAACTCTATACAGAAACTGTATTTGGAAGACTTTATGTGTTCTCGGTGTGTTCTGGTATACCGACACGTCTGTGTACCAGAGGCATTCAGATTACCCAGACGACCGGAACATAACTAACAAAAGTCAAGATGATTGCTTGTTTTGTTCTAGCGGCATTACAGCGCACAGAAGGGATGAAATGGACTTCTGTTGTTAAACGACGAGACGTATTGCCAACACCTCGTACAGGCGCCTAGGTTAATTACATCTCGCTCGAGCCAACGATTAGAACGGAAGACAGGGAACGACGATGATTCATAAAGACACTACAGTAAACCAATATGTTGGTCGACATTTGGCATTTGCCTGTTACTTTGGGCGACAAAGAAACGATTGGAAAAGGACTGACGCGACGACAATTTTCTTATCTTCTACTGGTTTACCAACAGGATGTTACTATTGATATACTTTACCACACGTTTACGGACACACACACACACACACACACACACACACACGCACATACATGATAGTGTTATTTATTATTTACGAAAAACAAAAAGTAGTATTGATCATTTTTCGAAACTTCCGGGATTGAAGATCGTGAGATCGTGGCTGATAGTTAAAACTGACGTCTTCGTTACTCGTTAACATTTTGGCGAGCCATTTTCAAAACAGGTCAGGTAGAAAAATTGCCTCAACATTGTTAACAAAGGTTGTTTCTAACGCTGGAGAATAGATTTCCCTATATAACTTTTCAATACATAGTTGTCCTCTAGCGTTAGAAACAGTCTTTCGTTTCTAAGCCGGTCAACGTTAGCTAGTAACGTAGGCACCAGTTGTAACTATCGACCAGGGCCATCAGAGACGGACGTGTCAGCTAATGACCAAGATGACTAGGTCCGTGAAAGGAAACACAATTTCAATTAATTGTCTTCTAAACTCTGCACCACTCACTAACTTTACAAAAACACTTTACTCTAGCTCGTTTAATGAAAATTATAGAATGTTTAATACTCAGGTGAACTTTAAATTGTTTAACATTTGAGCTTCACAAAGTTCAACGAAACACAGAAGTTTAAATTGAAACATAAATATACAGGTCTATTTTAAATTTATCGTCCGATCAGAAATCTTCATCTTTCCTCAACTGCCTCATCTTCATCTGTTCCCTCATCGATTGTTTTTTTATGGCCCCATATAGTTAGATACACATACAGTCTGTATATGCGTCTGTAAGATACCTAGGTGACGGAATTCATCAACATTTTTGTTTGGTTTCCCATAAAGCTGTAATTGTAATGCAACCACAACTGTAATGTACATACCGTCACTTTATTCCATGTTATATTTTATTTTACACAAATAAGTTGAACTAACCAGTCCACCATGTGGTGGTGGAATACAGTTCTATATAATATCTAGTCCGGTACTTCCCAATCGAGGAGCGATGGGGAATGAGTATGATATACTCATTTTGACATATTATGTAAAAAAAACTGAATAATTTATAACTGAATAAAACAACTGAATGAAGAATGAAGAGTGTTAAGTTATAATCATTACTCTATAACTGTGTTACGGGTGATAGGTGTAACAGTAGCAATAAACGAATAGGCAGGGTAACAATAATTACAATTACTTATTGTGTACACATAATTTGTTGGCTTGTCAGCACATTTTAAGGTGCCAAGCACTGAAGAAGATTGGGAACTGAACCAGTCGAAATCATAAAAGGCTTTAGTTATACTCGAATAGTAACAAACCACGGAATCTTAAAATTAAATTCCTTTTTAGATCAGTACAACGTGAAATATATAATGTAGATGCTGCAAATACTTTTAGTCCAACTTCGGTATGCCTTCATACTTCAAGTTACTAGTTATTAACTTAGTAATTAGTTACACGTGTTTTGACTACAGCTGAATTTACCCTTAACTGTTTTTAATTTTTGGTAACTGGCTAAAGTTAGCGTAAATATGACATAATATTGGAATATGTATATAATAATTGCAATTAAAAAAGTGTCATTTCATTGTCGGGCAACTGCAAAGATTTAATGAATTGAAAATTTTCTTAATGTTGAATATGCAAAATGAATTAATGGTGATTAAAAAAAATCTTCTTTTCTAATGGTTGTTTATTCGTAGATTTCGTACAAAATCCCGTAAGCTTTTAAATACGACATGCAAAGATTGCTTGAGTTGATTGAGATTTCAAGAGAGTAGCTTACATTAATCGTCCTAAGAACCTAAATGTTACAGATTTAGCATGAATTAATTTGCCTAATATTAGGCCTACATATTAAACCGGAAATTAAGGCATTATTCATAAATGTCGTATTGCATAATAAAATTTGAAAATGTGCAAAGTCAAAGCATAAAAATTTATTTTTAACAATTCTTTGAGTGAAAGTCCGCTTCGGTACAAATTTCCTCTCAGTTGTGTGCTATTCAGTCGTCACGAAACCTCCCAAATGATCATTTCTAACAAGTTTACACAATTATATCACCAGTATTCCTTATCCGTTTATTGTAGTTAATGGGAAAATAACTGTTCTTTTTCAAATTGCGTTTTGAGAAATAAACATAAAAGGCTGATCGTGCTTAAGCATACGCATTATACATAACGTTTTGTAAATAAAATTCTGGTAATACTCGTATAGCCAAACTAAATCGTATGGCTTGAAGAGAAACGAAACGGCAAATAAGCACTCAAATAGTGTAGATTTAATTTAAGCCCGGAGTGTTCAATGTAACTTAACCAACAGTTGAAATATTTGCTATTTTAAGGAATAAAATATTCTTTTGTAAATATTGCAATAATCTTTCAATTTTTGCACTAATACTTTGCTGTGATACTGAATTCGTTAACAGTCTGAAAAGGTCAAAAGTGAAATAAGATATTGCTAAAATGAAATATTTTGTTTTATCGCTGCAGTGGGTGCCAGAGAGAACTGTTACCATTATGAAACCAATACAGTACGTGCATTTTGTGGAATTTATATGATTAATTCAAAGCGCGCGCGCGTGTATGTGTTCATGTGCTTATGCGTGTACTCGCTGTGCTGGGGTGTGCGCCGTTGTGGGTTACCTAGGTGACGAACTTCATAAACATTTTCGTTTGGTTTCCGATAGAGTTGAAATTGTAATGCGACCACAATCCTTCCAAAATATCAATATACTACATTATTCATTTTTCTGCAGTTCATATTTCTTTCACGCTGCTGCCACTTCAACATAAGTCCTATTACGATAATATAAAAAACAAATGTTTTATATTTAGTGAATGTTCTAAATCGCAAACATTCTATGTGCGGCTACAGAAGCATGCTTTCGACAAAAACTCTTAATTAATAATTTTGTTTGAAGCAAAACAATGGATGTAATGTGCTAAAGTCATTTAATAGAATTATTACGTATTTCTTTAAATGTAATTTGAAAAGAGAATATAGAATTATCGCGTCGACAAATTTTAATTTACTCTTATTTATAATTTAATTTATTTACTTTAATTATTTTCGAATATTATTGTCTGTTGTATTAAGTTTACATGCTTTTACCTCTAATAACCATTAAAATGTTATTTATGACGATTGAAGAAAATGTGGTTTAAAGGTAGTAATAAATATGTTTCTCTTTATTCAGCATACTGCATATCATCTAGGCTCTTTCTTCTTGTAAATTTAAAGAAGTAGTAATTACAGGCAAATTAAAGGGAAAATTTAAGGAAACTGAACGTTCTTTGAGATTTATGTGAAATTTGGGTTTCTTCACTCAAAAATTAGGTGAACGATCCACAGAAACACATTCCGTCCTCCTTCTTAAGTCATCAGTCTTTCGACTGGTTTATACCTTCCTCGCATATACCCGTGGCGCTGTGTTGCAGATTAGAAACACATTATAACGTAATAAATGTTCAAACGTTTAACGATACATAGAAGTTTCAATTCGAAAATAGACGTGTAGTTCTATTTTAAATGAATCCTTGCATCATATATGTCCATATATCTCTGTCTTCCGCACCTTCATCCATTAGCTCAAATTTCTTCAGTATTTGTTCTATATTATGGATTCACGTAGTTAAAATTTGTTCCATTGTATTCCTCCGTCAAGTTTTGCAGTTATGAACTCGTCAAATATTCCTCTACCCTCACACTTCTTACGTCGTCATACATTCTTAATATTATTTGTTCTGTTCTTTCTCCTATGTTTCCTCATAATAAATCTGAAGACAGTGTCCGCCTGAATTAGTCTTCTTATCTCTTATTTCTTTTTTTTTAGTTTACATCTACCTGCTACTCTTCTGCAGAGAAAAAATTGAACTACAGTTAGTCTGCACCCTGTTGTTTACATCCCTTCAGTCCCTTACTTTCTATTATTCTATTATTAGACTTATTATATCCGATGTTGTGTTTTGTTAATAATCTTCTGTTTTGTTTTCTTTTGTTTGTAAGACTTCTGGTCTATAGCGCTCAGTTTGACATGCCTATTAATTTGTCCTCTTGTGATTTGCAATTTTTTTATTTCATGTTATGATCATGTCTAGTATTTGTCAATTTGTGAGTATATTTATGGGTTACTTGAGAAGAAAAAGCAGTTTTGACAACGTAAGGACGGCAATCGAATGATTGAACTGAATCTGAGGGAACAAAACCAGTTGACAAAACGTCGTTTACCAGCACTTACAATAGAGTATTCAGAAATTGAAAGATAACAGTAGAAGTGCCGTTCGTTAGACAGACGTTGAGAGGTAATATGATCGTTTATTACAAGGCGTGCAATACTGTTGGCTCATTAAAGTTCCCGTCACAATGACAACTTGCCGTTCCATTGCACTATTTCCAATGACAGGTAACGTTCTCTGTCTGTACTACGTTTATTGGTAGCTTATGTGTTTGTAATTACCGAACGCGAAGACAGTCTGCGTGCCTTCCAATTAGTTCCATCATGTCGTTGAATCAGTTTTGCCTGTTATCTCGCGTTCTCTTTCTGTCACTTGGTGCGTGCGTACTGTCACGAGCGCGTACAAATGCACAAGTCTGTGAACGTCCATACGTGTTTGATCGTATGACAAATGTCAAAAGCAGTCATCAGGGACAACCTGAACATTTGATCTCTTAAGTTAAAGACTAGTGTTATCAAAGGGAATATAGGAACATACTCTACTAACAAGACGTATTCTTTGAGCAAAAATCTTATTAAATGATTTTCAGTTGGTTGTGTGCAAGTATTGTTTATATTGTGGTATTCGTAGTCCTAAATTTTTAAGTTTTTACCGTGGTTCGATTTTCAAGAATTGTTTTTTTTTATGTAGCATAGAGCCAAATGCTACTGTTGGATTACTGTTTCTGATGTAATTGTTTTGTAATCTCCTGTCATGTTATCGCCAAAGCTTCCTCTTTACTCAGTCTGCACGAGGTATTATTTAGCAACCGGACAACAGAATGAACAGGAGTCTTCCGAGAACTGATAGCAACACAGAAGTCGAGACACTGATGATTCCATGGGTACAATGCAGATTAACCCAGAATATAAATGTATTGTAGTAGTATAGTTGTGTGTGTGTGTGTGTGTGCGTGTGTGTGTTTATACAATATATGTGACTACAGATACATACAATGTAGATATAGATATATAGCCATTTTTTTGGACAATGATAGTAAACTCTCTGAGTGCGGACCTTACACTAATTCGAATAAAGTAAATTATCATTCGATAAAATAAAATTAATACACTTTAATTTGTTAAATCTGTGAGTTAACGTTTGAGCCCTATTTTGACTTATTAATGACCTCGAATGTACAAAACAATGTTTTTTTTTTTTAAACTGAACACCGTTTTTAGATTTTGGGTTATAATTCTCTTTCATTTGATATCCAACGTGGATTTTTACAATTGTGCTAAACGTTTGATAGTTTTTCGCTTTATCGTGTTACAAAATTTATAAATTCAAATAAATAAACACTATTCAGATTTGAATTTAAATTATCTTTAATTTGATACACTCCTCAGTTTTAAAAAATTGTTTAACTCTTACATATTTCCCTCCACTCTCTTACTTATTTTTGAGAGAATCAATCTCAAAATGATAGGAATCTGTACTGTAAAAAAGTGTGAACGCTGATGCTAAGTTGTACCAACAAAAATCGGTTAAGTGCATTCAGAAGTTATCTTGAAACATACTCAAATCAGATAGACATGTAGGTAGACAGACAGACAAATGCCAAACGATCCAGTTAAAACTGAAAACAAGTTTCACTCGTTCAATCAGAGGATAACTCAATATATCGCGTGTATTGTATATTTTTACTATATTCTATCTATATTCATCAGCCTCAATTACACTTAATTAAATTAACACCAGCAGGTACTAAAATGATCTAAACGTCAGAGTGATGGGTCGAAATGGTAATACTTACACGAACCACCGGTGGCTTCAATTGCTCGCCACAACCACGTTTTCGGAATTGGCCGCCAAGACACCCTAGAACAGTCACAAGGTAACTTACATTATTGATAAAAACAGCAATTAAAAACGTTAGCATTCACGAGCAAAGATGCATTAAAACGGTCTGACGTCAAAATAAAGTATTGTAAGAGGTAACATTCAAAGGTTAAAAAGAACCAAACGGTCCAAAAGTCAAAGTGATATGTGGGGAGGGTGGTCAGTAACAAAATAATGCTTTTGTTGTAGTTTAGTTTGTTACGATACTGTACCATCTTTTAGTTTACACCATAATTAGAGCGTGTAAAATCGAATTTATTTGTATATAAAGACCGTACCTAAGCCTAACGGTCTGAAAATAGTATTATCTACTTGCTGTTAATTACTTATAAACACCATATTTTTATTAGTCTTTTTAGCTTTCTATGATTGCTTTCTGTAAACTCTGGATTAGAAGTACATCGTGTGAGTCGAAGTTAGGCTGATCGACACAGATGGTAAGACCGTTTAAAAAAAAGGAAAGTTGTATTGTTTTACCTCTTTGTTATTTATGTACGATAAAAAAATAATTATCATTTGGTACTTTTTAGTTAAAGAAAGTCTCAAAACATCGAAAAAATACCGTATATTTCTTTAAGAACAGATTTTGAAGATAAATATCATTAACTGATGTTATTTAAGTAAGGTAAATAATGGGGATAATTAATATTATTAACCTTATTATTAATAATTCTTATGGGGATAATAATGGGTGGCTGAAGCGTAGTGCTGACCACACTGCCTTCCTTGTATGCCGTACGGCTCACATTAGGCAGGCTACCCTGCCTACTCCTAAGCTACTTCGGTGGTATACATGGGAGCCATTATTATTATTACTATATAAATAAATAATATACATAAATAATGATAAACTTATATTAGAGTTTCATTCATCGAATCAAAACATTATGCATGTCAGACTACACATATTATAAGTTATATATCTAAAAGCCAAACGGACTTAATACTTTACTTAATATACTTAAGAAATAAAAAGTAGGCTACATTAGAAAAGTACTAAAAGGTTCTCTCTAAAAGAAGACCCAGACTCCTTGCGCGTAAATTGTTCTCAAACTGTAACAATTACAAGTGGCTCTTGGTAAGGCATATACTTAGTTTAATGTGTCACAAACCCCGACTACGTGATGGAACACGTTTTATAGAATCAATTTTTAGCTGATCTGTGTACAGTAAAACTTTTTCCCGTATAGGACGTTGGCGCGGTATTGTAAGTTGCGGATATAGGCGCATAAACGGCAGGCGAACTGAATATTTCCTAAGTGATGGGAAATAAAGTGAATGCACTAAAATAAGAAGCTATCAACGGGCAGAGGCAACATAATAGAGGCATCAACTAAATCTATGATTTGATCGCCTCATGCATTATGTATACACATGAACGCACGCGTCAGACTTCTGAAAGCTCAAAGTTTTTGTCCTATATAGCGCGTAAATAAAGCTTTTAGTTTCTGATAAACATCTATAAAAAATGCAGTAGACTGACATAAATTTTATTTAACTGAAAGTACAAATTCTCACGTTGTTTCACTTGCACATTTATCTGTTTCTATATGAACATATAATAGCACATATATGTGTGTTTCTAATAAGAGAGAGATATAAGAGATAAAGGGTGAGAGTGACAAAGAGAGGGGGTGGAAGAAATGCTTGTGAACTCTCGTCTCTGTTTCAAGTAACACAAAACTCACTATTCCATAATATTGAATTCAACAAGTTCACCGTGTAAGAAATACCTTACAATTAGGTTGGTAAGAGTCACTTTCCGTCAATTTGCACAAATTTTTCTCCCCACTATCTTTATGTCTAAGAAAGAGAATTATTCAACACGAGTGATAAATTATGACATCTGTTAGTAAATCACTGTCACCGACAGAAATCTAGTTTTATATTGGTAAACAAAGTGTTAGAATTTCTTTACACACACGCGCGCACGTGCGATTGATAGAAAATTTGAAAGACGGGATGGAAGAGTGGAATGAAAATGAGTATAGGAAAAACGAAAGTGTTGGGAATAAACAATGATAGACACGAGAGTAAAAATATCACGGAGAAAAGAGAACTGATGTATACTAAGGAGTGTATCAGTGAACAAGAGAATGGAGAATTGCTCACCGCAGAACACCTCACAACGACGATGTGAAAGAATATTAAGTAGCAGTGTGGGATGACTACATTAATAATATGTTATTTTAAAATCATGATATAAATGGTATGTTGTATTTATGTATGATGTTATGTTAATATATAAATCTATTTAGTATGCTATGTTTAATTGTAGAATCCATAATTTATTGTTTCTCCTTTTTTTATAAACACCAGCTAAGAACTATTTCTTATTACACAGATGCGAATGTCCTAAACCTTGTTTATGTCCGTTTTCTATATCCTGCTATCAGTGGTCAAAAATACTGCATACAAATATTTTTTACAGGTTGTCACCTTGCTTGTAAGTCAAAAAAGTCTAACGTCTACAGTACCAACCTATAAATAAAAAAAATGTAGTGCAAGAGGCACCAACTATTACAATAATAAATTACGGCTTGCAAAAGCTAATAACCTAATAACAATCAGTTTGAAGTTTATGCGTCTTTTGTGATCTAAGGTCTAATCATCGTAACATCGTAACAAAGCTAAAGTCAGTTACAAATAACATAATCAAAGAAATGTTTGAATCCGTATTTATTCTTTTTCTTATAAAGCCGTCATTTTCCTTACACAATATTTATAATCTTTCCTGAAAAAAATCTGACATAAGTTTACGAAATAGTGACATACTGAAATAATGCATAATTAAGTACGTCAGATATTGAATATCAAAATATTTTTTAAAATGTAAATATTAATAATTTAACAGAAATAAGTGTCAAAGGATATGGTAAAAAGAAACTTGTAAAGAATATATTTGGGTCACGTTCACCAAACGTTTAGAGTGAGTGGAGCATGTGTAGAGACACTAACAAACATTGTTATTTATTCTGTTGCTCCAAATCCGGACAATTCATGTAGGTGCATGTGTGTTTCACTCACACCTATCTCCGTCCTACATAAGAATACGTATAAGAATATTCACCATCATTTTTACGTTTTTATTTTTCATTAAACATGAAAGCACGTATTCCATTCGAATGGAAAGTTTAATTTCTTTGTGCCGGAGCGGAGAGCGGAGAGTTACATTATTAAGACAACTGGCACCGGCGCAAGGTAAGTAACAAAGTTTCCTACTTAATCCCGCTGTTACTCTCCTCTGTTCCTCACTATATTAAAATAAATTACTTCTAAACTGGCTTTATTAAGCAGCCTTTATCTGTAAACATGGCCTGCCCCATAACGGTTCCCGCAGAACACGCGTACAATTGCTCCACACCGTTTCCTTTCTGTTAACAACGCCGCCCGCGTTTATTCAAAATTTGCGTACCAGTAATGTTCGATTCAATTACTCGAAACACGTCTGCCTATAATGTAGTAAATTTTACATTTAGTTTACAGTTCTGATGTCGATCGTCTTTCTTTGAGAAAGTTACAAACAATTTTTTTCTGATAATACTGTCTGCTCAAGAATCCGAACGTTTTCTTAGCTTTTTTGATCAGTAGTATGTTTTTTGCACAGCCCCATACATCAAAAGCTCACAGTTTTAATCGGCTAAGTAGATAAATTGCTGTCTCGCTTGTTTCAACCAGAATGCTTAACCAAGGCGGTATTGGATATTTCACAGTAATAATTAACCAAAACCATGAATCCATTAATTTTAAAATTAATTTGGATAAACTGGTATCGTCATTTACGATACATCATGCATATCCAAGGCGTAACATTGACGGTTTGAAAAACTCTTTCAGCATTTTGTAATACACCTTATAAACTTGTTTATCCACATATTACAACGTTCGTGACTTACAGATTCCGTTTTATGTTCTTACAAACACCGAGGAAATCTTTCACAAGTTGATTTTACCAGTGCGCAGTACTCCAAATTTTTAGAAGCATTAGTGACTTTTGCTCATGGTAATTAGTACTGTGTGTGTGTGTGTTTTTTTAGTTAAAGTTAACTCGGCTTCACTGGCAACGTGGAGTGCTTTATAACGACATTCAAGATAATCAAGGCAAAAAGAACATACTGTTGATTAAAATTTGAAGTTTCTATACTGTAACTCAGCTTCCGTGTGTCACACTAAATTAAATACTCCGATTATTACTTACAACTTCTCTATACAAACGTTCACACAATATTACTTTCCACTTAGTCTAATATGCAAGTTGTATTAAACACACATCTTACTGTAGTTACGTTAAAATTACCATTGTTTTAGTGGTGATTTTGTGTGTTTATTGCATTTGCTTCGCTCCTATTAATAGGTGTCTGTTGGTTCCCGTGGCGTATGAGTTACTTTTCTACAGAAATCAACACTACGATGTCATAAGATACGGGACCAAATATTCCAGCTGTTAAAAAAAATTATAAAGAAACAATCACTAAATAAATTAAGAAATATTTATTTAACTTGTGTAGCCGTATTTCTGCGTTGTTTGGTTTTGTTTTGAGGCCACGTTTGTCTTATAACGACATGCATATTGTGTGTACAGATTATAACTGTTGTACGCGATAATACGATCCATGGCTTGTTGGATAGCATCGCCGTATAGCAAATCCAGTATCCAACTAAGACACACTTTTTTGACAGTAATAATAAGATCTCAATAATTTGATAACGATTTCAAACTAAATATAAATGTAACTCACTTCGCTCTCGTATTCGTTTGTTAAATTGTCAATTTATTTTGGATTACATCATATTTGGTAAATTATCAGTTTAATAGTAGTTACGAGTACAGTACCCATGTTCTCCATGAGTACGTTATGAATACGTTTTGAAAATTATTTTATTTATTCTGTAATCGTGGATTGTTTATTATCTCTGTTGGGACGAGTCGTGTCTGAACAACGCAACGCTGTAAAGTAGGAAAAAGACTGACGCACTTCCTATCATTGGGTATTAGGAAAATAACAAAACGGGCGGCGGTTTGTAGGGACGAGTAGTGCATGACGATATTGTTGATGAGACAAAGGCGAGTTAAAGAGGAGTTACGTGATGGGAATTGAACGAGCGACACTATCGGCATTCTGGCGACGCTGTCTAAAAATAGCTTATAATATCCGGAGAGAACAAGTTATGTCAAACTCAGCATAATCAGAGGTACCATATGTTCGGAACCAGCTAAACGTACCGTTTTTTTGGGTCGTACGCAAGCTGAACACCGTACTGCATCGTCAGTGTCATTAAAGTAGCATCTATTAAACTGACATTGAAGTAATCTAGTTAAAGTAGTGTCACTAGTACCTGGTTTGTTAAATTCGTTAGAAAAATAAAAAAATATTTACTCAAATTAACATTAAAATAGAAACATGCGCTTAGTCAAACTACAGATTTTTTTACATTGTATTTTTACGTATTGACTTCGTCAATAATTAATATTAAATTCAAATATTTTATTGATTATGAGCACCTTTGTACCTCCGTTCACCAAAATATTTACTCATGTCCTGGCATTTACGGACAGAAATAACATAACACGTTATGTTATTGTGCTGTTTTGACTGAACTGGTCTTAGCCAGGAAAATACTTTTACAACTGTGTAAATCTGAACCGTTGTTTATCAAAGAATGTCACTGTTGTTCAACTAGCAATTAAATAATTGAATTATATTTTGTCAATACTGCTATTTTCATGTAAAACATAGATTTGCTTCGTACAATTTAAAAATTAAATTCACACATATAAACATTTGAGTAGATATGAATATGCCGTACATAAGCCACTTTGGGGGACAATAACAAATTACATGAAAAACATACAATTTTACAAAAATTCCCTAATCTAGCATTAATTAAAATTAAAATATACAATTTACATACATTCAGTAATCTTAAAAAAATACTAATAATTTAAAAAAAATAATATAAAATACGCTACATTAAACAAAAAATATAGAAACTATATAAAATAGAGATTTTAGTATAGAATACCAGATATCACTTTATAAAAAATATATGAAATTTAATAAGACTCACCATATAAGGACTAAATATTATTACATTAAATACAGACGTTAAGAGGCCAAATCCAAATATAAATTTAAAGTATTTTATCGGCTTTAATTTCTACAAGTGGATATTTATCATCTTTCAATCCCTTATAGATCAAGTATAAATTATTATTTTTATTTAAATCTTTAATAGTTTTATCATCTAGTTTATTAACAAATCTTTTAGGAAAATCAACTTTATATTCTTCTAGATGACACGTTGAAGGGCCAAATTTAGTTTTAACTTTCTCAAATCTTTTTATCCTATATTGCTTATTCAATTCCAAATCTTTAATATTCTTAAATTCTTTAAAAACACATTCTCCGATATGATTAACTACAGCTATTGAGGAACCCATTTTTCAGTTCACTATTTATATACAAAAAAAAATTTAGAACAAAAATTTAATGTATAAAAAAAGAATATACTTGTACTTCTCTGCAATATGTATACTTGTGCGGAAAAGGATAAAATTAAAAGATACAAGTAAATTCTGCTTCAAAGCTTAATAATATACCAAACATCTACAAATAAGAATTACCTGTTGCATACCAGATAAATTTCAATTTACTGTAGATTTAATTTCTCTTCAAACAAATGTCTGTTTTGTTCTCAACTCACATACATCAATGTCTTACACTGATCGAATGATAGCTCGACACTTGGTAGAACACTTTATTAATATTTTAATTTAATAAATAAACATTTAGTACAGTTTTACAGATACTTTTTATTTGAATAACATGTCTGTCGGCATCCAGGTCACTTATAATGACAAATAATAAATAAATATATTTACCTTTTTCCTGTCTCGTGACTACAATATAACGCAATGAATTATGCTTGTATGATTTGGTTTCGATTTTGTAATTTTAATGTTTAAAATTTTTTAATTTTTAACGATCTCAATGAGTGATAAAATTTTAATATTCTGATGACGAGACATAGTCTCGAAACGCGTCAATTATAATTCATTGCGTTATATTGTGGTCACGAGACAGGAAAAAGGTAAATAAATATATTTATTTATTATTTGACTTTTTATTTTATTTTCGTCAGGAAAATGAAAAATATCTGTACAACTATATCAAGTGTTCATTTATTAAACTCAAATATCAATGTATTTTTATTTAGTACTAGATAGACGTATAGATAAATACAAAGCTTGACATTTTAACAGATATATTTGTTTTCTATAAACTCGTTAAAGATTCTGTTAATGCCATTTAACTTCAAAAGGAATGCGTTGCAAAATGTAAAATCTTTAAGCTTCAGTTAACAACAACCAGTTGAGAATTGCAGTGCATTGTATTTTCTTTATAAAGTATACATGCAATGCTGTGACATTTCTTTAAATCGAATGAAGTAGGGTTCTGGAATATAAAAGTTTATAAATTGTGTCTCATAGTAGCTTCAAATTTTAAACTAAGAGATTGCAAATTTTTACATGGCAACAGAAGCGTTCACTTCGTAGACGATCTTTGAGGGTAATTATGGTATGCTTATTAAGGTTTACAGAGTCTTACGGGTAACTGATAACTCAGAAAAAAATGTTCTGAACTTTCCAAGTCACTTTAACAGAGTATGTGTACATAGTATCTAGTATCATAGTATAGTATATAGTATAGCAGTAGTATAGTATGATAGTATATAGTATCATAGTATCAAGTATTTTAAATACTTGTTTTTTTCTGTAGAGTCAAAGTCTGCTGTATGAGCAAACTTGTGATAAGTGCACAGCGTGAATATTATATACTTGGTAATTTTATTTACTGTTTACTAAATTAATCACATCTTCTGCAGCAATTAAATATTAATAATCCACTTTTCGGTTGAGTTGTTTCTATATAATGTAACATCAGTTGAAAACTCTTTGCCCTACAAAACTTTATACTTACAATAAATAAAACCTTAGCTGAAGATGAATAAACATATTTCATTTAACAAAGTTTCCTTCATTCGCTCGTAGGACAAGAATTACAACACATATAAGAAATTAGTGAGTATGGATTTCAGTTTCCTTATTTTTAGAATATGGTAAAATCAAAGGAGACAAACTTGTCTTTAGAAAATGTAACAATTTGTTTACACTTAGTACCAACAATTTATAATGAACAATTAATAAATTAATGTAATATTAAAATGTATTATATTAATATTAATTACATAATCAATTATTATATTTATAGTATAATAGTTTTATTTATCTTTTATCCTAATATCTTATCGTTTACGAACTGCTTCACGAAACGCTCAGAAAACTAGGCAAGCAAAGTGAGCATAGAGTCGTCTAACAGTACATACGTAGAGAGTAACCATTGTTTACTGTATACACTAGATGCAAACGGCAACATAATAACCGAAAATTTGTTAATACTTTCGTTTAAGTATAAAATCGGTAATAATTAAAATAAATTACACGAGGCAAAATGTCATTTCACGTAATCGTTTGTGCCACTGCATCGGCTTGTATGACGAGAATCTTGTAACGACGTCACAAAAAACAATGTAATAAAGAGATTATTTATACCATTACCTTACCTACATTAGACCAAGTGCTAGTCGCAAAACATTCCTTTCGTACAGAATTAAATTTGCACTTTCTGGCTGATGGGTGATTCTAATGTTGTTGCTGAGCAGGATGTAGACTGATCAATATTAGCCCAAAGTCGCAGCGGGGTCTACCGTCCACACGACGCCAGAAGCAGTGAAGACGATTCACTCGTCTGCTATTTCGTTTTTTATTTACGCAGTGCATTTAGTTAGAGTTTTCGTTGTACATGCTTACATATTTCGTCTACAAAAGTTTTTCAAGTGGAACGATTACTTAAAAAAAATCGTTTTACCGTCGATGATGTATAACAATTTTATTGTTATACTTTTAATCATATTGTATATAAACACACGGACACACACACACACACACACACACACACACACTATGATAGCTTGTTCAAATGTCACTTTAATGTGTTGTAGAAATGGCACTCCAAAAACAGTCTTCCTTTTTTGACAAACACCACTTAACCCACATTGTAATCTAAACAAGGAGAACTGTGTACAAGTTTTGTTTTGGTTATACGTA
The DNA here is from genome assembly GCA_034769895.1 of Magicicada septendecula. NCBI lineage: Eukaryota > Metazoa > Arthropoda > Insecta > Hemiptera > Cicadidae > Magicicada > Magicicada septendecula. Next base: position 484,213,084 of record CM068367.1, on the reverse strand, counting down.
GATGAAAACGTAAATTCATTGATCTCAGTTATTCAAAGCAACTTAATTTTCATGAAACACGAAATTTCGTTGCATTGAGGACAGAACGTCATTTAGCCTACATAAATTAAAAATATACTACGGTTGATCCAAAGCACGAATGAAGTCTGGACGAGGGATCTATTTGCCATGACGTTGATGGACTTGAAGGATATCTTCGTGTTCGAGCGAATCTGACGGCACAGTATTCCTTATAGCCCTATATACATATTTAACTTTTAAAATACATTTAGAGATTTATATTTCCGCCAAAGGCGATACCGTAAAAAGGAAAATCCAATTTCATTGGTCGTTTTAACAATCATTGTAAATGTAGTATCGATTCACAGATACTTTAGTTTTCTGTACATTAGATTTAGACCTTTGGCAGTTGTTAAAACATCGGGAGGTTACAGTCAAACAAAACCGGAAACCGGTGTAAAATTGTGTGTTTGAACGGCTTACGAATAATCATACAAGTCTGTTGACCTACCTTACAAAATATTTTATGCTCTTGTAATGCACTGTATTCATACATGTTTTGTAGTTTTCAAAGAAAAACGTACTTCTAAATTTCTTAAAAATATTTTCTACACCCCCAGTTCTAATACGAATTATGTAAAATTACACAACATATTGATTCATTGGTTTTTTGATTTGTGAGCATTACAGTCATTTTACTGTATAACCAGGTTTTTCCTGATCTTTTAAATAGCACATTTTAGTCTACAGATAAATTAGAACGGTAATTCCGTATTAGAACTTGTTTGATTTTCCATCGATTTTCTGAAAATTTAAATAATTAAAGCTACAAAGATGTCATATTACTGTCCCAACTTTAAAGCCGTTATAAATCTTCTTCAATGATTATTCCCTTTTTTTGTATACTTAGTTACGTTTCCGAGTATTTGTTAATCCAGCGTGCTACTCGAGCATATTCTATATTTTTGTAACTAAATAAAGAACTTAAAGGTTTCCCCAGTTTTATGTAAACAAATATTTTCTGTGGAGAATGCATTTATATTAACCATTTTGTTTAGAATGTTTTCAACAATATGAATTAATAAAACTATGCTAAAGAATTCTAGTACACCGAAGAAAAATTTAATGAAACTAGTAACAAAGCTACAGAAGTATACTCGAATCCTCAGCGAATGTATTCAAAACAAATTCTTGAATCGACATTGCGTACATGAGGTAGAAGTACTACCCGTGCACCTGGGTTCGCGTCCTGTAAAATGAACGAATCAAGTGTTTCTGCTTAGTCTGCACAGGCAGAAAGGAAAACACTTAGCGGCGGCTGGTGGTGAATGCTAGCGCCGTTCATCAGGCTGCGACAGGCATCGACAAGCTACGTGATGCGAATCACCAAACGCGCATTCCTCCACCGACTCTTGTCAGACACGTACAATTTGCTGCCGTTTTTATCACAGTTGGTCGCATTTTTTATCAGACGGATGTCGCTGAACGACATTTCGTATTCAAATATTTCCTCGTTTTAAGCCAGCTCGGTCGCTAAATAATATGATACGTCTGATTACAGGACGTGAACGCCTGTGCTAGAATCTGTAGTAATCTTGTATGATGTTTTGGACAACCATCTAACAGAAGGCAATACCACCGACGAATTCACAAACAGACCAAGACTCGATGTGCGCGTAGTAGTTATCCCGATAAGTGATAACGAACAACAGCTGCGTGGTTTTTACTTGCGTATTCATAATCATTGGTCTGTCAGGTATAAATAACGAGAATATGTGTTGTCTAGCAATCATGTATGCAGCAAAGCGTTAGATGCACTCTTTGTGCGTACGCTTGTTTCTCTTTGCTTCGTAGGTAAAACGTTTGCCTGCAAGTTTACAGTTTCCTGTGATGCACAGGTGGCTGGACTGCAATCACGTCGTATTAGCTGAGCACAGCATCAGTTGACCTTTACTGATATTTACTGTTCCATAACAACAAACGAGGAGACAAACGTAAATGAGTAAATGAAACGACGAAACAAAAGTAACGAAACGAAAGTAAATCAAACAAGCAGTCTGATCCGTCTAAACGTAAGTAGACTTATTGTGCTATATAGCAATACGAAAAAGTTGGAGAACTCAAAGTAAATTAGCTTACATATACTTTCATGTACTGTTAACTAATTGTACTGAAAAGTAAACTGGAACTACAACTAGTGACGAGTACCGTTTATTAAAATGTTTTAATCTTTTTTAAGTTGTACGTTCAATATTGATACATTTCAACAATGATTTATTTCTTAAGTTCTCATTTTCTTTTGTTCAATTTAGGTTCAAATTTTTGGACAGTGTAAAAACGACACATCACAGATAAGTATAGCGTAGTGACGCTGTTAACAAACCGGCTGAATGACCCAAAAATTTGGGCACTGTTTAGAACATTCGGGCAAGTTCTCGTTGATGTTGGGCATTATGAGACACTCCCCAACTGACGTAAAAATTTGTAGTAGACTCTCGTTAACATTGACTCAAACGAATTATCTTGGCTGGATAAGTACAACCTGTGCTGAGACCACTTGAACTGAGTTTTGCGAATTTCAGTCTATATTATTAGTCGAGAGTTACAGAGACTATTTACACGAATCTACTGTGAGTGGGTAAGACACGTATTCGTAACGTGACAAGTCTTTAATTATTTATTTATGTAGTTGACTACTATAATTTTATTTACTTGGTGACTTTTATTATTTGTTCTAACATTGCGTATTTGGTAATTTGTATATAGAAGAAAAATAATTGCAAGTATTGTTGTTTCAGAGAAACGTTAACAAAATATTGTCGACACCTCTGACGCTTAATAATTAATTCTATTCTTTTAGATTACAATTCATGCAGTTATCGTAACAATATATTATAATAAATCCAAACCGTTGAGTTATTAAATCTGTAGTTAACAGAATAAATAGTTGATTAGCATGCATACCCTTAGCGAAACTTGCAACATTAAGAATGTTAAATGAATGCTTTTGTAGAATTTGCACGCTGATTCACTTTACCGATATGGCAAATCGACAGGTGTTTCAAGTTATTAATAATCAAAATATCTACAAAAATATTACAAAATATCAGTTTACCTCAATTTTTTAACAATTATAGAATATCACCAGGCATACATTGGTGGAATATAACTAATCCATATACAACATTAGAAATTCCAAGTCGTTACAACAAATTAAAGAATTCTATCTAGAGTACCGCCAGCTTTTATTACTCATATACGCCACGCAAAAAAGAAAGAAAATAGCCATTTTATTCTCAGTGTTTTAATTTATTAATCTCACAAGTAGACAGCTAGGTTTGCCATTTTCGCGGTAACCGAATTTTTTCAAAAAATTTAAAATAGGCGTTAATAAACATAAATTAACCGCAAACATAAATCGTTGTATAGTCAGCCACGCGAGAAAGCGGTGGTCATTAAATCGAAAGTGTAAAGTAATTTGTCTTTGTGAAGAGGAGAGATAGAGAAGGCACCAAGAGCGCGATTAAGTGTGAAAGTTTCCTTGTGCCGGAGCAAACAGTGGTTTCGCCCGAGGGAGACTGGTTCCCAGTTAAGTAACAAGTTGGACGATAGTAGTAGACAGATAGTTGTCGTAATGTGTCACACGAGTCTAGTCGCACCTGCTGGCTGCATCATACGCTCCTGATTGCTTTCCCATCCGTAACGAACTGTCAAGAAACTTCCACTTCTAGATAATTAATTTACTGTTGTTAACTTTAATGTGACAGATATTCATTTATACATTTTTTAGGTTTACAAACACCGGTGTTTTTTTTTAATTTTTACTCTAATTAAGAAGCTTTAGCAACGAGAAATTTAAAAACAGACATTTCATTCTTTTTGAAGTATGAAGTCATTGTACTACAAAGCCCACACGCACACTGCTACCACTCGCTTCTGGTTTCTGATGCTATCTTCACTTGAATTTAATTCTCATATTACAGTCTTGACATCTTCAATGTGCGTTTTCCTAGGTGTTCCTCAATATTTCCTTCATAAGATCCTGGCTTCCAGAATGTTTGTGATAAGGTTTGTCTAGATTTTAATCTCGAAGGAATTTCTACTCCACGTAGTTGAAATAACACCACTTAATTCTTTAGTAGACGAATTGATAGTATGAGTGTCTGTCAAATCAAGATAGGCCAGTTCGCAATTGAATAAAAAAATTGCATATCAGTTGCTACAACTTCTCAGTACGAACAGAAATAATTATATGGGATATCGATTTTAAAAGAGAAATAGTATTTTAAATAACGATAAGTTGTTTCAAATCCCTTTATCCGTAGGAAAATAATACCTGCTGTTAAAGTTATAAAATTGTTCCGTCCTCCATACTCAATCTTGTATGTCTGATAAACCGTTCGGTAAAAGTCTTTGCAATATAAGTATAACCTCGGTCACCACATACAAATTAGCAAATTTTGTACTTTTTGTCTATACCGTTTACTGAAAACTTGTATCTGCAAGACACAAAGATGACTTTTTGCAAAATAAAAAAGTGTTCTGCCTCAAGTTTTAATCTTCACTATGCTGATGTTACTCATAAGTTAACAATGAGTTACAACAACCGTATAATAAAATAACAGTTTTGTAATGAAAACTGTTTTCCTAAAAGTAACATTACAGTGTAAATTTCATACCCACAATATATTGGCCATATTACAGTCCACCACGTTACTTGTACTGTACAGGGATCACACATATTCCTCAATTTGAATGACTTAACTGTATACGCTTGTCGTTAAAAAAAATAGCAGTGTACGTAATTGATATTTCTAAGATTTTTGTCCTGCAAATTGTCTGCTCTCGGTTTTCATCTGAATCTCTATCGCTAAAAATGTAATTTTCCAATGGCAAAAAATAACAATACATTTAAAATTCTTCAAAACCTTTTAATGATTTTTTTTAATCTGTAAGTAGAACTAAGCTGATGAAAATTTAAAAGAATATTAGAGGCAGAAGAAGGCAGTGTTTAAGTGACAAACATCTTAGGGTGAAGTAATTTCTTACTGGCCGCGTTCCAGATTTCACAGCGTTGATGCTGCATAATTAGCAAAGCAATTTCAAATCCCTTCCTTTCAGACGCCGTCCTGCTTATGTTTACACACAATAAACGTAGCCTGTATGTCCAAGAAGCGAAGAGTAATGGAACCAAATTTCCGTCTGTTAAACATTAGGGCCAACCATATTATTAATTTTGTTTGTATTCTAGCCTATCAAATGTTCTTACTGTGTATTATAAAAAAAAGACAAAAACACACAGTCATGGTCAATAAGTCGGGCTTAGCGAGCTCAGACATGATCATTAAGTCAACATTCAAAGTCATGGAAAATAAAATACAGTAGAAGAAAAATAAAATGAAACCAAAGGAAGAATTAATTAACTGAGCGGAAATTGTGTGTTTAATAACACTGTTTATTCTACAAAATAATGAACCCCGGGAAGAGACACATCAGTAACACGATATACGGGCATGTCACTTCAGTTCTGTAGATTCAAAGTACGATAAATTCTTATCTGGTTTCGTTCGAAAATTGACGCAAGCCGTAGCTAATCATTGTAGCCCCTGAATACTATTTCAAAGGCAAATCCGTGTACGATGTCTTATTACTCTAAGCCTACATGCAATGATGATGATGATGATGATGATGATGATGATGATGATGATGATGATGATGATGATGATGATGATGATGATGATGATGATGATGATGATGATGACGACGATGACGATGACGATGACGATGATGGCTACGACGACGACGACGACGATGATGATGATAACGAAAAAAATTCTTGGCAGTGAGTGGGGTCTTCTTCTAAAAATAGATATTTCATATAGTTAAACTCTTACCTGTCTGTCTTATATTTTATGTATTACTCTTTATAAAATATGTAAAATTCAAGCAATCTCTACCAGTCAAAATATACTAACAGGGACACACTAGTCAGAACATACTACTGAGAGTAAACGTAAACGTACACTATCGGACAAGTGATACATGTGTTTATACAATACATGTTTTTAATTGCACAATTTTAAACACAAGTCTGTAGGGAAACTGTAGTAATGCTGTTAATGAATAAATAAAAAATTTTTAATTACAAGATAAATTTTCAAATAGACTAATATATTTTACGTAAGCTCAAAATAATAAAACATTCTGAATTATTACAATTTGTGCAAGTATGCTCGTTGTTACTTGTTACCTAACCTAAAAGAACAAGGAAAGTTAAAGGCTGTACTTAAGAAAAGGCTGTGATTTGGATGTTTGGATCGGGTCAAAAGAGAAGGAAGGAGACGAGCTACAGAGCTACAAAGCTGCAAACATCACAGAGACCATCAAAGTTAAAAATAACTAAACTAACACGGTCACTTCCATACAGTGCCAGCAATAAAGTAACTTAAGACACGATGGACATGAATACCACCACAAAATAGGCAGGCAGATAGGTAGAACTTGAAGTGGGGCAGATTTTCAAGGAGGAAAGGAGGAAAGTGTTATGGGTGGTAGAGACCTCCAGAAAACAGACTGTGCAGTGTCAGAAGGGGGATGGAAACTGGAACGCGGAAGACATCGAGAAGTACACAACACACACACACACACATGGCTATACAGTGTACAGCGCCAGTCATGTAAAAACTTTAACGCCTTTTATTTACATTCTTAATTATAACAGTCATAGTTACATAATTATTTGTTTCACCTGTTCTTTTACCTTATTCACGGATTGTGTTAATATTAAATTTTAAATATAAGTAGTTAACAAGCAAAAGTTATTAGAAATGTTTATAACTGGTAATAAAATTATTGCCAATCTGCCGCAAGAAGTAACCGACAAAATTGACTCGATTCACAGAAGTCGTTTTCTTTTATAGTTATGATCAACGGTAATAAAGGAATGTATACTGGTGCTCACCTTACCGAATGTGGTAACACAGTGGGTATTAGCCTTTACGGCTTTCATGAACAACCACTTCAACGTTTCCTTTTCCATAATATTACTCTCGTATTCTCCTTAAATGTATATCTACAGCACGCTGCATCTCTGTAAAATAAAAATACTGAAAAACTTAAATTGATTTTATTTTTAGTAAAATGATTACCGTTTACTTAATAAAGGATGTCTATTTTGAGCGAGTAATTGATGCAAGTTTTCAGACATTTTTCCGTCCATTGGAAATTTATTTTATTATGTACATCCGCATAAGTTTAGATTCGTCAAAAAAGTACAAATTCCATAAAATAATCGATAAACAAGTTAAATAAAATCTATTAGACGACGTTGTGAAAGAGCGTTTTTGTTCGTCTGTCCACTCGTAGTGAAAAATATTGAAAGAATTCTTTCTGCACAGCTGTATTGAATTTAATAACCTAAAGCGTTGTATATAAAATTTTAATGAAAACTGTGATGAATACTGACTCAGTATAATACAAAATAAAAGAACTCGACGAATAAATAGCAAACTTATTTCTTTTTATAAATTCCTGGCTACATAACTTAATTTTCTTTCTGTAGAACGGGTAGTTGTATTTTATAATTCTTCTCGTGTAGGGAGGTTGTGAAGGGTTGCTGGAGGGAGTCAATAGACCAATAGAATCAGCAATTTGTATCAGGTCATGTGTCCAATTTGCAATTTAATTATGGCGAAATATACATTCCGCATACTAAGCTGCTCCCTCCCGGAACAGTTCACTTTTACCGGTTTGATCTTCCCTTACTTGAATTAACAAGTCAATTAAAACTTCAGTTTTTCTGTTTCGTTTTACATATACAAAACGCAAATGTAACGAGTCTCTTTGCTCAAAAATGAAATTAATTCCTCAAAACTATTTTGAAATCTACAAAACCAGTGTTTACACTATACAGTTTCATATTATTTCCTCTTTTTACTTCCATGTTCCTTAAGGAAATGGAAGTATGGTGATGGCAAAAAAAATCGTGTTCGATATTGCAGATTCTGATTGTACTACACTCAAAACATGAAAAAAAGTCGTTTTTTGAAAAGTGTCTGTGTGTGTCTGTAGATTTTTTTTCTATGGCAAACGATAACAGCCGCAAATTCAAACAGAATCAAATAATTTTTTGTATACAGCCCTGATTTGTAGAGTAATTGCGACCTATTATTTTTGGTGAAGCTCGGTTGAGGTAAAGGGGTAGTTTACCAGCAACGGTTTTTTTTTATCAAGGGTAATTTTGTATTTTGGCAAACGATAACAGCCGCAAATTCAAACAGAATCAAATAATGTTTCGCATACAGCCCTGAATTTTAGAGTTCTCAAGATTTGTTGATTTTGGTAAAGATCGGTTAAGGAGAAGGGGTAGTTTACCAGCAACGTTTTATGTTTTAACAAGGGTATTTTTTATGGCAAACGATAACAGCCGCAAATTCAAACATAATCAAATAATGTTTTGCATACTGCCCTGAATTGTAGAGTTCTCAAGACCTTTTGTTTTTGGTGAAGATCGGTTAAGGGAAAGGGGTAGTTTACCGGCAACGTTTTATGTTTTAAAAGGGTATTTTCTATGGCAAACGATAAGAGCCGAAACTTCAAACAGAATCAAATAAGTTTGTGCATACAGCCCTGATTTCTTGAGTACTAAAGACCTATTGTTTTTGGTGAAGATCGTTGAAGGGAAAGGGGTAGTTTACCAGGCACGATTTTTGTTTTATCAAGGGTATTTTGTATGGCAAACGATAACAGCCGCAAATTCAAACAAAATCATATAATATTTTGCATACAGCCCTGAAATTTAGAGTTCTCAAGACCTGTTGGTTTTGGTGAAGATCGGTTAAGGGAATAGGGTTGTTTACCAGCAACATTTTATGTTTTATCAAGGGTAATTTGTTTTGACGAACGATAACTGCCATACATTAAAACAGAATCAATTACTCTTCTGCATACCTTTTTGAATTATACAGAACTCAAGGTTTGTTGATTTTGTTGAAAATCGGTTAATGGAAAGGGATAGTTTACCTGCAACGTTTTATGTTTTAACAAGGGTATTTTTTCTATGACGAACGATAACTGCCGTAAATTCAAAGAGAATCAACTAATGTTTTGTATACAGCCCTGAATTGTAGAGTTCTCAAGACCTATTGTTTTTGGTGAAGATTGGTTAATGGAATAGGGTAGTTTACCAGCAACGTTTTATGTTTTATCAAGGGTGTTTTCTATGGCAAACGATAACAACCGCAAATTCAAACAGAATCAAATAATTGTTTGCATACAGGCCTGAATTGTAGATTACTCAAGACCTATCGTTTTTGGTGAAGATCGATTAAGGGAAAGGGGTAGTTTACCGGCAACGGTTTTTTATCAAGGGTAATTTTTTTCTATAGTAAACGACAACAGCCGCAAATTCAAACAGAATCAAATGATGTTTTGCATACAGCCCTGTATTGTAGAGTTCTCAATACCTATTGGTGTTGGTGAAGATCGGTTAAGGGAAAGGGGTAGTTTACGAGCAACATTTTATGTTTTAACCAGGGTAATTTTTTATATGACGAACGATAACTGCCGTAAATTCAAACAGAATCAACTAGGTTTTTGCATACCTTTTTGAACTAAAGAGAACTCAAGGTCTGTTGATTTTGTTGAAGATCGGTTAAGGGAAGGGGTAGTTTATCAGCAACGTTTTATGTTTTAAAAAGGGTAATTTTTTTTTATGACGAACGATAACTGCCGAAAATTCAATGAGAATCAAATAATTTTTTGCACCCTTTCCTGAGTTGCAGAGAGCTCAAGGTCTATTGATTTTGGTGAAGATCGGTTAAGGGAAAGGGGTAGTTTACCAGCTACATTTTATGTTGTAACAAGAGAAATGTTTCCATGACGAACGATAACTGCCGCACATTCAAACAGAATCAAATATTTTTTGCATGCTTCCCTGAATTGTAGAGGACGGAAGGTCTATTGATTTTGGAGAAGATCGGTTAAGAGAAAGGGGTAGTTTACCTGAAACATTTTATAATTTAACAAGAGTAAAGTACTTAATTTTTATAAATAAAGTATCCTGATAAGAAGCTCATAGTAATCCACTGTAGAAACGTAGATGAAATATCTATAAATGAAGAGGTTAGGTGAACGGGTTGGGGGTAATTTTCTATTATTAAAAATTATAGTTGAAGATGGAGGGGAGAATTTTTTATATGTGTACTACGTTATCGGCAACAAAGAAGTAGTTTTTTGTTAAAATTGCTTCCCGGGCTCTTTAGCCGTAGTCCAATGTTTTCTACAAAACCAGACTTTTCGGCAGTGCCATCGACTGCCATCATCGGTGAAAATCGAGTGCGAAAACGTGAGGTGGTATACGTTAGTTTCCACAGTACTGTGGTTAATGCTGAAGCAATAAGTAGAAAGACGTAGTTTCTATGGAAATATTTCATTTCGAATATGATTTTAAATATAAATCTTAGAACATGGAAGTCATGTATGGTTCTCCATATCGATATTTACATATGTGCCTGAGTTGTAGAGCTTTCAAGGCCTATTAATTTTGGTGTAGATCGGTTACAGGGAAAGGGTAGTTTACCTGCAACGTTTTATGTTTTAACAAGAGTAAAGTACTTAATTTTGATAAATAAAGTATCCTGATAAGATCATAATAATCCACTGTAGAAACGTAGATGAAATATCTATAAATGAAGAGGCTAGTTGGACGGGTTGGGGGTAATTTTCTATAAATGAAAATGATAGTTAAAGGGGGTGGGGATAATTTTTTTATATGTCATGTGTACTACGTTATCGGCAACAAAGAAGTAGTTTGTTGTTAAAATTCCTTCCTGGGCTGTTTGGGCTTGATCGAATGTTTTCTACAAAACCAGACGTTTCGGCATTGCTATCGACTGCCATCGTCAGTAAAAATTGAGTGCACTATTGTGAGGTGGTATACGTTAGTGATCACAGTACTGTGGTTAAGGCTGAAGAAAGAAGTAGTTTCTATGGAAATAGTTCATTTCGAAAAGTATTTTAAATATAAATCTTAGAACATGGAAGTCATGAATCAGCAATCAGAATCAGCAATTTGTATCAGGTCATGTGTCCAATTTGCAATTTAATTATGGCGAAATATACATTCCGCATACTAAGCTGCTCCCTCCCGGAACAGTTCACTTTTACCGGTTTGATCTTCGCTTACTTGAATTAACAAGTCAATTAAAACTTCAGTTTCTCTGTTTCGTTTACATATACAAAACGCAAATATAACGAGTCTCTTTGCTCAAAAATGAAATTAATTCCTCAAATTATTTTGAACTCTACTAAACCAGTGTTTACACTATACAGTTTCATATTATTTCCTCTTTTTTACTATTGATCCTTACTGGTTACCAAAGCAGTTGTTATTGCGGCGCCTTCTACTACTACTACTACTACTACTACTACTACTACTATTATCATAATACTTGTATATTTGAATATATATCGTTTATATTATTTCTATTTCATAGGTCCGGTTTTCTCTTAACATTCTTAACAAAACCGATAAAAACGGTATTCTTATTAAAAGGTACTCTCAGTGAGTCGTGAGGAATAAAATAATTAAATTGGATATAAACATATCATTGTTTAATAATTAACGACTCAAAAAAAGTATTGAAATAAGCGGCAACCTATTGGCGTTCAGTCGTGACATCTTTCGTCATTTATGATGTCCCTGTTTTCTATGAATTTGTCTGAAATGCATCTGTAATTTTTTTCTGTAAATATGATGCCTTTAGAAAGTTGTCATTACCTATACAATTTACTGGCATGTACAATTTATTTGAAATGAAACCAAGAATTTAAATGCTGATAACTCTTTTACAGGCATATATATATATATATATATATATATATATATATATATATATATTGTGACGGCAGCGGTATGTGAACATCTGCTCTCCGGTACCAGCGGTGGACGAGGCGAGCCAATCCGGCATCAGCAGCCGCCGAGACGTGACCAACTGCGTGTTCGGAGCTAGCGAATCAGCGATCCCGGTTAGTTAATAAAACCCGGGCCGGCAGAAAATTTTGAGCACTCTTCATCGTCACGCCATCGGACGCACTTCATCCCCTCTCCTCTCTCGGACGACATCGGCGCGGAGTCAGCCGGAAGGAACGGCCGAAGAATAGAACCGGCGTTCTTGCGTCTTCGCCCTCCAGTTCCGCGCCAGAGATGGATTTCGCTGGGCCGGCAGCCGACTCTACAACCGGTGGCGAAAGAAGAGGAGGACTGCAGTACGCCACGAACAGCGGGCGCAGCCGCGGAACATCTCAGCGCGGCACTACCAACATCACCGTTCTCGCCACTCGGTCTTTTTAGAGCCACCAAAAACACTAGAGTGTACGATTGGCGCCATTTGTCATGCGGCAAGCCTTTTGTCCGGTGACAATATATATATATATTTCATTCACTTTCTGCTACAGTCCGTTTCTTGATGTATATAATACTATAATACTTATAACTATTTTACCTCAAGATGTATTTTTTCTTTAGGGACATGTTTCGGGAGATCCTGTTCTCCCATCTTCAACCTTCGCCATCTTGCTTCTGTATTTTAAGAAGCAAGATGCCGAAGGTTGAAGATGGGAGAACAGGATCTCCCGAAACATGTCCCTAAAGAAAAAATACATCTTGAGGTAAAATAGTTATAAGTATTATAGTAATATATATATATATTGATATATTTTAGTTCTGAACCAATAAGTAAGAATTTGTAAAACACAACGGGCAATAATTCAAACAATCTGTTCAAAAACATCACGGTCATCAATTTCACAGTATGCCTTTCAACGTAACCTTAAATTCTGTTGAATGAACACAAATTTCCGAAGGTGCTGTGTGTACTAAGTGCGTTTTTAGTCGGGTGCTTACTGATCCAGTTACTGAAAGAAACCATAGGCAAAGGACACTATTATGTAGATAATTATTAACAAAAACCGATGTGAATTTTTCACATTGTCCCACTGGTTACTATTAAGTTTACTCTCTTTTACTTCAATAATAACTTCTAGAGCTACTGGTGTAGTAACTATATAATATACTAGTAATGTACCTAAGAGCGACGAACATTTAAACCCCCTCCTTTAAATCGGATTTTAATGTAATCTGGAATCGTAGAGATAACGAATAAAATATTTACTTGTGGGAATATTTACTTCTATTTTTGTAATTTCAAAATAATCTGAATAAACAAAAATAAATACTATAATCTGATTTGTCAAATTCAGTTCTTAGAATCTACTCTGTACTATGTCTAGAGTCTTCATGCGTCTGATAGAGTACATGACTGTTCAGTAATTAGTTTCTTTTTTAGTACATTGAAACTTACGAAACGTTAATGCTAAATTCTCTTTCCAAAATCGATTTCATGAAATCATGTTTGCTTTGCGAAAAACATACTATAAAATAACAAATAAAAACGTTCTTAGTGTCAGTGGGATTGAGATTGTTTTGAATCTCGTCTTTCTGTTAATATAATGACAAGTTTTGTATTGATAAGAATATTACAGTGCGTTATTACATTAATAGTATTACATAGATTTGAAGGTAACATTGTTTCTGTCATGAAATATGTATAACCGGTATTTTTTCAGTATGTAAAGCTTTGGGTATTTTTCAGTTTATCGGGGATGAAGATTTGGCCCCTTGGTGTAGGCCTAATGAAACTAATTGACAATACAACAATATCAACGCCTCTAGCAAAATCACATTTAATTAAGCGACTTCTGTTCCCACAAATTAAGCGCTATAAAACAACCCGTTTGGCCTTTCTCGGGTTAAAACGAGATCGATGCGATTAAAACTATTTAGATCGCAGTAGTATCACGAAAGCAAATAAGTACGATTAGAATTCTTCGATAATTCTTAATCTTGTACGTGATCACGTTCCACGTTGTAATGAACATCACACTCGCGTGATAACACCGTAATAAGGTTACGGCCGCACTGTTGTTTACGAGAAATTGTGGCTGGAAATTATATAACATTTATGTTTACACATGCGGCTTTACACTCACGTTTTCTGTCACCTCTGGAAATCTTGCTTTGGCCACATATGCGTGTTTATTATTTGTGTTCGGAGTGTGACTTGAACAAACATTTACATCGGTGTATATTCTGTAACTATGAATGTATTTCATTAAACAACCCCGTTGTTGTTGCATTGTGTGCTGCGTTAGTTGTTCACCGACGTCGTCAGAGAAAATGGTGGTTCCATCACATACTAAGCACCAGGTCAGCAAAGAGGAAATTTATATCCCTACGTATTAAAAACTGTTAGAATATTCAAAAAGGGTTTCAAGTATTTGTTTTAGTTAGTTCATTTGGAACGTTGTTATCTATTCTTTTTAACTTGAAGAACATGTTTGAATAGGTATCCAATTCACCTATTGAAAAAATATATGTAATATTTACCGTATTTTTTCCGTCGTGTGACTTCGTGTTGCGTTCGATTGATTATCTTTACGCGTTTTGAAACATATGTTTCGTCTTCAGAATAGAAAATCACTCAAAGTTAGGTCGTTAAACATCAAAATTGCAAATATTAAAAACAGTTCTGCGGATATGTGTAGAACTGTTTTAACATTTGCAATTTTGATGTTTAACGACCTCACTTTGAGTGATTTTTTATTCTGAAGACGAAACATATGTTTCGAAACGCGTAAAGCTAATCATTCGAATGCAACACGAAGTTACACGACGGAAGAAATACGGTAAATATTATATATATTGTTTTAAGATGTCACCTCAATAACAAACACAAAGTTGCGACAGTAAGTTAGTGCAAAAGAAACACTCTCAATCACGAAAAATGAGGTTTACTTTCCATAAATTCATGTTATTTTGATAACAATAGGAAATAAAGTAAAAAGGATAATTCCAAAGTTTTATTTAAAAACGTGTGGAAAATGTATTCTGTGGACTGTAGACTAAAATGTGGACTGTTAATATGTCAGGACACCTATTGTCCGGATCGGTCTCTTGTAATATTGAATTCCAATAATCATAAAGTCGGATAACTGGAAAAATCTAATATTTTTTATTTTATATATTGGATATAATTTTTTAGTATTTAGAAGTACCTTACTGTATTGGAAGTACGACATCTGCTAACGCTATCATCAGAACACGCTTTTATCAATTTTTCATAATTTCATCAACAGAAATATTCTTTTCCATTTTCTGGTCATTTTGTGAATGTAACTAGATCTACAAAATTGTTAAATAACAATATAGTAAGATGAAAATGGAACTGGAGAGATTGGAGTATTTGACAAAAAATGTGTAATTCTAGGCGATTAAGCTATAGGTTTACAAGACATCAATGAGTACATAATACTGTTTGACGTCATCTATGTTGTCGTACACACACTTATGTATTTGGTCGTTTACTGGACCTAGCTTCATTCAAAATCTGCCACCAAATAACTCTGTTCTCTGATACTGACTAGAATTAATGACAGCCTTTCTAACCCCCCGCCCCCGTGTCCGTGATCTTCTTCATACCTCCTTCCCAGTAACTGTACCTTTGTCGTATCCCTATCCGTCTTTTCTATGTGGCTTTAACAAATTCTTTATTTAACAAAGTTCATTAGGCTGAAGTCTTTGTATGCATTTTTTGGCTTATGATTTATACTTATTCTGCGAGCACCAAAGCGCCAATACTTTTTCACAAATAGAACAGTCCAATAGTACTTCTTACGTTTTCTATATTAATGAACGATCCTTTAAAATCAACAAAGCAGAATTACGTTTCTTAAAACTCACGACGCACGGACATTACGCTTCCACCATTGTACCTCAGCCAATACGGCTATGAGGTGTATACAATTGATTGACTAATACCAGTGCGTTGCTGCTGATTTATGTACAGTGTATATTGTCTTAAACTCATAACGGACTTTAGTGTAAAAAATTATTGCCCCTTCGAGAGGTGCTGACTAATTCCATTAGCAATAACTTCGCTTCTACAAAGTCGAGCTTCTTCGGATAGCGTGGGTATTGTGTTTCCCTCTAATAATAGTATTATGCACTGTATAACGTCTCCCTTTCTCAACTGCACCTCGTTGGAAAAGGAAATATTTCTTCCCTATTTCGACAAATTAATTTATTTCAATCGCCTTACTTTGATTTCAGCGGTTCATCAATAAAATAACTGCATACGAGAATAAACTCATATATTGCGATGAATAGGTGTCGCATATAATAAGAAGGCGAGATATACGTATGTTATTGGAATGAAGTGAGTTTACTTTGATGCTATTATTTTCTGATCACCTACTGACTTTTAATACGGTTTATAACAAATAATTAATTTGTCTCTGTTAACCTTTGTAAAACAACTAAAATTTACTTTCTATACAACGAAATAAATTAATATTTAAAAGTTATTTTTGTCTTATTTACTATAAGGTTTTTCTGATGTGATAGTCTTTCCTTTAAATAATTATTTTATAATTGTACACAATAAAACAACTTAACTTCCTTTTACTGTAAACTGTAGATCTTTTAGACAACGGGTTGATCCTGGATCTGGACGAATACGTGATTTGATATACTCTGTCCCGCTTTAGGGTCCCTTTCGGGAGTGTAGACATTTCTAACCGGCACGGTTGCATACACTTTCACCGTGAACAAAACAAATATTGTTACTGCAACAAGTGGTGGTATTATGCTTACGCCTTCTTTCAGTCAGCTTAAAGTGTCTATATACCCTAATTGGATATCTTGACTTCCGCGGAATAGCAGAATTATAATGTTTCTCGCGGTAACTCTAGGGATTTTCTAACTTGTGTTCGTCGCGATAGGCAGACCGATCGTCATGTACCAAGCTAGGTTACACATTATCTATTCCGAAGAGAAACTGATGAATCCGTTCAGAGTCTGTATCATCGACTGAGCTCTCGTAAGCTCATTGGTTCTTCTATCCTTACTCATGATTTTCTACAGATAATAAATGTCCTTGTCCAAGAAGGCTTCCGAACAGAACAATCTTCTTCAAAAAACTGATTATTTTTACAATCAATTTATGTCCACAAAACCTTTTACATACATTTTGTTATTGATTTTTAAAATAATTATTTCATCACCTACGTCTTTTTATTACAAACTATCTAATGTAAGTCCCACCTCCAAATTTTCCACACTACGAAAGTTACTTAAATTAACGTGTTTTTTACGAATATTTCGTAAAATTATTTCGTACCCTCGCACACTCACACTAAACATGCGGCTAGACCACTTATGCACCATTTCAAAGCACTTAAAGTTGTTTTACAAGCCTAAAAATACTTAAAACTAACATTTTTAACAATTTTCCTAGTCAAATAACTTCAATGTTCAAACCTGCAATCTATATATTGTGTGGGGGGGGGCACGCGCGCTTGTGTTTTAATTCAGTCATGAGGTGAATCATATTAGTTCTCTCCGCAGAGGTTGTTGGGAAGCCATTATTAGGCTGTTGACTTCTTCACAATGTTTTAGGATAAAGTATTCCTGAATAATTTCAGTCAAAAGGTCGAGGATTCTGCCCAAACTTTGCAAAACCTCTCCGGAGGAAGCAAGTATAATTGAACGTGCGATTCAGCCCGAAACAACAAAACGTCTCATACCCGTCACGTTTGAGTTTCAGTTATGCATAACGTGTATTTCAACTTTCACGTTAAAAACAAAGCACGTTATTCCTAAAACATATATTCAAGTAATATTTGCAAACGTATATAATTTTAAATTTGTACAAAGCTAATACAGAAATACTAATCCACTTGCACAGTAAACTCATTTAACTTTTCTAACTAAATATTTTACATTTTCCGTTGTGCATAATCAAGTGAATTAAATTTTAACGAGTAGTGGAAAACGTAGTGTTGTGTAATTACATCTGCATACAATATTCAGTGTTTTTTTTTTTGTATTTTGTAAACCGTCCGATTGGCAATTACTATGTTGATCAATAATTACACTCGTGACGTCGTAAACGTATCTAGGTACAAGGTACCTGGATAGTGCAAGAATGGTAGGTAGAAGAAGTGTGTAATATATTTCTTATTTATATTTTATTCACTGTGTTAAAAGCAATAATAATCATAATTATTAGTTCTGACAGGGAATTTACGCATGTTGATTGTTTTTGTAGGAGTGATATTCTCTTGCCATCCCTTATACCAACAAACTGGAACTAGCGAAAACAGTACCAACAAGATATTTACTTTTGTGAAAAAACAAAAACGTTTTTACTTTTAAATAGATCTTTATTTCCTGGCAATTAAGTATTTACTCAAGAAGCAAAATAGATGATGTTAATTGAATGTTTGCATATATTCCGAAAGGCTTATTAAAACGCATTTTTACAAAAAACACAAAGCAAGCCAGTAGGTGACGATTAATACACTGCGTTCAGTACATTACTATCTTTTGTCAGCAAGAGTTGTAATCATACTTATTTTAAGCATGGAGTGAAGGCTAGACTGATAATTTTAATAAAGTTACATTCATTTATGGACAATCATTCTTAACCGTATAAATGACAAAAACACTAACATTTATTGAATTAATACTCCAAGTAAGAATACGATATTTGAAATTGGAGTACACTGTAACCTATCATCTACCAATTTCATATTGGAGGACATTTAAGTAAAGTTTCTACTACTGTTCTAGGCTGATAGTTTTGTTACGAGTATGATAAATTCTTACATCTGAAATGAATAACTATTTACCTGTTTCATAATAACCCACGGTTACAGTTAAGAAAGGTTAAATAATCGTCCTGTTGGTGCCGTCCTAGTAAGTTTAAAAAACTAAACTTAAAATATATAAGAGTCTAATGCGGTCTGTAGTCATTTATGGTAGCGAAGCTTGGACCTGGAAAAATACTGATGATAATCTATATAGTACGCCTATAGGCCTATTTGATATGGACTGTCATTATAGGGAAGACAATACGAGAAAATTGTAAAAGAAAATAGAAATCATGCTGGGTGTAGTAGTAGAATGGAGTACATTGGAAGGAAACCATGATGGGTGTAGTAGTAGAATGGAGTACATTGGAAGGAAACCCTGCTGGGTGTAGTAGTAGAATGGAGTACGCTGGAAGGAAACCATGCTGGGATGCTGGGTGTAGTAGTGGAATGGAGTACATTGGAAGGAAGCCATGCTGAGTGTAGTAGTAGAGTGGAGTACATTGGAAGGAAACCATGCTGGGGGTAGTAGTAGAATGGAGTACATTGGAAGGAAACCATGCTGGGCGTAGTAGTAGAATGGAGTACATTGGAAGGAAACCATGCTGGGTGTAGTAGTAGAATGGAGTACATTGGAAGGAAACCATGCTGGGTGTAGTAGTAGAATGGAGTACGCTGGAAGGAAACCATGCTGGGATGCTGGGTGTAGTAGTGGAATGGAGTACATTGGAAGGAAACCATGCTGGGTGTAGTAGTAGAATGGAGTACATTGGAAGGAAAAATTTAATCATTAAAATTAACATATTGAAATACAATTTTTTTCTGGGAAGAAAATAAGAAAAGACAAATAGTTAAATCAGACAACTAAGGATTAACACAAAGCACTGTTATGAAAAACTATGGTTTTAAATGTCAGTGGCGGCCATCTGAGGACAATACTGCCAATGGTACTGATTTCTGGTCACTTGTGTTTTCGTTGTCAGATAATTAGGCTATAATGCTTAATTTCTGCAATTCCTAAAACAGGTTCCTTTATTTATTTTTTTCAGGGGTCATACGTCTTTACCTGTAACAATCAGCCTCCATGGTTTGTTTATTATGAACACCTATATATTTTGAAATTTTGTCTATTACTTGATCTTTCTTTCGTCTTTTTTTGTTAAGAATAATCTTGAGATCCTTTGTCCTCCATGTGTAGCATATATACCATACCACAATAGTTATTTTTTTTATATATTTTAGACAGTGTTTTATTTTGTGACCCAATGTCTCCATTTCTTATTTCTTATAGACACTATAGAAGCACTTCCAAGAGTGTTTATAGCGTCTCGGCCTATTGCGACAATGTTAAGTTATAGTGTTAATTTTATCGGACTTTTGGTATTTGTAATTCATGTAACTCTAATTTAAGAAAAAACACACCTGTTTGTGTTTTTATATTGCATCATTTTATCGTAGAAACCATGTGTCATTTAACTCGCCAGAGTCTGTGCGCCTGTATCAGAATCATGTTGCCTGTATCAGACAATAATATTTGCTAATAAAACGTTTGTGTCTTTTATGTTAGAATGGTATTATTTCCTATCTTATAGTTTCCTAAAATTTGTAACATTATTAGGCCTAATGCGTGTAATTTTGACATGAGCTGTACAGAATGTTTATTTGCTGACTGAAGGGTCGCATACACGTACAATTTGTAACGCAGACTCGTCGCAACAACAAACTCAACACTTCACGCCACTACTGTTGCAATTAAACTGGCAATCAGGTGATGAGTTGCATCGTGTATGGTGGATTGCGCAATGCAATCTACCCATGGGAAATGCTTCCATTCTGTGCAGTTGCAAATCTAATATTGGTCACAAATACATCATTCTCAGTCAGCTCTACATTGCATTATATTCAGGACCGGTTTAATTAAAGACTGAATGCAGAAACAGGGAGCTTTCACAAATACATACTAGCTTAATCTAAGTATAGAGCTTTCTATTACAAAAAAGTGCTTACAAAGAATTTTTTTAAAGAAATACAAAAATGTAAACAATTTGTTGAATAAACTCAATTGTATGGTACAGCACTGATGATAAGACATTTGTTTAAATAGAATCCTTAACGCTTCAAGATTAAACTACTTATCTCAAAAGTCTTCAATTTAACAGTATTGACGTAGATAACTACGTCAAAGTTGAATGAAGCCAAAATATAATATTATTTCTGATATGAATAATCAACTAGTCTTTTAACACTATCTTCACTAATTTCTCTCAGTTCGGGAACACAAAAGATAAGTCATCATATAGGAGAGATGTTGAGTATATTCTAAGACTTAGAGTTGTTAGTATTTTTAATACATATTGTAACGAGACATATAAAGTCACGATACTTTGAACATCATAACAAACACAACATGTCTTAATAAGTGAGTGAAATAAGATCTATTAAGTATTCACAATGAGTGTAC
This sequence comes from Magicicada septendecula, assembly GCA_034769895.1. Taxonomy (NCBI): domain Eukaryota; kingdom Metazoa; phylum Arthropoda; class Insecta; order Hemiptera; family Cicadidae; genus Magicicada; species Magicicada septendecula. The sequence goes on along the minus strand of CM068367.1, from coordinate 484,191,912 downwards.
CAAGCATTAAAACAACATCAAGAAATAATAATTGAAGAATGAACTCACAAATAAGAATTAAAACAGTAATGGTAATCATAAAACAAGAAAGAAAATGTATTAAATAGTGATTTACCCAATAACCCAATAGATTCGGTCAGTGAGAAACCAAGAAACATTGATGATCACCTACTATAAAGAAGAAGATGAAATAATAATAATAATTTCGATAAATATTGTGCAACAAGAAGAAACAAGATAACTTACACTATCTATCAGATAAGAAGTCCAACTGTGAAATAAATTACCAACGACAAGTGAAGTACAGAGTGAGAGACAATGACAGATAGCCAAAACACTAACTGACTACATTAGATGACCTGACTATGACCACTAATCTAGTAAATGTGTAGGGCATCCATTAATAGTCAGGAGAGTGAGAATAATGAGTATGTTAGTATAATAAGAAACTGTAAGCAACAGTATTATGATATATTATGTCTAGTATTAATGTAAGTTAATAGAGAACCAAGGTTAGCAGATAACAATACTAATTACCAATAAAATTATGAAAAAGGATAGTAAAAAAACAAAAAAAACAAAAAACCAATTGATAAATTATAGGTGATAATTAATAACACCAATACAGTTGAAAATTAAATAAAAAATTGTAAAGGAACATAAACTCAAAGTCAAACCATTGTTGCATAAGAGTGGGGAGACACATAACCTAACTATATGTACTTTCTACTTAGATTAATAAGAATTAACAACTAAAACATAGTTAAACTAAAATCTATTGGACTAAATCTCAAGTACATATTATAAGGGTTATGCCAATACCAAGATGAACTACCTAGAGTAGTATCTATATTGTAATTGATGTAAACAAATTGTCTAAAAACAGACAAAATGTGATTTACCATGTAAGTTTTAGCTAAAACATGATGTAAAGTTAATCAGAAACAAAAAGGATGATATCTGTATAGCAAGAAAGATGGAACATTACTAACATTAGGTTTTATGATAATTATTGTCACTAATTTAAATCATGATTATAATAATTAAATACATCTGTCATGTGACACCAGATGTAAGAGATATTCTGAAATTGACAGCAAAAGGGAATATCCCAATACACACTAGAAGTGTAACAATTAATAATAGACAATGATAATTATAATTGTAAAGAGATAAAGACTCAAAAAAAAAATATGTAAATTATAGGCTGATAGCGACCTTTTTCCTTAAGAACCAATTCTTATCAATCATGATAATTAATAATGTAAATGAAACACCAAAAAAGCTCATGACTTTCTATAGAACGAATAACATTCGTAATTAGAATTAAGAAGTTTGTTACAAAAGATGAATGACTTTACCATTATTCAGAATTATCTGTTTACATTCACAACAGTAATTTTATTGTTTGTTGTTGAACAAACATTGTCGTATGGACAATGAAAAACATTTTAATAATTTAATGGTTATTAACCCATTTTATATGAAAGGAATTGCCAGTATTTTAATAATTCCTTGATTGATTTAATGAACATTAACTTAACCATAATATCAATCAATATCGAGTGAACTTTTAAAGAATGTTGAACATTAATAATATGATTAATATGTTTTATTTTATGGTTGTATTTTGACTAAAACCAGTGTTCTTCTTATAATTATGTTAATTGAATTGAACAAGAAAATGATTTACCTTGTTTATGCAATCCAGTTTTAAAAAGATGGATCATAATGTTTAAATAATAAATGAACTCCTAACCATATTTTATGAATTATTACAATGATGCTAACGTTTTATTAGCAGTTTAAATTAATAATGTTCATTGTTTACAATCGCCAGATATAACCTCTAATCTGAGCATTAACGTTAGTTGACGAAGTTTCTGTTAGCAAATAAGTTTTAATATTATTATGTAAGTACTCTCCTGCTACTTAAGTACAGTAGTACAATACAGCTTCTCGTTCGTTTCTTGTAGACTCAAAGAACCTACCAATACTAAATGAATTTAAATAATAAAACACCTCTGTTGAATGGTGAATCAAAGAAATCAGATTAGGAACCCTGCGAATAAGAAAGAGTCTTGTAATTTATTAAGTATTTGTAAAATGAATTATTAACACGTAATAATTATTTAAATTGACATTCACAAATATCATTGGTGAATAAATAATACTATTAACAGTAAAAAGGAGTTGACTACATTTGTTTGGACTAGATTAAGACGATTTCAGGTCAGGTCGACAACTTCACCACACTGTGCAGTACTGTGGGCGGCAAAGGAGGCAATTTGAATTGTGTTGTATACAAATTGTATGTCAAACCAGTCTCTCACACACACTGAACTTCTAGGAAAGTAAGTACAACTGTGACATGACATTTTACTTTCCGTGAGGAGTCGACAACCCGAGTCACCGTGACAGCTACCAACAAGCAAACTAGTGATAAACAAACGATTAAAACTTCAACGTAATGAACCCAAACGCAAGTTGAATAAACTAACAATAATAACAAATCTCATAAATCATTTTAATAATAAACCAATACCGCTTTTCAACGGCGGACACTACGGTTCTATTACATAGTGGCGAGCCCAACGCGAGGCTTAAGCGACTATACCGATTTTTAAAAATGACATACAACCATATTCTATTAAAATATTGCGGGTAATACTATGTCTTAATATTTTTATTTCTTCAAAACATAATAAAACGCAGAAGCTGAAATTGTTTGATAACCAGATATCAGCAGAGTAAAATACTAATGCATCTGCCATATGGGGTATTGCTAGATATGGCTTTGTTTGGGAACGTAAGGGATTTGGTAGCCATCCAATTGAAGCCAGTGGAAGCTCTTAAAATGTTTTATGAATGTGTTAGTAATCAAACCATTTGATGAAGTGGCCTTACACAAGAATGTTATATAGTCACCTCTTATTTAAGTAGTGCACATTTCATTTATGGAAGGAAGACACAGTACAAAGAAGTTATTTAGTTTCCGTGCGAATCGGCAAATAAATAGCCTACTGGGTTGCATTCTAGTACCGATCAAGCTGTGTGAAATGCGGGTTAGACCTCTCCTTAACATGGTTGGATTCAACGTGCGTTAGTCTTTCAATGTGCAGCGGACGGACCTAAATCTTCATTAAAATCACTATAACATTTCACCAATTCATCAAAAAGTCTGTAAACATGATACAATATGTTTAGGCACATAATATACGCCATATCGACGCTCGCAGAAACTTAAGGTTACATCGCATTCGTAGAAGTCGGTATATCATGAAACGGCAGAAATATCCCATTTCACTCGCACGATGGAACACATATGCAGTATAATCCACATCACACCTCATAGTCGACCTTCAAGGTTTATAGAGTTGCATTATTAAACGTTATTGGATGTATTTCTTTGGGGTCGAAACAGGTAATCGCCTAGTCCCTGACTGAAGAAGAAGAAGAAGAAGAAGAAGAATAAGAAGAAGAAGAAGAAGAAGACGACGACGACGACGACGACGACGACGACGACGACGACGACGACGACGACGACGACGACGACAATGATGGTGAGATGAAGACGAAAACTTTATTGGAAAATATTTTTTCTTACATTACTGTCAAAGTCAGTAATTTTAAACTTTAAAATGACATAATTTGGTTGCAAAACATAACTTGAATGTTCGTATTAATAAAACGGAATAAATGATTTAAAAGGCAAAAACTAAATAAACAAATAAATCCGAATAACCAATTTTCAGTACTTGGCATGTGATATTCATATCAGATTGACGAAACCACCGAGTACTTTTATTTCAGTCAGTTTGACTGAGCATTAGATAAAGCTTCAAGAAGGAAACTAAGAAATGAAACTCAAGTAAAATTGTACATAGTTATGGTTGTCATTCTTTTGTATGTATTCGAAGCTTGGATAATTCTTAAGAGAGATGTAAGTTACATACAGCTGGTACAGATAAAATTTCTAGGTTATTTATAATTCGTTTAACTCGAATTTAAGACAAAACTCATTACATTTGATTTTAAATTGAATGTAACACATTAATTAAATTTAACGTAATTGAATCTCTAATTTTATCTAAAAGGATTTACGAGTAATGCTATAATTAGAATCACTTTAATGAATTCTGAATTAGATATGTTCTTAGGAAAACGTGGATCGAAGAATGCAGCTTGGCGTGGATAAACGTACTAGGTAAAATAAAAGGGAACAGCCTACCGAAAAATTTACAAACACACGTGTTGAAAGATCACGCAAAAATCTCTTGAAATTGTAGGTGGAAACAGGTGATTTGATTAATTACGAAATAGTAATGAAGACGGCGAAAATAACATCATTCTGATAAGTCTTCTTTATATTAAGATGATAAACTTAAAATAGTTTTTAGTCATAATATGCTCAAAGTATGAATTTGATATAACATTTTGGAAAACTAAGATGAATATTTATGCCTCCCTTTTTATTCAATATAGCTATGCTGCAGCAGCCAATCTTATAAGTCTCAACGCCCTTTGTTAAAAACTTGTACAGTACGCTATCGGGATAATCGACGGTCATTGTGAACTCTTTGTTAGTTGGAGAAATGAGACTAGACGTAAGAAATTTGTAGGTATAGGTCTATATTTAACAAGTTATAGGCTTCAAGTTAACAAGTTTATGCACTTAGAGAAATAAATTTTGATTAGGTGAATTAATACATTTATTAGTTATTCTTTTCTTTATATAACGCAATTTACAGCTTATATCTGAAAATTATGAGTTTAAAAAATATAAATGTCGATATATTCTATAGTTATTGATTAAAAACGAGGGTCTTTACTTGTTTTCTACTTCACAAATAGCTTTTTCTTTCTTTATATATATAAATGTATACATATATATATATATATATATATTACATTTAATATTTATAATTAAATTTACCTCAAGATGTTATTTTTCTATTTGGTACATGTTTCGAGAGTTCCTGTTCTCTCATCTTCAGCCTTCGCGATTTTGTTTCTGGTGAAGTATTTGTGTGATGGCTGCTTTATGCAATTAAGGTTGTTTGTTGGTCTTTGGTATTTTAAAGTTGTATTATTGTGCGTGATTGTGGTATATGTTTCTGTATTTTGTGTATTTTCGATGTTGAGTGCTTTGAATATTGTGTCATGTTTTGTATTGATTTGTATTTGTTCTGGTATTAGTTTGTTTTGTGTTGTATGTTTGTATATTTGTAAATTTTCCCAAATGTTCATTATGGTGCCTTTGTGTGGTATATGTTTTATTAGTGATACATTGGTTATGTCTGGGAATTCGTGTCCTGTGTTTATTGCATGTGTGGCTACATTGGATTTATATATTTCTGTTTTTTTTTTTGTATGCGTTTAGGTGTTCAAAATAACGTTTTTTCAGCTGTTTTTTTGTTTGTCCTATGTAACATTTATTGCAATCTTAGCATTAAATTTTGTATATACCGTTAGTTGTTCTATTATCTTTGTTGTGTGAGCTATTTAGAATTTTTAATTTATTTTTATTAGTTTTGTGTGCTATTTTTATATCTGTGTTTTTAAATAGTTTTTTTAGTTTTGTAATTTTATTATTTATGTACGTGAATGTGGCTGTTGTTGTTATTACATATGTGTTGTTCATTTTGATTAATTAAAGCAGAAAAGGATTGAATATATATATATATATTGTAGAATGACAGATAAGCCCATAAAAATGAATGGTGAATTGATCATTAAAATAAAGTAATAACATGTTTAAATCCGAAGAAAGCGATATAATAAAGAATTAATTAAGAACCACCGTGCAGTGCAATCATTGATTTAAGATATAAGTTCATATAAAATAAATGTTACAAGTGATGAATCATCAAAACCAATTTTAATAACTAAAAAGGTGAAAAAATATAATACCCAGGAATGTTAGGAGTAGGCAAGGAAGATACCCAGAACATAACTAAACCCACAACAAAGAAAAAAAAATCTGTTGTATGAGACCAGAAGAGTAGATAAGGAAGAAACCCAGAACAAGGCAAGATCCACCATAAAAGGTGATGCATTTGTATGAAACAAGAAAAGTAGGTGAAGAAGAAACCCAAAAACCCGATGACATCCACAAGAAGATGAAGAAAATATGATTATAAGAAACCAGAAGAAAAGAAGACATTAATGAAGAAACAAGAAGAAGACAGCATCCACAAGAAGAAGGAATGCTCTTGTAAAAAAAAACCCATACCCCAAAATAAATAAATATAATAATAATAAAAAAGTATAACAAAGTATCAATGCAAAAACCCACATGTACAATAGATATAAGCCAAAAAAGTTTATAGAGTAAAATTTTAAAGTGGACCAAGGTGAAATAATAATATAATACCAAAGAACAAATCTTCATTATAATCTACAAATAGATTTCTTGATTTTAGTAAGACTATATAACCATTTAGAAATAGAATCAAGGAATGTAAAGAGAACCAGTGCAAGTTTTAGTATTATAAAAAATGAACCTTATGTTTCATTATTGGTATTCACAACTTTGGAATGATACAACTTTTAAGTGACTTAATTTATGTTCAGAAATAATAAATAAAGTATTATCATGATAATATAATACATGTGTTTTAGTAAAGAATTGCCAATCTGTTTAAATGACATTCATTAGAATGGTTTATAAAACAAGAGCAGGCACAAAATAAAAAGTGAAGTGACAGGGTACAATTACCCAAAACCCAATTAAAAACAGATAAAAACTGTTCATATAACTTAATATAAGGAATATAGAGTATAAGATTATAGTAAATTAGGTTTTGTTTATGTAGAATAAGATATTCAAAAATGTATTAGGAATAAGCAAATTTAAAAAGGTCAGAACGACTAACATTCTTTAATTATAAAATATTTATTATAGGTATTATTGTTAATAACTATTTAAGATGTTAGAATGGAACAACATTCTTTATATATGATATTTGTTATGTATCATTATTAATCTTTGAATATAAAAAATGTCTGATTTGTTAAAGACAACTATTAATTGGAATTATTTGTTATATGTTAATAGTATGAAACATATACTAATTGTTATTTTGTTTACAAGGAGAAAATGTTTAATTTATGTTACCATATCAATGAAAGTCAGAGAGGGTATAACTCAATATGTATTATTTATAAAAATTTGTATGTAAAAACTGTTAGGAATCTAGGCCAAATGTTAAAAACTAAACATCATCAAAACTGAGAAAATAAGTACATAAATACATTTAAACTGAAGGGATTTAGATAATGTAAATCAGAAACAAAGCCATGTAATTAAAAATATAACTAAGAAAGATTTTGTAAAATTATAGCCAGAATTATTGATAAAAATGGAAATGACAGAACTCAAAAATTTGGAGAGGGGAGTCATATATTCCAACATAATATTTTAAAACTTAACCAATTCATTTAATTGCAAGAAAGTAAGGGAATATAAACCTTTTATTACAATATGAGGTTTAATAATTATTAATATAACTTGATAATGGCAGAATTTGAAAATAACAGGAAGCTAAACCTTAGGAATTAGAAATTACAAAATGAAGGAATAATTATCAATTTTAGATCAAAAACTTAATAAAACGGCATTATTTGGTATCAAATTACGCAGAATGAACTGAAGGATAAAATTAAGTAACTACTAGCTAATAAATTTGAAGAATAACCAAAGTATAATCAGTTATATAATGTAACTTTATTACATGCACAGGATGCAAAATAAAATTTGAACAATGGAATGAATAATATTGCTTTGGCTAAGACTTTAGTTGGAGATGAAGGAAGTAAGTTAGTTAATTATTGAACATTGTACGGGACACTTGACACGAGCAATTTACCCATCTTAACCTAGTTACGAATACCGTAATGGCGAATAATTGTCTGAGCCGAAAGTGAAAATCGAGAGTTTCGGTAAAAAACATTTTTAAAGTTCAACACAGTGAAATAAACATATACCAACACTGAACTAACATTATACAGCACAGACACCAGTGGAAATAACATTTAAACCCATTAAAACAGTAACTACACTTAACCATAAAAGTGCCTAACATATGACTAACCGACAAAAGTGAACCTGACTTAAATATACACTATTTTTTCGAATACAACGCCACAACTGAACCAGTGACACTCCACCAACACAAGAAGGAAGAATTGCGGCCACCAGGACGTAAATTCATAAGGAAAACATCTTTATTTGAACGCCAAAACTGCGAGGTGACGACTTTCAATTTCTTCGGCGGCCATTGCTGATTACCCACAACTCAAATCAACACAGCCACCTTCTGCCTACAGGACGGTTCGCAACATATTTATTTATTTCTAAACTTTGAATCTGATATATGTACTGTTAATTTTAAGAATTTACCTTGTAATGTTATACTTTTCAATCTTTGCCCTATTTCTCTGACTTTCCCTAACATAGCTGTTCAAAGAACCTATATAAAAAATTTGTAATAATTCAAACGATACCCTGAGATCGATTTACATATCGACAGGAGTCAAGATAACTAATTGTCAACAAAATTATTAATATCTTTCCTATTTAAACAGTTTTTTCATGATAACTAACATAATACTTCAATTAAATAGAACTAACTACAAGAATCTCACCACCAGAAGGAAGATAACCTCCAAACAGAAAATAAACACAAGTATCGATTGTTATTGGAGACAATTCTATAAGTGGCTAGAGGTTTTAACAAATACACAAAAGTCTATAAAACAATTAAAATAAGTGATAAACGTTTCGGAACACCACGAAACTTAATTAATTAATTGTTCTTAATTAATTATAAAAAAAAAACATTAATGAAAAAACTGAGGATTATTTCTACCAATTACTGCAAAATGGTTCTGAATCAATGATAAATACTTGTACTCATCCTATAAAGAATTATGAAGATGGAACTTGCATTGACCATATTTTCATGAAAGGAATATACACAGCAAAATCTGGTAAATTAATTGACTCAATCACAGACTACTACCCCGTTTTAATATCACTACATGGAAACAACATAAAATGCAAACTTACAGTATCTTTTGAAATAAACAAAAAAAGATTTTTGGAGCTGTGTGCTTAAGAACAATGGCAACAAGTCTGTAATACACCAAATAACAATGAAGCATTAGAATTGCTAATAAACAAGATACAAACTATCAATGAACTTTCACACAAAACTAAGCCAAAAATTCAAAAACCAAGAAAGACCTGGATTACCCCTGCTCTCATTAATTCAGTTAATAACAAAAACAAATTATATAAAGCCTGGAAGAATAGTCAAGACGACTTGGTAAAAAAAGAGCTGTACTTAAATTACGAAAAACGACTTAAATCATTACTTAGGGCTGCTAAAAATAGGCATGAAGAAAAACAACTACAAAACGCTGATTCTAAAAAAATGTGGAGATATGTTCATCTAAAATTGGATCGTAATTCAAAAAATAGACAAATAAATGATATTTTGATTAATAATAAACTAAACAGCAATGATTGGACAAAGGCTAATTATTTTAATGAATTTTTCAGCACAATAGTATCTAGGCTGAATAAAAGTGTGACTCCTCCTATTCCGCAGCATGAAATACCAGATCTATCAATTAATCAGCATACTATGTTTCTAACACCAAAAAATGAGTCAGAAGTTTACCAAACTATTCGTGAACTCAAAAATAAACCTGGTGGGTGTGATGAAATTCATGCCTATACAGTTAAGCTAGCTGCTCCGTTCATAACTCCTGCTTTGACTCACATTATTAATACTGCTATGATACAAGGTACATGTCCATATCAATTTAAGAAAGCTGTAATTTGTCCTATATATAAGTAAGGTGTAAAAAGTTTGGTTAACAATTATCGACCGATCGCACTGATATCAAATTTAGCTAAGATTTTTGAAAAAATTATTTTTACCAGATTATTTAAATTTGTAAAGAAACATAACCTGTTAAGTGCTAAACAATTTGGCTTTCTCAAGAAGAAAGGTACAGATGATGCTATAGCCCTACTTAGCAAATTTATTTATGAAAATCTAAGTATTAGCATACCAACTGTTGTAACTTTTTTGGACTACTCCAAAGCTTTTGACACTGTCGATCATGGCATACTTATATCCAAATTACAGAATATGGGAATAAGAGGTGTAAGCTTATCCCTGATAGCCAGTTATTTACATGACAGGACACAAGTTGTAAAGGTGAATGGGACTAGAAGTCAGCCTATTAAAACAAATGTTGGAGTGCCCCAGGGCTCTATATTAGGACCTTTATTGTTTATTTTATATATCAATGACTTACTAGTGTTACAAGATGTATTAATAGCATATGCTGATGATACAGCATTACCAATGAAAGCAAAGACATGGCCTGAACTTGCAACAGATATGTCAACTAAATTAGATATTATATGCTCTTGGCTCTATCACAATAATCTAGTACTCAACATAAGCAAGTCTGTTTTTATCACTTTTGGAAATTATAGAGACTCTGTTCCGCATGACTTTGAAATTAAGATAAATGGTCAAAAATTGAAAAGAGTTAAACTAGTAAATATCTAGGAATAACATATGACTTTAACATGAAGTGGGATGTACATGTGGCTAACATTGTAAAAAAAACCAAATACTTAGTCTACGTTTTTTACAGACTTAAACAAATTTTATCAACTACTACAAATATACTATGGACTATTCCATAGTGTGGCAGGGTATGCTATCATAGGCTGGGGGGGTCTATATAAATCATCTCTAGACGCATTGGATCGGCTGCAAAAAGTGTATTCTTAAAATTATTGGAGTCAATGAACAAGATTCGAATAAACCATTAAAGATTAAACAGGTGTTTGTAGTGAATTCTATAGTTTATCAATACAATGATCTAAAAAGTGAGTTTTTACAAAATCGAATCAACACACGGTATAAAAGTATTATATTGCCGCGACACCTATTAAGTATTGGGCAAAGAAGCTATGTGTATTATGCTATAAAATATTTTAATGAATTACCTAATGAACTGATAAATCTAAGTGTAAATATAAAAGTGCTTAAAAAAAATCAAAGAAAAAATTAGGAACATTGTTATTGAATAATCAAAAAACAGTCTATTATGATATGGACCGTTTTTTCTCTTTTTTTCATTTATTTATTGAATTTTATTATAGTACAAACTAAAATTTTGTTAAAATTTAAAAATAATTTATTTTTTAATATATTACTATGATCGGTGAGGTAAAACTCACAATTAGTATTAAGTATATAAATATTAATTCTAAGGACCAACCTATGTACGGGCATTTATGCCCCCTATAGGTCCTTTATTGTATAATTTTTATTATATGTAAAGGAAAATTGGTAATAAATATTATTATTATTATTAATTATAAAAAAAATTTTAATTAAAAAATTTTTTTTTAATAAACAATTTTATTTATACACAAACACATATATATGTTTGTAACACAAAACAAATTCGTTACAATATATATATATAAAATTTCATTTTCTTGTGTTTGCTGGGATAAGTTGCATCAGTCTGGATGATCTCGTGGGCCTGTTTCTACGCTTTCACATCGGCCATTGCCCTCCTAATAAGGTGGGATGTCGATCTCAGGTTTTCCTCGTTGGTGTTGTGTCCGTCCATGTCTTCGTTGGTAGCTATCGTGCGTTGACGATCTCGAACGCCGTGCCTGAATTCCTGGTACTATTTCAGCCGCTTCCTCGGCGATACACTCCGGCTTCCCAATGACTGGCTGGAACTCGAATTTACCACCATAAACGTCCGAGTGAATACGAGAGACTGCGTAACTCACGACTCGCCAGTGCTTTTATAAGCCTGCACACATGATGTCATTTTTACATGATAATACATTCTAGATTCGAGAAAATCGAAAACTTAATGATTGACATGAATTTTTTGTTTCTAGACCTTTCCAAACCACGTTTATTCAACTGCATGTGATTGCATAACTCATCACTTTGTCAGTTGGACAAATGCTATTAAAATTGATTTAATACTAAAGTAATTAGTTAGTAATAGTTACTCCAATTTGCACACTAATATAAATGACTTGTAGTGTTTATTAATTGTCTGTTAATTATCTTCACACAATTCGTTAGCCGCACAACACTTATTCACTTATACAAAATCCGGTACGCTTCATGTGCTTTTCGAAAAGCCTTTGCGAACAACCTTCCACTTACACAAAAGCACTCGGTTCTAACCGCGGTCAAACTGTAATTGCTAGATTACATAGTGCAGACGTTACCTCTCCGTGATCGGCAGTATTCAAGACGATAAAAATGCGGATTTGTGACTATTTTGTACAGAGTACTACGTGCGTCAGGTTTGAATATCCAAGATGAACTGACGTCGAGCTTTACTAAACCTTCCTTGAAATTCTAAACTTCTGATGGTCATTGCTAATTCCTTCTCTACAGAAATCTAATTTAGGTAAGGGAATCACAAGCATATCGTGTAAATGTTTTCTTATTTTGGTCAAGTCATGTATTCTGGCTTTTTAAGAAAATCATGTATTGTTTAAAACTGTATGGATGGGTCTGAACCTGCATAGAAATTATCTGTGGTTTTATCTCCTTTTTCAAGTACCGGTATAGTATTTTTTCAGGGAAAGTCATCCACATAATTATTGAAAATCATACACCCAGTGAATAGTACGTTTAATAACGGAAAAATGTTACAGCTTGAACTACATTTTTGTCATAGTTACATCTTAAATATTAATTAATTAAGGCGATATATGGTCTTCCTATTAGCGTCAATGCTATACACGAACTCGAGTATGGTAACCCGAACTTACGATAACTACGCTCATTTTCGTGTATCGCAACACAAGTTCGCACTCACAACTGACTTAAAGTCTAAATTACAAAATTGCACACAATCTAAAACACAGAGTCCTACATGCAACTCTACATATTACGTGCATTCTCTTATTTTCATCAAATGGCTAATTTTAAAACATCCTAATACAACACATGTATTATAATTATTCATTTCACCGTAGTAATTATTAGCTGTACTGATAAATTAATTACTTGGATTTTGAGAGATCCTGACTCTGATGTCAGGTTCCTAGTACGGTGGTCCCTTGATCGTGTTTACACTTGTTCGGTCACTGCGTGCAGAAACTCAGACTACACTCTGTCTAGAAGTTCGTTTCTCGACATTAACCTTGTTTGTTTGTTCAACAGATTAAATACTTGTTAACCAATTAAATGAAAAACTAGATACTATGAAAAGTAATAGTACTAGGCAACGAAGGTTTTTGAGATTTGCGTTTCAGTGTTCTTATACTACGATTGTAACAAACTTGAAATAAAACATAACGAACGTCCTGACAAGAAAAGAGTGTTTCAGAAGAATTATCCTTACTCCTACAGTATACCATCGTATTAAAATATTTTCATTTAACAATAAAAATGTTGTAACGCGAACCGTACCCAACAGTCTAGAACGTCCTCCACCCGTCCCCCCTAAGTCAAGCAGGTGTAGCCTCAGTCAAGGCCGCGCTCAAGTACGTTCCGGAGACCGCTGGAGAATACTTGAATTACGCATTAAGTGGCGTGAAGTTAAGGATGGAAAGATTCTACAACACGTGCGCTATCTATATAAGGGACAGATCCTTATAGACTTTCTTAGCGTAGATCGAGTGTTTGTCGAAGTATTGTGTGAAGTGTGGTTGTGTTATAGTTAGTGTGGAATTCTAATAGTTGACATTATTATTGTGTGTGTACAAATCTAACTGAAATTGTTGTACGACTTGATTACAAATTGTTATTTGTGATTAATTAAAGCTGGTTATTAGTGACTTTATTCGTGTCTTGTATTTTGTGTTCCACGGTACCACACCACGATTGGTGAGACTGTCGTAACAATATATATTGGATTTGTGTACTGTGTGCGGAGGGGCGCACGTTTTATTCAAATATAAATGAAGAAATTAATTACAATCGCCCTTTTTTCTGATGGCGGATTATCGTCGGTAACAGAAAAGGATAAATTAAAGGGCATAACATTTTACATACGTATTATGCATACGTTCTTGTTTAAATTGAGCATATAATCGGAGAACACATAGAAGCGTGCGCGAGCTAGTATATATGTAGACTACAGCAGCATATTGTGTATTATTTGTGGACAGGATGGAGACACAATGTAAACACCACTATCAGCTGTGACTGTACCATATGTCTGTCTGGCCGTCATGCACGTTTAATTGTAGTATTGTGTACACTCAATTATAGTATTGTATAGCACTGTGTGCATACCGGCCCCTGTTTTCCGTTACCATTCTCTCTGTTGTGATTATCGCAAACTAATGTTAAATTTTATTCCGACAGAATGGATCTAAAAATTAATGCGAATAAGAATACAAGCAGTAATTAAATACAGAATACAATCCAGCAAAACTACATCGACAGTATGATCTCATCGTTAGTCGCTAAAACAAATTATCTCTTCCTATATTGAAAAAAAAAACAGAACAAAAAACTCATTTTACGCTGCAACTAAATATTTCTGTCTTTGTACCGTTGACGCGAATAAATTCTAATATTACATATTTTCTATGTGTTTTTAAATTGCTTCCGACACAGTTCACTGTACAGGAAAATTTCTCGTGAAATTCAATGTCTCTCCGTCTGGAAATAATTAAACGTCGTCTTAACTGAAACATGTTGTTGTTTTTCTGAACAGAAGAAGCGAGGGAAATTTTTTAATTTAGAAAAGTAATTCGATACGCTAGTTATCGTATTTCATTACGTTATTAACGCAATATAAATTTCACACTTGAGATATCCGGTTGTTCGCCTGTTGCCGTGTCTGCAGTGTGATAATACTGAAGAAAACGGTTTTTATAAACGGAGTCAAAGTAAAATAGAGAGAGAGAGAGAGAGAGAGAGAGAGAGAGAGAGAGAGAGAGAGAGAGAGAGAGAGAGAGAGGGAGAGAGAGAGTTGAATAGACCATGAAACGTATAGCAAGAAAAACGGACAAGCCGTAAAAAATAAGTAAAAATGATGTTTGTTAACAGGGAGAGAGAGAGAGAGAGAGAGAGAGATAGAGAGAGAGAGAGAGAGAGAGAGAGAGAGAGAGAGAGAGAGGGGCCGAGTGAGAAAATGAGGTAAAAGTGAGTGAGTTGGGACGAGAAGTTGCCCTCATATAGATAACATGCTCTAAGGTAAATGGGAGGGAGGGAAAGAGACAGAGAGAGATCAGAGCGTCAAATCCGTAGTTGTACTGGTCGCTTTATTAAAAATGTAAAAACATGAAGATTACCGTAAATGTAATATTCTGATGCCAGCTCACCTACGTGGATTACATGTGTGATCTTGTTTGAACACAGAAATATTGTATTAATGTACATTGTTTCCCCTTTGGCGTGTTACGTTACAAAATCTCGCCTACGCTTACCTTGTTTTGTAATAACAATTTCATTCATTATCTGTGTATTATATCATACAGTTGAATAATTAAACTTATCACTGCTATAAGCACTACTGTTTTCCAAAAAAGAGGTACAGGATGTTTTTTTTTAATAAGACACACTTGAAACGTTTGATATATTTATTTCGCTTAATAGTATGACCGATTACAATTATTTATAAAATGAATATTAGGAAAACGGCCACTGTCGCTAATATCACACCTAACCACTCTTCTATCGATAGTTTTAGTGTCACGTGACCATCATGGTGTCAGTCCACGAATTAAACATCGGATCTCGTCTCTAAGCGCATGGATACTTTAGGGTTTATTGCATATAACTAATATTTTACGTATCTAAATTAAAAAAAGAATTTAGTGACGTAAAAACACTATATATATATATATATATACGGCCAATTGACACCGTAAAAGAATTCTGCCTCTTAGCATTGTTTGTAATATAGTTATCGTTTCGCTACCCGCGCGCATGCTGAACCCTCTTGTTAGAACCCATACACAGTTCAAGCCCATATCAATCAGTTCTGGAGAAAAAATTATTTATTATAGTGAAATTAAAATATAGTGAAATTGTATATCACTATACAAAATTTATTATAGTTACATTAAAATATGTATCCACAGGCATGTACAATAGGGACAGTCAAAAAACTACTTGCACTTGACTATATTTTCTTCAAAGAGATATTTGATGAATGTTGTTGGTAACACTGGTAAACGTCCGTTTCCATCAGCTGTTGTGTAACGTTTACTACTGGCAGGAGCGGTCAGTCCGTTGTTAGCCGCGGAACATGACACGGCGTTTGCAAGAATCGTCTAAGTTAGAAATCCGCGCAGTGACCCGTTTTCTGTGGGCTAGGAGGTGTAACTGAAATTCATCGTCTGTTGAGAGAAATGTATGGTCACGTAGCATTTTCACGCCAGACCATCGCAAAATGGTGAGTGTTGTTTTAAAATGGGTTCATGGATGTCGAGAGTGATTACCAGCAGGACAGGTTATCAACTTCGACAACAGGTGACAATGTTGAACGCGTTCACCAATTATTGCTTTCAAATAGGTTAAGGGGTCTTCCCGTATGAAAATTACCCTTGTAAAGCAACAATATCACGCTGATGAAGATGTGCAAGATGCAGTGCAGGAATTGTTATTGAATGTTCGATGGGAATTTTTCAGCACTGTCATCGAAAAAAATGGTGTCGCGCTACGATCCATGTTTAAGTAAGCTTGACGATTTTCCAGAAAAGTAGGTTTTCAATTCAACTTTCAGATTCATAAAAGAATTTTCATAAATACTTTAAATTTTCGTAGCATATGTTATTTTATGCTATTGTATCTGTCCTTCGTATATATTTTATCTTTTACTGGACGCAATTTTCTCAGATTTACGCACTATAGGCCTACTGCGAATTATTTTGTCTGCTGGGCGAGTATGACTACGGAAAACACGAAACCTGTAAAATGTGCTTTATACACTACTTAATAATTGTAATAATTTTGTACGTACACCAATGCACAAAATATACTACATAACACCAATTTTTCTAGTACATCTTAAGAGTCTCACTGCTTACTCTGTTGAGTAAACCTTATGAGTAAAATTGAACGGCCAATGGATGACACATGTAAATAAAGAAAAATCGAATGTGCTGCAATCTAGCAAACAAAACTATCAGCATCCGAGGAACTGCATAGTATATTGTGCAATTATACCGAATTACACTGTACTCTTACTTGTAACAATATTTAATAGTTACATTTTCATCTACTTCCACCAGTGTTCTTGTTTACGTTTTTTTCCATTAATTGTGTTGCAGAAGTTTTAAAACACCGTTTAAACTGCGCGATTTATGTAAAATTCCGAGGTACAAAGACTTGTACGTACATTTTGCATTCGCTGAAAGACTCTTCTACACGTATTTTGTTTCACCCACTTTATTACTTGTAGTCAAGATTAAACTCACCTTTAGACAACTTCAAGCTGAACCACTATTAAGGAGTCAGATATCACATACTAAGTAACAAAAAAGGGGATTTCCACAGTCGTAACTTGTCACTGTTTTATGTACCTTTTCTCATGATCTGTAAGAACTCTCTTTTCTTGATAGTAGCTCGCAATCTGGTTAGCAGCATCTCTCCACCACTCCGCCCTGTTGTTCGCCTTCCTTTTAAATTATTGCTATAAATCACAGTTCATGTCCTGCATAACCTCAATCATAAATTCCAAACGTGGTCTTCCTTTATCATTTTCTTTTCTATCTTTCCCTCTATTGCTTCTTGGGTCAGGCTGCCGTGCCTTAACAGATGCTCAATCAATTGAGATCTTCTTCTTTTTAATTGTTTTAGAAAAGGTTTATCTTTACCATCTCTGCGAAACATCTCTTCATTCTTCAGCTTCTTGATCCAACTTATCCGAAGCATCCTTCTATAACACATTGCCTCAAAAGCTACAAGTTTTTTATATTTTCTTGCGTCAATTGTCTAATGTTTACTCCCATACAACGCGGCACTGCACACACAGGTTTCCAGAAGATTCTTTCTCACCTACACGCTGACGTTCTTTAATGTCAGTAGGTTTTTCTGTAACAACTGTGAAGATGATATTCTGAAGTTACTTTTTTCTTCATGACTGTACAGTTAGTACAAAATAGAATTGTTGTTTGCTTAGGTTATGAAAAAAATTGTATACACGTACTGTATACCACATTTTCGAAACGTTACGTTTTGTATCTTCAAGAACAAAGTGTTAGTAAATCCTACTTTCACTAAAAATATAAAAAAAGAATCGTAAAAGCTCCAGTAAAAAGATTGCCTATTTATGTTTTGTACGTCTTGGCTAAAAAGGAACATAAGGAGGAACCAGAACTTTATATTAGTATAATTCTTTAATAAGCATCATTGTATTATGAATGCCCTGTTTTCTTGATCAGCTTCTTTCAAGTTTTCTTTCGTTTTCTTTTCCTGTCTGTATCTTTCTTCTTTGCATTTACACAAATTTCTGGAGCTCCTTTTTCGGTTAACGGATCCTAACACAATCAAATGTTATGTGCTACCACAAACTTTTCTTAATATGTTGCTCAATACTTCAAGCACATGACACTACAGTATAAGATTTCCCCATTATCGAATCGTGCTATAGATTCAGCAATACCGTATTTTGCACTTAACAAATAGTGCTTTGACTAGCTAAACAATGCAGCACCAGTTATAGGTTCATTCGAGTTTTGCGTCTTAGCAGGAAGATAATTTTATTGTTAATCTGCTTTTCCAAAATCTTTGAAAATATGTTTTATCTCCTCCATTAGGGGACCCGGTAGGGCAAAATCGAAAAAAAAAATAAATTTTGTTTTTAATTTTAAAACATTCTCTGGAATTTTCTCTCTAAAATGATGTATGACACATGATGGTTTGAATTTTCGTTCAAGGTGAAAAAAATTTTTTTGTGAAACTCTGGCTTGTATTTTATATCTCTTTGCAACAGCTGTGCCTACACACTCTGTGTGCTGTGAAATAGCTTGGAAACATCAGCTGTTGCTGTCAGATGGTTATATATTGTATTGTTGTGAGTTGTGGCTAATGTTCCAGGTTATAAACATATGCTTATTCGATATAAGTAGCTGTTTGTTTGCTTTAGTTGTGAATTGTGACTATAGGTTATAAGTACTCACTTTTTACGTTTTGTGCTTGTGTTGTCTTCACGATTTTGTGATAATGCCAAGACCAAATGTGCCAAGTGTTTTTAAGAAGAGAAAGAATGTGTGTAAATCCAAAATTGAAGGAAAAGTAACAGTTGATTTACCAGAAAGTGGCGATGGAAGAGCGGAAAGTGCATCTGCAAGGAAATTGAGTGGGTTGAATGAATTGTATGATGAAGTTGATTGTACTGAAAAGTTAGGTTATGAGCTGATTGATTTGAATATACTTTATAATATTTTGAATGTATATGTCGCATGCAAACATTGTAGTCAAGTAGGACTACAACTAAAGACTCAAAAACGTATTGGGTTGGCTACTGAAATTATCTTATATTGTGATACTTGTGATTACAGTGTTGCCTTTTTTACTTCAAAAGCTGTAAGTAATAAACATGTTGACCCTGATTCTGAGCATGGACTAAATGAGAAGGGTGTACTATTTGAATGTAATATGCGATTGGCATATGGATTGAGAGCAGTAGGGAAGGGAAGCGCAGCTGCCCAATCATTATGTGGAATTTTGAATTTACCGACTCCTCCTTCTAGATTTACAAAATATAATAAAATCATAGCTCAAGCTACAAAAGACATTGCTGAATTAAGTATGAGACGTGCTGTTGAAGAATCTGTAGAAGCAAACGATGGTAGCCGTGATTTACGTGTAGCTTTTGACGGGTCGTGGCAGAAGAGAGGCCACACATCTCTAAACGGCATCGTTAGTACGACAAGTGTATATACTGGTAAAATATTAGATATACAAGTCCTTACAAAACATTGCAGGTGCAAAAGTAAAGATAATCATGACGAAATGTGTACTGCTAATTATCAAGGTGTGAGTGGCGGAATGGAGGTGGCAGGTGCTATATCAATCTATCAGCGTTCAGAAGAAAAGTATAATGTGAGATACTTAGAATATTTAGGAGATGGAGATTCTAAAGCCTTTTCTAAAGTAAATGAATTAAAAGTATATGGAAATGATATTGAAATCAGAAAATTAGAGTGCATTGGACATATACAGAAACGGATGGGTACTCGATTGAGGCGTTTGAAAACATCACTAAAAGGCATAAAACTAGCAGACGGAAAGCCATTATCAGGAAAAAACAGATTAACTGATGCCATCATCGACAAAATTCAAAACTATTATGGCTTAGCAATCAGAAGACATTCCAACAATGTAGAAAACATGAAAAGGGCAGTATGGGCAATGTATTTTTACATGTGCTCAACAGATGATGAACCGCAACATGGTCTGTGCCCACCCGGTGAAGAAAGCTGGTGCAAATTCAGAAAAGCTGAAGCTAAAGGTGACCATTACCATCATAACCATAGTGTCCCTGCAGCTGTTATGATTGCAATCAAACCTGTTATAAGAGATCTTGCTAATACTGAGCTACTGAAAAAATGCACGCACGGAAGGACTCAAAATCCTAATGAGAGCGTGAATAGTGTGGTATGGTCCAGGCTCCCCAAAACAGTTTTTGTTGGATTATCTGCATTTATGGTGGGAGTGTACGATGCAGTTGGATGTTTTAATGAGGGGAACATTACACGGTGTAGGGTACTGAAACAGTTTGGGATGAGTGTCGGCATCAACACAAAGAAGGCAATGCTGCAGATTGACAGAGAGCGACTTAGGAATGCTGAAAGGAATGTATCCGAGTATGAGAAAAAGGCAAGGCAGTCAAGAAGACAAGCTAAGAAGAGACTGGCAGATAGCATGGAAGACCCAGATAACCCAGAGTATGGAGCTGGATTGTTTTAAGGTAGTTTTCAAGACTTTTTTTAAAAATATTTTATTTTTTAACTTTAAATGCGTTTTGCCGAAAATATACATTTTGTAATATAAAATGTACCTTTTCTCATCTTCTCGACTAGTTAGAAGCCTGAAATTTGGTATCCATATTATTCAACAATTGCTTCAAACTTTAACACAGCCTTTTTGTAATATTTTAAAAATCATCCGAGTTTTGTTATAAAAACGGCTAGCAAAAAAGGTTTTTTTGTAGACATATTTTTAAAAATTTGTAAAAAATTTAAAACTTATTTTTTCAAAAAACCCCTACGTTAAAATGTGTCCAAAGAATAATAATTTGAAATAAAGAAAACATTAACTCTCTAACGTACAGGGTTTTTGAGAAAAGGTACATTATGTTAACATGGGGAAGATAGGCTATACCGGGTCCCCTTAAACAAATTTCAGATTATAATGGAAAACTAGAATTACACTGATTGAATGGTCTCCGTTAACTACAACGTTTATTTATTCTTCTCAATGGAAACTAGAAAGTTTCAACGATTTCAAAGATAAGAAAACTCGCTGCAAGTAATAATTCTAGCCAATTGTTATATGCTACACGCACTCCATGCCGTCATAAATCATTAAGTAAAATGTATTTTCTACCATAAAAGTCTTGCATATTATTTACTAAATTAAACAAGAGAAAAGCAAAAATTCATTTTAAAATATTGAAAACAATATTTTTTCTGTGCAATAATATGTGAAAGCATTAAGAAGATTATGTTACGCTACATCATTTAAGACATGAATTGTAAAGTTCTATTATAGGTACAGTTCTTATACGGCTTTCAGGCATTCAGTATCAATCAATGTAGACATTAATATCAAAGTAGTCACATACGATCATCGGCTTTTATTCGTTTACCAAGGAAACAGTCTGTAATGACGTTTTCCGTTGTTTCGTCAAACTATATACTCAGTCAGTTTCTCAACGAGACGACATATAACCATTCTGTTACAGGCTGACCACAAGAAACTTGATGCCTGAATTTTTCATTCGAAGTTCACTGTCTGCGTGCCCCTCAGCAAGTTCCTGCAGTTTTCATTGCAAGAAGTGTAGTGAGTCAATTTTGTAACAGTAGCAACGTCCAGTCGGCTTCACTGTTTACAAGCGGATGGACTTAACTCGCGGCGGCCGCTCTGTGTCACCGATCAGTAAGTCACTTTCATGAATAACACTGGTGACGCATTCAAACAAAATGTAGTACTCTCTTGTACACGTGTGTACATAAACGTACATAATACGTTTGCACATCTACATTACATCACGTTGTCTTTCACTTTTACACGCAAGGAACCATGAAACGGAGTCACTTATAGACAACTGGTATTATTCTGTTCCGTAGGCAAACTTTAGAAATTTTTTTTTACTTTCTTTTTTAACATTTTGTTGTATAAAAGTATATTTGCTAAATAATCGCAGTGTTACAGAGCATTAATTGATGTTTCAATTCCCCCGGTACCTACCAGCTTCTGGAAGCCATACGAGTCTAGACAACGTCTAGAGCATTCCTAGGCTTTCAAGGTTGGCGTCAAGACTGTTGAAACTATTATTTGCCTGGCTTTAGGCCGCGGTCCATTGCTTGTGTGTAGGACAGACGTTTCGGCCCTACCATCGGAGGCCATCCTCAGTGTCAGAAACAATTGGCACGGTGTTCGCCAGTTACCCCATTCCTGGGGTCGACACCATAATTTTCCCCAGAGAAGACCCACTTAAATAAACTTTCCAAACCAGCACGATCTAATCTGGAAAGCAGCATCAAGCGGTACATGACTGGCTCGGAAGCACACCAGTTTACTCTGTAGGAACGTTACGTTGCTGATCTCAGCAAGGAAGGAGATATCGCATCGAGAGACTCGCAAATTTATTTTGTTGTGGCTCACTCAGCATGTACTTTTTCATATATACGTACAGGAGTAGGGGGAAAATGCCGGTTCTAACTCACTTTCACTTTCTATCAGCATCACTTTCACTTTCTATCAGCTGGACCACAGCATCACTTTCACTTTCTATCAGCTGGACCATTATTTTTTTATATGCCGCCTTTCGCGAGCCTAGATCACTTTCACTTTCTATCAGCTGGAATTTCCGCGAATAAATTTTTTTATTTATTTTTTATTTGATATTTTTATTTTTTTAATTAAATTGATTTGCATATCCGCGAATATATGCCGCCTTTCGCGAGCCTAGATCACTTTCACTTTCTATCAGCTGGACCCGCAGCATCCCAAATGGACCACAGCACCGCAAATTTCCGCGAATAAATTTTTTTATTTTTTTTATTTGATATTTTTATTTTTTTAATTAAATTGATTTGCATATCCGCGAATATATGCCGCCTTTCGCGAGCCTAGATCAAAGAGATGCCGCCGTTCCCGCGGTCCAAGATTTTTTTCACGCTCTCCCCACCACCAAAAGGACCACCCGCATCCGCGAATTTCCGCGAATATATGCCAAAAAGTAGTTTTTCACCTAGAACGTATACAAAAAATCTGATTCTTGTGTGTGTGTGTGTGTGTGTGTGTGTGTGTGTGTGTGTGTGTGTGTGTGTGTGTGTGTGTGTGTGTGTGTGTGTGTGTGTGTGTGAAGTTAACATAGCTTAGACAAAATACAAACGTTAGCAAACGATAATGTATGGCTTTCATTATCGTTATGCTGCCGTCGTAACGTTAGATTGCTAATGACAGATACATGCAGTCTGATGTATAGTATTCACGTATAGGCTACTCATAGTACCATATCAATATCTGTAATGTTATTTATTTCCAACTAAAGTCAGAGACACCCCAGTAGTTTTTCACCTAGAACGTATACAAAAAAATCTGATGCTTGTGTGTGTGTGTGTGTGTGTGTGTTGCGTTCAACCTAATATAAGTAACTATGCTAAACCAGTGTAAAGTCGTGTCAATGACCTCTTGTATTACAATGGTCAGTAAACTATATTTTAAATTTGTGTACATAGGTAGTATATATTGCAAGCACGAAATTATTATTTAAATCCGATATCTGTTTTTGTATGGAGGTTGCGTTTAACCTAACACGTGTGTGTGTATGTGTGTGTAATGTATACAACGAATACTGTTCGGTAATAGCGGATCAGTGCTGTCTTCGTCACCTGCCAAAAAGTCCATATCTTTTATTGACAATTTGTTTGCTTACTGTACAATCTTCATCTTCGTGAATACTGAAAGCATACGGTTTTCAGCACGTGCTGTCACCTTTTTATAAAAGATCTTTCTTATGTGGTATTGAAACTATTGTCCAACCTTGTTAGATCGAGAAAATTAAGTTTATTTTATATTTCAACCTCGTGGGTAAATTGTATGCCTTCCCGTTGTCCGTTGTAAATATTTCATTCGGTTAGCAGTTAGTATAGGCTTCAGTGCGCGCATTACTTCTTTTATGCTGAGCATAACACTCCATTACAATTGGAAACATAAATAGAGAAGAATAACAATATGTAATTCTCTGTATAGTAATCAGAAATGTATTTTAATGTAAAATATGTATTTCATTTATCTGCATACATCTTTGCGGATTGATATCTATGTATGCTGAAAATGTAAATTCTTGGATTAATGTTTGTCGGTTCGATTGTTTCCCTAACTTTGGTTAATGTACGAAAATACTTTCAGTATCGCTAACTTCTTAAAGCTTTAAGCAGTGAGGGAAAGCTTTTCCATCACGGTCGATGACCCCTCCTCTCTCTCTCTCTCTCTCTCTCTCTCTCTCTCTCTCTCTCTCTCTCTCTCTCTCTCTCTCTCTCTCTCACTCGTTGTCAAAACGTCGACTTCATTTTTCAATGTATTAAATAATTAATTAATAGTTTTATAATGCAGGATGTATCAGTCAGTGTGATTGATCCTTGTTAGGGGGGGTCATTGCCTCGTCTGTATATGGTTTTAGAAATATATATATATTTAACAAATATTAACTGTGTGTGTGTGTGCGTGTGTTGTTGTCACTGAGTATCGAGCTACTTACATGTGTGTCCACTCTCTCTCTCTCTCTCTCTCTCTCTCTCTCTGCGTCCATTGTACAGGTTTAATGTAATTGTATGTATATCGTTACAAATGACGAGTAGAAATCCAATCCTTGAAGTGTTTAATAAGTAAATTGTATGTATATATCACTGAATAATAATAGTAATAATATAATCGTTCTAGTGTTAACGTTTGCTGCAACAGTTCCTCCACAGGTAACGCAGTTTACAAAATAATTACACATAGGTTCAGAGGTGTATAGTGAAACAAATTAAAATTATACACGCATGTCGTTACAGATGAAAAATAGAAATTAATTTCTTCACCTGCGAAGTTCACAGGTTATATATAGTGCAAGCGTCGATGTGTGTGCAACTGTACTAAAAAAGCTGTTATGCGCATGCGCAAATAATTCAAACGCACATACGTAGATGACTGAAAAAGAGATGATTTACATAATAAATGTACGCTTACTTAGACCAATAGATTCTGCGTCGTGCCTTTAGGGTTATCAAATTTCCAAAATCTTTCAACTGGTTGACCATTAGCTAAAACATAGCGGAAAACTATAACTAACTGAAATACAGACGAGATGTCTAATGTTTCGTCCGCAATCAAAGAAACATACTGTGCAGTTTTTTATTTCTTCTATTATGTTTTCTTGACATACAAATGATACTAACCGAATGAAATATTTACAGACGGACAATGGGAAGGCATACAATGACTAATGTACGAAAATACTTTCAGTATCGCAAATTTCTGAAAGCTTTCCACTGTGTGTGTACAATGACCCTTGAGTTAAGCTGGTGTTGTAATCATGTATCGTTTGTTCTTCACCTTCCACTTGAAGAAGAAGAAAAGGGCAGGTGGTGGGGATCTTACACCACTTCTAGTTACATATAAATGTGTAAGGGAAGTCATGCAAATTACTCTTCATTTACAGCTGTACAATGAAGTACAATCATGAAGAATATTTACGCCGTCTACGCACGTATTTTAAAATACAGAGAGTGGGTGTACGTAAAAATTACCATTTAAAGTATCCAAATGTCAACCAGAGTCCACAAACACTGGCACGCGCTGGGTTTGTGTACGAGGGGGATGGCGATACTGTACGATGTAGTTCGTGTCAAGTTAGATTTGAAGACTGGATGATCGACGATTGTCCTAACGCTTTACATGCTCGAGTAATGCCGCAGTGCCAGTTTGTGGTGACACAGCTAAAATGATAAAAACAACACACAAACGTTAGGTCTAATTAATAATCGGTTCTTTTCAGAGCCACCGTAACTTAGCCTCATATTACTTGAATTTGTTATTTGTTTACACAACAAAAAACATTTTCATGTGATCTTGAGTCGGTCCTAAGCCCGAACAAATAAGGAAGGCGGTATATTATATATTTACAGGGTGTAAAAGAGGAAAACGGAGCCATATAGAGACAATGTAAGTATAATGTTTATAGTACAAAGTAATTACGATAAAGTGTACTTTTTCTGTAGGTCTGATCACTGCAGTCAAGTCGCTCCTGGAACAAGAATAATGTATGAGTGCAGTCCATTTTGTTGTTAGTGAATCACTATCTTTTTTTATTAAAATCTTACAATGTCAAAAATTATTATTAATATTTTATTTATTTTATAACATTGTTTGTGATTTGTATTTATTTTATAATACTGTTTGTGATATATATATATATATATATTTAATCAATGTAAAATGAATTTTTAAAAATATTGCATTACATTGGTCTGTAAACTATATTTATGTTTGTTCTGTACACATATGCATACGATAACTGAACGATTGCAGCTGTAGTTAGAGAATGCAATTGATAATGTTTTAATGTGAATAATTTTTACGTTTAGAAACTGAACGATTGCAGATCACTGCAGTCAAGTCGCTCCTGGAACAGGAATAATGTATGAGTGCAGTCCATTTTGTTGTTAGTGAATCGTTATCTGTTTTTATTAAAAATCTTACAATGACAAAAATTATTATTAATATTGTATTTATTTTATAACATTCTTTGTTATATATATATATATATATATATATATATATATATATATATATATATTTAATCAATGCAAAATGGATTTTTAAAAATATTGCATTACATTGGTCTGTAAACTATATTTATGTTTGTTCTGTACACATATGCATACGATAATAATCATGAGTGGTGATAAAATCTTACAATGTCAAAATTAAATATTGTATTTATTTTATAATATTGTTTGCGATATATATATTTAATCAATGTAAAATGAATTTTTTTACTTGTGTGTGTGTGTGTGTGTGTGTGTGTGTGTACGCTGACGAAACTGGACGATTGCAGCTGTAGTTAGAGAATGCACTTGATAATGTTTTAATGTGAATAATTTTTACGTTTAGAAACTGAACGATTGCAGCTGTAGTTAGAGAACAATTCTGTATACTAAATGTGTATGTGTGAGAGATAGAGTGAGAGGGACCGAAGTAAGCAAACTCTAATATGTATGATTATTCCTGTTTCATATATTAAAATATAACTTTTGTATAAACATTGTTCGTAATGACTGAGACGTAGCCTTTATTGTATGAAGATATTTAGGTAGAACAAACATGTTTACGTAATATCAGGTGGTCAGAATCGTGGTCTTAACAAATGTGAACACAAAATATGGAACTCCGTGCTCGCTAATGTGTTTGTACGTGTGTGTGTGTGTGTGTGTGTGTGTGTGTGTGTGTGTGTGTGTAGTTTCAACTTCCAGGGCTTAACACTTTAATAATTGAATTTACATGTACGTGATAAATGTATCGTTGATTCTAATTAGTATTTACAAAAGTTTCATTGAATAATAATATTTGGTTCGATTAGAAATTATTTGAAAGTACATTAACTTTATATGATAAATGTATCATTGATTCTAAGTATTATTTACAAGTTTCGTTGAATAATATTTGGTTTGATTACAAATTATTTGAAAGTACATTAACTTTATGAAAATGACATATACTTGAAAAAAGTTTACTCACTTAACGCATTGATTCTTTCTTTCCACTGACTGTGCGTGTGCGCGTGATAATTGAATATTTATCGTATCAGTGATTCTAATATCGATTGTATTGTTATGTTACAGGTAAACTTCCATGTGGACTGTATCTACAGCCGTAAAATTATTATTATTTAAAAATCTTGCAATGTCAAAAATTATTATTATTATTAATATTGTATTTATTTTATAAACCATGTTAACTTCACACACATACACACACACACACACACACACACACACACACACACAATCAGGTCAATGACTGCTACGTGCTGTCACCAGCCAGACGACAATACAAGAAGAGTACAAACAAATAGATTATCATATAGGAGAGTTAGTACTGGTTCGTAACAGACAACTATCCTCTTTTGACATTGTATGATTTTAATAAAAACAGATATCGGATTTAAATAATAATTTCGTGCTTGCAATATACAATCCATGTACACAAACTTATATATCCTTTGTTGGGTTGTAATTATTACTAAACAGTAATACATGCTTAGAATGAAAATATTTGCTATGATTTTAGTAACGTACAACACCAGCTTAACCCAAGGTCATTGACCAGTGTTATACTCAGCATAAAATAATTAACGCGCACGCACCCGAAAGATTCAAATCATACCTTATTGGTGCTGTCAACTTGTGTGTGTGTGTGTGTGTGTGTGTGTGTGTGTGTGTGCGCGCGCGCGTGTGTGCGTGCATAGTTAATCTTTCTATCACTAATTACCACACTGAATATAACTTTCTAATGACGAAATATTATTATTTCATTGTTTACGATATATATTTAATTAATGGAAAAATGAATTTTTAAAATTACAATGGTCTGTAAACCATATTTAAGTTTGTGTACACATACAAATCGCTTTGAATAAGGGAATTCTTGTCAACGTTTGCAGCGAGAGAGAGACATACACAATGTGGGTAATTACATTATAAACTAGGAATTTCTTCCGACGTCTGCGAGCGAGAGAGAGAGAGAGATGATATATCACTGTAAAACCGATGACATAAAGAGAGAGAGAGTGCTAGCACATATGTTGTGTATATTAATTTCTAAATCGCAGTCAATGACCGTCATGTGCCAAAATTAGAAGTAGGACACAACGAGGTAGGCGATAAATATATTTCCTGGTGATTACATTTTAGTATCGCTAATTACAATAATCCATAAGTAGCACGACTTACTGACGCTTATGTAAAACCGATGACATAAAGAGAGCTAACGAGAGAGAGAGAGAGCGAGAGAGAGAGAGATGTCACATAAACACAGAGAGAGAAAGAGAGAGAGTGTGAGAGAGAGAGAGTTTATATCGTGATCGATAACTGTGTCTAGAGACAAGGAGAGAGGAAGGGAGAGAGAGTTGATACATTGATATCGAAGTCGTCAACAGTCATATAATTTACTATACACTATAATGCGTCTGCTAATATAGTTTGAATTTCCCACCGAAGAAAAATGTTGGCAGATCTGTTCTATACACAATAATGCAAGATTGGTAACCCTGATCATATATTTTAATATACACTATAATACACATATCAAGTTTGAACCCATGCATAGGTTGGTAAACCTGATCATATAGATTTAATATACATTATGACACACAACAAATTTGAACTCATGCAAAGGTTGGTAACCCTGATCATATATTTAATATATACACTATAATGCATCAAGTCGGAACCCCCCACACACCACCCACCACCCACCACCCACCCAGTGATCTAGGCTCGCGAAAGGCGGCATATATTCGCGGATATGCAAATCAATTTAATTAAAAAATAAAAATATCAAATTAAAAAAATTAAAAAATTTATTCGCGGAAATTCGCGGATGCTGTGGTCCATTTGGGATGCTGCGGGTCCAGCTGATAGAAAGTGAAAGTGATCTAGGCTCGCGAAAGGCGGCATATATTCGCGGATATGCAAATCAATTTAATTAAAAAATAAAAATATCAAATTAAAAAAATTAAAAAATTTATTCGCGGAAATTCGCGGATGCTGTGGTTCATTTGGGATGCTGCGGGTCCAGCTGATAGAAAGTGAAAGTGATCTAGGTTCGCGAAAGGCGGCATATATTCGCGGATATGCAAATCAATTTAATTAAAAAAATAAAAATATCAAATTAAAAAAAAATAAAAAAATTTATTCGCGGAAATTCCAGCTGATAGAAAGTGAAAGTGATCTAGGCTCGCGAAAGGCGGCATATAAAAAAATAATGGTCCAGCTGATAGAAAGTGAAAGTGATGCTGTGGTCCAGCTGATAGAAAGTGAAAGTGATGCTGATAGAAAGTGAAAGTGAGTTAGAACCGGTATTTTCCCCCTACTTACAGGCATAAACACGCATAAACCCTGTTACGCTAATCACAAGCGATCGCACGTCTTCAAACAGTGGATACTGAATAACAGAGAATGCATTACTGACAACTTAAATAATAGTTCCAATAACAAACACTGGTACACAACAATTCTTAATAGTTTACAGATGCCCAATGCATATTAATGTACCAAACATTAAATAACAATAAATATCACAGTCGTAATAAATGATATAATTCACCTGTTACACAATAATTCATAATTAGCCTAATAGCCGTAACACACAACTGGCCGGAACACCGTTTGTGTGACGTATTACGTTACGAGACTGACTTATATTCCGGTAGAATAATCGACCATCTTCTGGAAGATGTAGAAACGTTTGGACCGTTCGAAATTGTGTCGTAAGCTGATCCTGTAAAAATTCTTGAGAACCAATGGCACACATTCCACGCACCTTGTCTCGTTCATAGACATACGCTCTCGCACACACAGTTTGTTATAAAATCCTTCGTGTACAATATTATAATAAAACAAGTAATTTTTCCGTTTTCTAAATTCCACTTCATCTTTAATTCTGTACTGTGCGCTATAAGATGAAAATTTTTATATTTACGTACCGTACGTACATACACATTGAAATATTCATTAGTAGTTTTGACTCTTAAGTAAAAGTAGGCGTAATTGTCTGTCCACATGACAATGAAGTCATCCCTCCAAATTGTTAATGACCGATAACGTGTGTCTGTCGCTTTGTTGGCTTACGGTCGAGCAAACTCTGACACCACTACCGTCTTCTCTTCTAGCCCACCTCCAATTGTCTGTTTATATATCGTCTGTTCTGATTTCTATTCTAGTTTTGATTACATATCCGTATAATTGTTTTTGCTGTATCGCCTTGTTATTCCGAGGGTTGTTTTTTCTCTGTGAAGTCTGCAGTTTGTTTTATTATCGTTGTGGTCATTGTTAACGTTTCTGACTATAAGTCAATGAATTCGGCATACTGTGTTTTAAATTCTCTGTTTTAAAAACATAATCATCGTTTTAGAAAGGCAATAGACGGAGATATTATTCGGTTGAAAGTTTCATGCATTTCATCTTTCTTCGTTTATTTTAGTTTTTCTCAGCTTTCCCCTGTGTAATATGGACGTATAACTTCTTATATAGTGCACATGTTCTGATAATTTTTGCAATAAACGCTTTTAGTAAATAAACATGTACGCAAACGTTGATTGTCTGCGAAGAGGCCGATACCGATTCGCTACGTAATATGCGATAGTCGTATACACCACTACTTCATTTAAAAATATTAATCCACAGAAAACAAGAGTGTTTTACACAAGTCAATATCCGTCCAGTAGCAGAAACAAATGTATATTGACCGAACCACTGATACAACGGTTTTCAAACTGTACGGAAACTCAATGAATTTCGACCGAATGGGATTCTGGACAATTCGACACCGAATGGCGTTTTATTAAACCTATTCGCTTACAAAGCGGCCTGGTATTCAATCTGATTTTCCCAGAGAACCGTTTTCACAGTACGCAGCAGGGCTTTGGGTATAGCCAATCCTAATTAGTACCTAGTGTCATCGTTTTTGGATAATAACGATGCTTTAACCATGGTGCTAGCCACATCATCTTACTCGTGCTCTGTAGGTTCTAGGTAGGGTTACATTACATAAAGTAATGTAACAAAGTAAAAACAAGAAACTAACTAAACCATATTAAATCTGGTCTACAGACAAAGAATCTATAAATTAAATTTTTAATCTCTATAAAAATTGTATACAACGAAAGATGGTTCATACAATGACAGAATTGTTTTTAAAAATTTTGTTGTTAAAAATAATTTTTTAAATCGCCTACTTGACTTAACAATCCTGATCTCTAGCCGAGATTACTGATAACAAATATAGTAATTGTAATTAAAGTACGAGGGACAGTCATTGTAAGGGTTTGTGCGGGGAGTGGAGAAGGGACGGTCGTCGGTATATTACAAAGTTCGGTTAATTGCCTCAACTCTCCCTTACGCTTCCTTGTGTAGCAGCCCCACTGTTTGACGCTGACGAAGACAGACGGTCTCACTTGGAGATATCAACCATAAACCCCTGGTTCATCATAACTACCCTCTCACATTGTTTGCTCGCCGTGGCTACACTTAAGCCATAATTAACCCACCTTCATTGCTCTTAAAATGTTTGCCATCTCGACAAGTTCGAACACAAACGTATTGATAAACTTGCTAATTTAATACGGTCTAATGTAATCACAAATTAATTAACGGAATAAAATAAACAACCGAATCTTATATAGATAATGGCGTCCAATATATTATCACTAAGTGAGAAAATTAATTACTTATACCTGTTGTCTAATTGATGTGAATCATATTAGCAAGAAGCTAAAATTTCCGTGTAAAAAGAATATTAAACAAATAAATGGTAAACCCTAAAACATCAACAATAAAACAGACATTAAAGCAGTAGATCTTACTTATAAGCACCGTTTTTACCGTACCGTAAATATCGATGTTTTGAATAACGTGATTTTTCAGTTTGAAATGAAACTGTGTCAAAATTATGAAATTAACATAATCTTAAAGAGCCGCATCTATTATATGCCTTTGCAGAGTCTTTATTTATTTATTTACATTCCCCTATCGACGCAATAGATGGCATGTGTACTAATCATTATTAATTCGCTTGAAACCTATCAACCGTTATATGTTAAATACTCGATTTCGTAGAGCATGAGCCTGTTACAACGACTCTAGTCAAATAGATTGCTCGGACATTGTGTATTTTATTTGTTTCACTTTCAGTATTAGCTTTGTGCAAATACACAATTCACAATCGAACACTGACAAATTCTGATTTCAGTAAGGGGTGAGGCTGCCAGAACTCCGCCCGCACGTCAGAATTGAGAACAAAAACGTGATAAATTATCGGAGTTTCTTCTGCGAGAAACCATTGTTGTTGTTCCAGCCATGCAAGTCTGCAGTTCATTAACGCTGCTTTATGAATAATTCTGCCTAAACCACTTGTGACTGCGTATGACACATGCTTAATGTTTAAATATTTGTATATTTTTATCAATAAACAAAGTATAAATAACTGAAATAATATTGAAATAATTAAGAAACCCATTGTGAATCATTATAAAATTTTCATCTCTGTAATGTTGGCTTAGATTTCTTATCTCAGTAAGAAATTTAAATATGCCTCTTAAAATATCAAAATATTTATCCTAATATATAACAGAGTCCCCACTCCCACCCACCCAGAGCGAGAGTTGACAGAACTTTGTGATGTCGAAGACTTCCCTCTCTTCTGAGTAGAAGACTTGGAAAACGCAATTATATCTTACCTTAACCGAAAAGCACCAGGCCGTGACGGGATACTCAGTAAGATACTGAAGGCCGTCGCTAAGCTGAACCCGCAGTTGCTGGTGTGGATGTTCGATTATGGAACGACAGGTGGCATGGAGACGTCGACTACTACATGACCCAATTTTTAAGTGATCATAAGTATTTTTTATCCTATGTGTATAGGCTAGGAAAGGCAGTATCACCTGGCTGCGTGTACTGCACGGATGTAGAGGATGACGCCGAGCACATTTGCTTTAATGCGCCATCTGGCCGCATCGTAGAAGACAGCTGGTGACGGAGTTGGGTCATATTACTCCGAATGCCATTGTAGAATCTATGCTTCAGGGAGAGGAGTAGGGGGACTGGGACTCACATTGCTTTTCAAGTATCATTAGGAAGGAAAAGGGCGACCTTGATCGTGGAGGGATAGAAATAGTAGTAGTTCAGTTCTAGAACTGAGCCCTGTGGGCTTAAAAGGCTTAGCCCGAAGTAATGTGATAAACAGTTCCTGGCTTGTGTCCTAGTAGAATGGAGGGGGGGTATTTTAGTCGGTAATCCGGTAACTGGAGTCCGACATTGTGGGCTGTTTGCCTATGTGCGTAAATTTGCGTGTTACCTCCCTATCCCCCTCCTATACTTTTTTTGTTTACTTATGAGCCACTGTGGACTCTGTTTGGTTCAACTGGTTCCTCCCTTCTTCTCCATTCTTTTCCTCCTTCCCCACATTTCCTTCATTCTTGATCGATGTCTCTCCCTCCTTTCGCCAGTCCAGATGACACCTATCCTCTTCTTGGGTTTTTCCTGAAAACCTTGATCATTTTTTAATTTCGTTTTGAGTGGACAGCATTCTTCAACGTCTTCTTGAGTAATCTGGAGTTCTTCTATGTCTTTTTCTGTTTCTTTGAACCACTTATTGAACATTTTAAACTTTTTGAAATAGTTAAAAAGCTTCCCATCCCCCTCCAATTATTATTATCATTTTTCGTGAAATCCGCAGAAGTGCTGAAACCAAAGGTCGATTAAGTAACGAATGAACGCATTGAAAAGCGTTTTTGCCTGTCTTTTATTTAAAATATTTCCAACAGAACTGTTTTCAACGTGGTAATAGGCCTACCACACACGTCGTAATTTTCATTCTGACATATTGGTTTCGACGCTAATGAAAATATTTTGTCTGTACCTAAAGATGTAGCTAATCTTTGCCCTGACCAGTTGCAGTTCTATGGTATTGAGAATTTTAAATAAATTCTGTTATTTTTGGAACTGATCATTTACAGTTTCTGTCTACTGACTACAAAAAATTATATTAACGTTCATTATCTTAAACAGAATCAGTTGACAGATCGAGCGATTTGTCCGCATAAATTGGAAGCTTCAGGCCGTGATGTATTTCTCACGGCGATTGCATTTTGTAGGCATCAAATACATTGGCGAACAGGGAGTCATTTTGGTTGCACCAATTTAATTCATTTAGTCAATCACTTAGTGAAATTAAGTAAAGCTCACTGCTAATTAAAGAGAGTGCCAAGGTATTAACGCCCGTGTATAAAACGGTCAGTCTATCGTGCGTGTCATACACGTTCTAGCCTACTGTACATGGGGGGGGGGGGCTGTAGAAAAATATCATAGAAAACATTAAAAAATATGAACATGAAACAAATGTAAAGAAAACATTTCCAGAATTTAATTTTCATCGTCTCAATATTTCATACAAACTTATTATTTTAATTATCTCCTAGGTACTAATTCTTTTAAAAGTTAAAACAGTTATTCAGATCCGTGCGACGTTTTGGGACAGTAATTTAATCGAAATTATTCTTTACAGTTTTGTTTTATTGTAATCTCCACTACCATCATTGTCATTACCATATCACAAACACAACAACCAATACAACCATTACCATCATAAGTCTGCAGATTGCAGTTCAGTCTGTAAATTGTTTTCTAAGCAACCAATTTTAGTCTGACAAGGATTTCTAAGGATGAGTACAGACATAAACCAGTGGCGAGGCGTCCGGTAATTTGAAGTTTTTGGTCAGTCTCGGTCAATTGCGACCAAATGACGTTTTTATCTGTTCTTAAACGGTAAATTGCGCCCCGCACTTTCACTTGGTCGCAACTGGCGGAATCCTTAGTAGAAACGTTCCTCTTCCAAATTGCGCCCCGCACTTTCCCTTGGTCGCAACTGGCGGAATCCTTAGTAGAAACGTTTCATGTTCCAAATTGCGCCCCGCACTTTCACTTGGTCGCAACTGGCGGAATCCTTAGTAGAAACGTTCCTCTTCCAAATTGCGCCCCGCACTTTTCCTTGGTCACAACTGGCGGAATCCTTAGTAGAAACGTTTCATGTTCCAAATTACGCCCCGCACTTTCACATGGTCGCAACTGGCCGAATCCTTAGTAGAAACGTTTCTCTTCCAAATTTTGAACTTACAGGTGATTATAAGTTTTTTATGCGGTGAACCCACATGTTAAACCCTCTCAGCTGCGAGCGGAGCTAGCAGAAACGGCTCGTTAAAAGGCCAAGCATTGCTATCTAATGCTTCGATGTCTGTAACACATGAGTGATGTCTTAGGAAAATCCGTAAATCGAAAGGCTGCCGAAGGGCGCCGTTTCGATGCCTATGTAGGGAAAGCTAAGCGAGCGAAGAGGTCTGCCACATATAGGTTCAGTATGTAGAGTGTAAATATGGAAAAATATACGCAGAGAAAATTGATTAGTCGCAGTATATATATTGTAACGACAAGACTCTTTATCGTCCTGTAAAAGCCCCGCGATGGAGTGCCAATTTGTAACGACAGTTCTTGTATGCTCTGAAAGCCACACGTTTGTGCGTCAATTTGTAACGACAAGACTCTGTACGTGTATTAAGCCACACGATGTAGTTGTCAATTTGTAATAATAACGTATCAAATTTCGTTACAGTTCACGTTGCGTCGTATTTGCGTTACGACTTTCTTACGTCGTATTTGACCTCGCCAATACCTGATTACCTGTTTTCTTTCTTAATGGTGATTTTCCCGTTGATAGGCGCCAAATTGTTTGTCTTAAAACAATTAAAAAGTTGTCGCTTAGCGCAACCGTATCTCGCACTGTTGGTCGTCGGAGAAATTCAAATCCTTTTACCCGCGAAGTCGTACCTACCTGTATTTATTGTAGGAAGAAGTGTTGCCGTGCTATGTCAATGAATTACACACATAAAAATTAATTAGTGAAATAATGAACAGGTATCACAATAAGTATCAGTTTATTAAAGGTCAATTCTGCTGTGAAAAATTACACTAACATAAAATTATATTACTTTTGTACTTGTTATGCTCCGGCTAAAAATATTTTTGTCACTCAGCGGTTGGCTGCTATTCTCGCCTCGGGTCGTCAACTGAAAGCCTATTAACGTTTACACTGCTTTATTCAGTCAAAACGTTCTTTTGATTACGGCCAAAAAAGATTTACAAAATGATTTTTGAAAGTACAAACCTTTACATCAAGTTAATTAAATATACTAATCTTCCTTTACAACAGTTTGCTTATGGTTTAAAACAATAGTGAGTTCACTTTAAAATATAGGTTAAGATCGAATGTGTATAAATCGTCTCTTATTTCTCCAAGAGTTAATAGTGAATTTCAACAATCTTTTAATACTAGTTATTGAATATTTTATTAATTATTCAGTGTTTATTAAGTTTGAACCAAGTTTTGAAATAGTGCATAAATTCGTTAAGTGTTGTGAAAAGTCTTGTGGATATAGTTAAGTAAATTAATATTATACTTTACAATATGTTGATGTTTGGTGGATTATTTTCCTCAGCTCTGGTGTGCTAGTCGTCCTTCTATAATTTTGGGTTTTATTTCTTTAAATTCGGAATTATTTTGGTTTAATTTGGTGCAATGTTCTATCAATCTTGTTTCATCATTGTTAGTAAGTATTTTCTTTCATCCGTTAGGTTTATTTTTACTTATTTCTGTGGATCGACAATTTTATCATCTGCCTTCTTCTGATGCTAAAAATGGACTCTTATTTCGTTTTTTAACGGTTTTAATATAATAATATTTTGTTGTCATAGCAACCAAATTACTCTCTATTGGTTGAAAGAATTTAGTACTCATTGTTATGAAGTTTGAGTTTTTGTTCAAAATGACTAAATATTTTCTAACTAAGATATTTTCGTGGTCTTATTACCAATCTGTTTATTATTATTATCATTGAATAGCTTTTTTGATGTAGTTTATTTAGACATCAAACATGATTATGTTTTGTTATCTCTGGCCTATTTCAACATTTGGCTATTATCATAATTTTGTTATTATGTTGTTTTATGCACTTATTTTATAGTTATATTGTTTTTGGTTTGTTATTTTATGTTTCCTTATCTTTTCCTTTCACTGTTTACTGTCATTTGTGGATATTTCACAATTTTGGTTCACATAGTTTGAAGCCTACCCTGACCTATATAATGTTTTTATTTTAATT
Organism: Magicicada septendecula; assembly: GCA_034769895.1. Lineage (NCBI taxonomy): Eukaryota > Metazoa > Arthropoda > Insecta > Hemiptera > Cicadidae > Magicicada > Magicicada septendecula. The sequence continues at coordinate 484,153,719 of CM068367.1, read as the reverse complement.
TTACTCTTAATACTATTCTTTCTATTCTTTTATCGGTTTGTTTTGGGTAGTTTACATTAATCAGTGATTTACATTCTTTAATATATGGCTATTACCGTTTCTCTGGCATTTTACTGTTTTTTATAACTAATTTTATAATTTTAGTCATGATTGGTTCCTTATGCTTTTATAATACAACTTATTCTTAGTACTAATTCAACAATTATAACATTTGAACAATTCTACTATCACTATCATCTTCTCTGTATCTCCCTATAACATCATTACCATAACTTTAAACATTTAATATATAACTTTTGCATTTAAACATTCATTTCTCTTAATCCTCAATTCTAACTAAAAACAATATTATTTGGACTAATCTTTCATTAAATAATATTAGTTCCTTTTTATCACTAAACTTATTTAATTATACGCTTCTTTGAGTGTTTTTACATATATTTTTGTGGTTGATAATTTTACTTATCCACTTTCCTTAAGCGTCTCACTTCTAGATGTTTGTCTATCGTTGTGTTACCCTGGCACTTTGTAAGGTTTTCACAGTGGTTATTCTATATTATTTTCTTTCTTTAACTCAATTCACTTTGGTGTAATCACCCTTATTATATTGTTAATTGGTACATCACTTCCTAGTCCTATTATGCACTCTTGGTTCAGTCTAGTTTAGTTAGTATTAGATTATTTATTAAAATTTTACATTTTTTCTCTGTATTATGGTTTGTGTGTTTTATTGTTTGTCCATCTTATCTTTTTCCATTCAATATTTGCTTAATTGTTAATACAATATATTATTTGGATTCGTACTTTCCCTACTTAAGGGTACACTTAATGTGTTCATTTTATTATTTCTTTTGTCATTGGGCCAATCACTTGGGTTGGGTCATTGTCATTTGTCTCGTCATAGTCATTTTATTTTCCTTTATTTAAAATTGTTAATTCTTATCTTCATGCCTTTTTATTTTATATTTCTTCTCTGGTATTGGGGCTGCTTTTGGTATCGTAACATAATAAACATTAGAAACAGCCGTACGCATTACAATTCCAGTAGTGAGCCTGCGTCTCTTCACACGCCTTTGATGTACGCAGTCTGTGTCTGTAGGTGATAGAATGATGTTTTCGATCGCAGTTAGCCGGGTCGCAACTGACCGGGTTTTGTTCGGTTGGGTCGCGACTGACCGTCGGCCGGAGCTTCAGCAGTGACATTAAAATAAAAGAAAGGAAAGTAGATATTAGTGTATTTGTCTTTAGAAGTATAGCAAAGCATGGAAAACATTTGTGAAATGAGTGAAATAAGCGTATAACAACCAAACACGAAGATAAGGGAGTAAGCGATTTCGTAAATCAGCGCTACCATACAACGTTGCCCTTCATCTCTCACCGGCCAATCCACATCACCAGTCACACACCGGCGAAATACACTAGTCTAGTTGTCTCTGGCTTCAGGAAACGTCGGGAAAATTTGGTCGCTCTCGTACTGTATTAAATTATTTATTTTATTAATCAGCAATTTATATATTATTTGTAATTTGTAATATATATTACTTGATTTATTATTATAAGTAAATCAAATCACATGAATATTACAGTATAATTTAAACGCTAACCGCTCAGCGATAAAAATTGCAAAGTAAAAATATATTTACTTCTTTGTATTTAATGTGACAAACTATTTTTCTACGTTTGCGATAGATATTACAAACGTTGAACTTGCTGGTGGTGGAGGCTGGTGTATTTTATTTTGAGCATTTTCGGTAAAAGGATCAATCAGTAAAGAAAAAAGTCACGCCTCGCCACTGATCTATATTTCTTTTGAGAAGAGTTGTGGTTTTCATGCGGTCCACAATCTATAGGTTTGAATAAAACGACATGTCGGTAACTGTGCCATAGAATAAGGCAAAGAAAAAGCAGTACCTGTAAAACACTGCCTCACCGTGTAGATTACAGTTTACAGCATCTCTGATGGGTTTATGACGGTTATTAGGTAATTGAGGGCCAGAAGTCAGTAGATTACCGTTATGGCACGTTGTAAAATGATATATGGTTAATAGGTAGTTACGTGATATATGGACACTTGTTACTGATCATCATCTGCAATATTGTTACGGCACACAGATATCGCGTTTCAGATAATTTGTGGCGTCTACGTGCCGTTTGCCCAGTATCGTATCTCCGTTGCTGGCGTTGTTCATACACCATTCAGTATCCACATGATTGCCTTAATATCAGTTAATTGCTGTTTTATGGCAACTAATTTTAAGACGCGACATCATTGTATTGCTAATTAACAAATTGGCAATTACAGGTTCTGAAACTGACGTTGTGTAACAATGGAAGTTTACGTTAGGTGTTAGTTTCGAAATAACATTTTATCTTCAGCCCTAGTTTCGTACAATGTGTTGATACGATACTGCTGTACTAGAACACAGTCTGCAGATATCTTCAGATGTTGTGATTAAATACCCTTAGACGGAAAGGACTATAATTTTGTTTTTAATTTCCGTAAAATATTTTTCAGATAACATTCTGAATCCTTTCTCTCACCTTCTTGTGTTCCGGTTTCAAATAACAAACTTCATGGTTTCAAAAAACAAACTAGATGATTCGAACGCCACATACATAGAGTTTAGGTATTAAAAACTACTGCCATACCAAGCTTAGTTTAAAAAGTGTATAGTGATATAAACTATACATTCAGTGATATATATTTATATATATTGTAACATGACATATGAGCCCTAAGATTTCAGTGATATAAAATGATTACACATGTCAAATAATGAGTCAAAGAGACAAGCCAAATAATTTGTCTAAAATGCCAAGCTCAACGCTACATGAGCTAACTATCACCAAATATAAACTCATAGCCATAAGAGTCAATAAACTGATGGTAGATACAAATGAAATGACATTATAGTGAAGAGAAATTACACCACACAATGATTGTACCACCAGAAGCAACCGCCCAATAGTTTTCGGTCTGTGAAGAATCAAAACAACACAAGAAAGAACAACACAAGAAAGAAGAGAGAAGAAAGAAGAATCAGTGAAGAACCAAACCAAAACAAGAAGAATGAGTGAAGAAACCTACTACGAGAAGGACATCCAACAACCATGGCATAAAGATTCCAAGAGCCAGTCAACTATAAATAAACATCTACCCGTATGTGTATGTACCAATCAACCTGTAGATTAAAGAGATAGACAGAAAACTGTTTAACTGAGATCACCAGTATACTATAAATAATGTTATAAATGAATAAGACAAGAAATGTTATACAAGGAAGGAAAATAACAATAATACTTATTGATTAGAAGCTGTAAATTAAGCATAGTAACAAGATATGCACAGCACCAATGTAACAAAAGGAGTATTAATTTGTCTCAGAATATCAGCAAACACTAGTCAAATAGTCTGACAATCATGTATAAAAACAAGAGAATAAATAAAAGGTTATTAGTTATCTTTATTAAAACCAGACATGTAAAAAATAAGGTTAAAAGAATGCCAATGTGTGTCAAACTAACATGCACATTGTTAGCACCAATGACCAAATAACATAACCTATGATGTAGGTAAGATTCATCTGAATTCACAACTAACAGTAGGAAAAACCTACCCAAACCAGAATGTACTATATGTAAAAGCAAGTAGAAATAACAATCTTTCTACAGGTAACAAAATCAGATACCCAAAATAAACTTTAAATGAGAATATAAACACAGAAAGTGAACCAAAACCCACTAAAATGGAATTCACTATATAGAACTTGTATAAAGTCATATTATAAAAACGAATAGAAATGAAATGTTGATGTCAATACCACAATTAGAGTGTAATACCACTACTGTACTAGTATACAAAGATAATAAGACAGGATATAATATATTACAATTGTATTTAAGTGCACCTGTCATGTGACACCAGGTGTAACCTAGTATTATTTAACCAAATGCAATGTAGAAAAGTCTAGTGTATTAAACACACCAAGTCCAGTACTAAGACAATGTTATTACTCATCTATTGTAACTAAAAGATAATAACAAAAAGAACTCAAATACCAGAAAAGAATAACTTTAAATAGGCATCTAATGATGAAAGATAGAGACCAATTAATTAACCAGAAATGACCAAAATTACTTAATTTTCCAGCTAACAAAGGTAACCAGTAGTTGTAACCCTTTGTTATCATCAACTGGAAACAAATAGAAAGTAGACAAACACTTTTTAATAGTTGAAATATGTATATATAAATGTAAGAACCTAGGCTAAGATGACAGTAGCATAAGAATTGTATTTTATAAATAAATCTAAGTAAATAGCAACTAAGGAGTGTAAGAGAACTTGGAAGGCATGCCCTCAAGTGGGTATGAGTGCCATTATATAGTGATAATAAAGAATTAAATATAAAATAATATTGTCTAGTGAACAGTACTAATCACAAACATTAACTTCCTTAATAATTGACCAAAGCACACCATGAGTGGACTCAAAAAATAGAGCCAAGTGTTACGAATCCAGTGATACGCTCAGATTTAAAATCGGAACAATATTAACAAAGTTATTACAATTAAAAAAGAATTTGTGTCAAATTGAGAAAAACATTCATAATCTCGAAACCAAAGACCCACGCCGACTTCAACAATTGAAATAAAACGCCGAGGGGGTATGTACACAAAATTAAAGATCGCCCACCAATCAAATCCACGAATTTAACCAAATTTTGGACGTTTACTGAACGGAACGGCAGAGCGAGGCCTGCGTTCTGGTCACTTTTTAACCAACATTGGAAGCGAGGAGATGTCGTCCGGTGAGAGAAAAAGTCAGCTGATCTATTAATGTGTGCGCGTCACCTAAGTAAACAGAGTGACCTAACCTAAAAATTGTGATAACGAATATACATTAGTATCAGAGTGTGAAGTGTAACAGTGCGTAATAAGGATTGCTCAGTGTATAATCCACAGCAATTCCGGGATTAAAATTATAAAATAAAAGGGAGTACAAGTGATGATTACCATTTCAATCAAATCATGAAAAACGATATTATCGAAACATTTAATAACAATGAACATAGGTTAAGATGTATTTGTAACTGTGACTGAACAACAAATGACAATCCTCAGAGATTTGATTATTTTATTTTGTGAATTTATTAAACTTAAAATTAATCTCTATGCATAATTATTTTTTGTGTGACTTAACCACACTTGATGACAGTTGTCAATCATAACATATCAATTAATTTAACCAACAATTGCCAATGACTGAGGCTTGTCAAATGATTGAATTATTAACGAAAGTTAATATAATATTTCAATGTTTTTATGTTTTATGATTTAGGAAAAGAACCTACTATTATAATATTTCAATGTCATTTTTATTGTGAATAATAACCAAGGTTGCCAGGATATATGGTTACTGACCGCCATGCAATTATACTTATATAACACTAAATAATGAATCAGATGTTTAACCAAATAACACTGTTTCAAAATATATAATTTCATTGTTCATTTTAATTGTATTATCAAGAACTATCTTGACATTAATTAACTTTGTTCCAAGCATATATTATCAATTGAATTTAATAATTCTACTAACCTGAAATGTTCAGATTAGACACATGGTTATTATTTTTGTGTATTAATTATAAGTGACTGAATTATAGTCAACATCAAAGTATTTGATAACAATCGATGAGAGTTCTATTCAGTGACTTGGTATCCTGTTAGCTCAAAGAATTCACGAAGGTATTAAACTAATATTAATCAACAAACATTTAGATACATTAAATTTGTAAACAGTTCTGCCACCCTGAGGCAAATTTTTGTAAAACTAAAAGTCTCATGCTTATTATTCTGAACCCAATTATAAATAATACTTCTGCTCATTCAGAACGAGCACTTGTTTTTGAATAAAATATTTGTTGACATAAGAAACAGAGTCAGACAGTTTATTTCAATAGACTAGTTGAAAACAGGTGAATGAATTTGATTGGTCAACTCAACAAGCAGCGGCGAATAAAAAAACGGTAAGTCCGTATATACTGGATTGAGAGAGCGACCCTGCGAGTTCGACGAGACTCACCAAGTAAGTGTTTATTAGTGCAAATTATTTGTGTTTTCAACACGGAAACTATACCACCGCTTCAACGAGTCGACGGAAGAACTTCTGTGTGAATAAACTAACAGAAGTAAAAATAATTCGATAAATAATTTCTTGTGCATCAACCGGACTTATCAAGTTGGATTCAACGCTAGGTTGAATTGAACCGGATAAGTCAATAATAATACAAACTAAACAAGTTTTTACAAATATTAAACAAAACTAAACGGGAAGTTAGCTCCCCAGAACCCCAAAACAATACACCCTAAACGAATTATCTATTACAATATATATATATATATATATATATATATATATATATATATATACTTCAATCACTTTCTGCTACAGTCCGTTTCTTGATGTATATAATACATTTAATATTTATACATAAATTTACCTCAAGATGTTATTTTTCTATTTGGAACATGTTTCGGGTACTGTCTTGTACCCATCCTCAGCCTTCCGGTTTTTTTGTCTGGTGAAGTACATACGTGTTGTTGGTTGACTATTGTGGCTTCCTGTTGGCTTCTGGTATTTCAAGTTGGTTTTATTGTGTGTGATTGTGGTGTATGTGTTAGTTTTTTGTGTATTTTCAATGTTGATTGCTTTGAATATTGTGTCATGTTTTGTATTGATTTGTATTTGTTCAGGTATTACCCGAAACATGTTCCAAATAGAAAAATAACATCTTGAGGTAAATTTATGTATAAATATTAAATGTATTATATACATCAAGAAACGGACTGTAGCAGAAAGTGATTGAAAATACACAAAAAACTAACACATACACCACAATCACACACAATAAAACCAACTTGAAATACCAGAAGCCACAATTATCAACCAACAACACATATGTACTTCACCAGACAAAAAAACCGGAAGGCTGAGGATGGGAACAAGATAGTACCCGAAACATGTTCCAAATAGAAAAATAACATCTTGAGGTAAATTTATGTATAAATATTAAATGTAATATATATATATATATATATATATATATATATATGGTCATTCAGACTTCATGAAATACATACACAACTCTTATTAAATAGAAAACTTAGCATTCAGTTGCGAATAACAACGCGAAATTTTCGTGTTTTTGAACATTGCCATAGTAATTAAATTTACAACTGAGCCTGCAAATCGTCACAGACTTTATAATAATTTTCGATTTTCGTTAGATTTGTTGAGACCGTTACTAAACGACTTTTACAGTCTCGTTGTTTTGGGAGTTTTAAAATATTATTGTGTGTAACACTATCTTCAATTCGTACTGTAAACAAAAGCTTACAATAAATTGAAAAATGTGTGTGTGTGTGTGTGTGTGTGTGTGTGTGTGTGTGTGTGTGTGTGTGTCATATTGAAATATGACAGACTGGAATATGTGCATAAAATTGCAAACATTTTATGAGCTTTACACAATAAACAATTGCTTATTTTCTTGTTATAAAATTTAATTAAATACAGTCCTTTTTAGGTTTTAAATTGAATTTAAAAATATAGCTCTTTAAAGATATAGAGAATAGGCATGTTTTGAGCTTTCTAATATAATTTACTTCATTAAAAATTTAAGTGATAAAACCTTCTTTACAGAGATACTGCTAAAATAAAATGGTTAACAAAAGTATACGTTTTTTTACACTTGTAATAAAATGACATTACTTAATAAAGTAATGTAAAGTCTTTAAAAATAATTAAATTGATTTTAAAAGTTTTCAATGTCTTTAAAGTGATTTTAAAATAACATTAACCAATATTACTTCCACTTTCCCGCCGTACATTCCTCTGTTGTTCGTTCCTCTCTCACTCTCTCTCTCTCTCTCTCTCTCTCTCTCTCTCTCTCTCTCTCTCTCTCTCTCTCTCTCTCTCTCTCTCTCTCTCTCTCTATCCCTCCTTCGTTATCGATGTATTACTGCGTCATCACACGTTGATCTCCGATGTGTTACGGTCAATTCGGGCAGCAACGGTTGGAGAAAATCTTACAACTGTGCAGGTCCTATATACACTTTTGACGGGTTGACGATATCCATATAGGACTGTCCCGTTCAGATTTTCATTCTTAAATGTTCGTATCAGAAATCAACCAAGATTATTACCGCATACTTCAGACCCCATCGCATAAGTGTATTATGACGGTCAAACTGATCGTCGTGTGTATAGTGGTAACAGAATAACTGACACCAATGAAGTCACTAATTACAAATTTTAATTAAACACATACACTGTTATAAATCAACAAAGCACTCTTACACAATAATTCAAGTTAACGTTATGAATCAACTAAAGTCACTTTACTACAGTTTTACAATAATTAACACAATGATCACTTTCCACTAATCCTCAACAATCTCTTGATCCGTAATGAATATCGCCACGTCTAAACTGACTATGCCGCTACCAAATCCAATATTATTTGTACATCCGCTGCCTTGCAGTGTAGCGACCTAGAGGCCCTGGGTGCTGCTATACTAGTATAGTAAACGTCTGGAAGGGACACAGACAATCTTGAAGAATCCAGAACGCTACGCAACTCTGCCGTCCTGGAACAGCCTTGCGAGTTGTGCCCAGAATAACGTACGCACTCAGCGATGTAGAACTATTTATTTCATCAGCGTAACTCCGCCCCCTCCTTAACCCTGTGTGTCTCGAACTGGCAAACCCTTTATCCAGTAATACTTGGCCAGGCGGTCTAGGTGGAAGACCTTGAACCCAATGATTGATCCCCTTTTTCACAGTGTGAGGGCCTTCCCTGTTAGTTTGGTTCTTGTCACCAACCTCTTGTCTAACGTCCTCTTCACCGACTTTTCCCCCCTGGCCATAGTGGTGGTGCTGCTCATAGTAGTGAAGCGCGATGTAGGACGTTAGGAGTGGCGGTGATGGTCGTGTACTGGTTACATTTATTTTTTTTATGCTACTAGCACTTACAGTATTATCATTATCATCTCCCACGTTATATATGACCAGTCCACCAACGTGTGTATATGTATTAGTAAGGAAAACGAATTATCACAGAGTATTAAATCTCAGTATGAATAGTGTGATATAGTTTGGTGGCATGTAGCCTATGCAGCCTCGTGTAGGCTCAAGCAATAGACAACGCTTCGTTGGAAGCAAATATCAAAAATAAATTCCTACAGAAAACATTTTTTTTAATCTGCATCATTTTCAATATATGTAAAGAGAAGCATACTAGTAGTATGCAGAAGCGACAGCAGACAGACGCAGAGGAGAGACGCGGTACAACGTAACGAACGATAAATTCCAGTTACTATCGCATCGCATCGGTCGGGCCATTACTGTCGGCGTCAGCAATGTATCTGTCACTTTAAGAGGATAATTACGACGTAATCGACGATTTATGGTTACGATAATGCTGATTTAGTAAATATGGGTGTCACTGTCAATTAGGCTACCTGGCTGTCCTACATTCACGTACTGATGGCACCGCACTAAGCACTAAACATTCTACAGTTAACGGACTCGCCGTGGACGGTCGTTAACTCTTTTTGTCGTTTCGTAAAAGCGCAATAATCAAGGAACTCAGAAAACGTGGCTTACAACTGAAAAAATGGGGATTATTCAGTCAGTGATAAAATGTAACAGTGCAAAATACTTTCAATGAAACAAATTGGTTAAGGACAAAATTCAAGTGACGTGTATTAGAAATTAATTATAATACATAATTATGTAGTTAGAAATTAGGCTAAATAATATATATTTATGTGTATGGGAGTGTAAAATAAAATTTATCCAGGATATGTAGATGTGCTTAATTTATTGTGTTCAAGCTTCATTGTAAACGTCAGTCCAAAAAAAAAACACTATTTATAATTAAATAAATATCATTTTGTCTCTTAGATTATTACAATAGTGGAGTAAAAAACGAGAGTATGCATTAATAAACACTGAAATAATACTGACGTAATAAATTGACTATTTTTATGTAATAAAATTTAAACACATAATTATCTAACATCACGACGCCTGCTTTGTTGAGGGCCGTACTTCTATAAACATTAAACACTGCAACACAGCAACCCAAGTCGCAGACGTCAGTTTATATAATTGCTTTGTACTTACGGACATGCTCTTAGATATTAAAATATTTTAGAATCTGCCTTCTTTTATGTTTATGATCAAACGTTCGGTGGCGAATCTAGAATTTGTATTTTGGGAGGGGGCCAGGTTCGGGGGCAGGTTGGCTTCATACAAAAGAAAACCAAGTTAAGACTCATCAGCAGTACTATCTTTAATGTGGCTGAGAAACGTGTGATATTATCCTGAAATTACCCCCATTACAGTAAACGGTAAAGCACACTAAAAGTAAGCGTTACTGAAACATTGTTAAAAAATACTTATTGACTGAACTGATTTTCCTATAGTTCGTATTTCAAGCATATATTCTAATGCTGTGTTATAAACCTGTATGTATTTAAAAGAAAGAGCTACTAATATATTATCGTACACAGCTGAAAAAAATAAAACCGTCTAAAAATTAAGAGATAAACAAAATTCGTCAACTTTTTCGACCTTCGGGTGGTGGGGAGGGGTCCGGTCCCATAAATACGCTCCTGCTAATGTTAAGATCATTACTAATTGGATGGAGAAGTTATTTTATTTAGTAAGTTCTCTTTTTAAAATTTGTTCTTATTTATTTATTGTTGAAGCGCAATATTTAAGTACACTAATGTTATTAGAAACAGGAATTTAACGTTTTAAAATTATATTTAAAGGACGCACAGGTTAATAACCCAAATGTAGTAGGTATCATTGTATGTTACCTTTATAGTAGGCAGGTATGTTACACTGTAGTAGGTAGTAGTATGTTATCTGTATAACATTCCTTCTGAAAGTAAAGTAATTACACATAATTGATTCCAATAAAATTATTTAATACTTGCAAAACTTTTTACATCAATAGGCTGTCATATTTCTCACTGTACAATTTTAACTCGGTGTAGTGTTTAACCGTGATTAAATTAAAGCACCTTTACTTAATATTGAACATTTTTCCTCAGATAAGTTCTGAAATATTGTTTATTCAGGTATATCGTCAATATTACGTATACTCAATTCTCGGAATTTTTAACAGTAAAAATATATTTTGCTTTAAAACTTATTGAATTAAAAGTATGGAATCAGAGGTTATGCAAGCTGTTTAAGTAACTGTTAACAATTCCAGGTAAAACACTTTATTATTAAGCTTTCTGTGTAACGTTCACAACTTGAAACAAATTTAATTGTACAGCATACGTCATAACGTTTGGTAGCAGTTACGGTACTAAGGAAATTTTGAAACTTAATTGTGTTTAAAACACGTTTTTAAATATTATTCGCAAACAACTGTATCTTTTTACTTAAACAAAATTACTTAAACGGTCCGTTTTAAAAGGTTTTAATTATTAAAAGTTAAGTAACTAATTACGATGGTGCACTTACTAGTAACGATTCTAAACGATCAAGTTACTGCTCATGTCTGCTTTGTTTTATACTCGCAGTTAGGAACTAATTTCAACTTACAGGAAAACAAAGTGCACCGAGCTTCCAGACACATGAAACCTCAAGAGTTATTTTTCCTACCAGCCAAGTAAAACTATATCATGGTTTCGTATTTCTCATGTTTAGAAATTTCATATAAGTTACACCAGTCCCACGGGGGATATTTTCATCTAAATGCTCTTCGCAATATCTTACGAAGAATTTATCTTCCTCTAAGCAAAGATGTAGACTACAGATACTGAACGTAATGTATGGACATTTTTCAGAGCGACTGAGCTACAAAAGCTTCATATCCTGATGCTACCAACACAACAACAGTGCCTTAGTAAAATTAACTTCCATAACAGCGGTTGAAGTTTTCAGTAACTTTTATAATCATGACCTTCGAGTACTAGTGTCATTAAATTATATTAAAGTTACAGTTTTACTAACAGAAAGTTATAAGCTTACAAATTTGTATAACGTAAAATTAAAAAAACTCAATAGTAATTCCTAGCTTATACACGCGTTCAATATGAATTAAAACGCGAATTTACAAGTAAATTTACTAATAATATTATTTATTATTATTATTTAATAATAATTATTATTTAGTAATATTGGACACTATAAATATTTATTATACCACTACTATACTACTGTTACTACAATCTACTATAATATTTAATAACAATTATTATTTAAGAATATTTATTGAGTTTCATTTATTAATACTGTTATTAGAATATTTCCACAGAATTTTGTATGAAAACACCAAAAGGGAGAGAAGTGAATTTACATGTAAGTTAAACAGAATAAATGACTCTCATATTATATTACACACTTTAAAAGGTCGGATCAAATTAAACGAAATCTGGACATGGGGAGCTGTGAAAATACAAATTTGTTTCGTTACATATCGATTATGTTGACATGATCTTATGTTGTGATCTCCAGATTGCCTCCTCTGACATTTAGATACACCCAAAAATCCACAGATCGACACTATCTTTAACATCCACACCATCATTATCATAATTGTCATCATCATTGTTATTAGCATAATAAATTTTACGGCACACAATTATTTCTTCACGGTCTTGCATTTCTTACAGTTTTTATCTGCGTTCCAATTATTTAGCGTTTTTATTTTTGTTTCAAATCTGTAAGGATATATTTTCGTGATTTTTATTTCGTCACTTATTAATTTACCGTTTTTTAATATTTTTTGGTGAATTTTAGTTTCAACAGCTCATTTGCTTCAGGTATTTTCGTCACAGTCTACACCTAGATTCATTATTACTATCATTACTTCCATCGTTTTTAAAAATTACAAAAATGTTCTGGAAAATCTTAAACCTTTGCTCGTCACAATATAGGAAAACTTTAAATTGTTACAGTGAAACAAATACTAAAGAAATTGCGTAATACCAAATAACCTGCCAAGAAAGTTATTAAAAAAAAGTATATATAAGGTTTTGACTTTTGAAATTTACTGCGTTACGAAATGGCACGGTTTAATACAAAAGGTTGACGACATCGTTCTGATTTCCAGCACAGAACTGAATTTGCAGCATAACATAAATGTTTGGGAAGAGAGCAAGACATATGTGGCAATATGGCAAGCAAGACAACATAGAATAGTAACCAACAATAAGGAAATCGAACAAGTGGCGACATTTAAATATTTAGGTGCCGTTTTTAGTGAGGATGGCAGAATTGAGTCACAGTTAGACATGAGGATCTCAGCCGCAAGCAAGCTTTACGGCGCTATCAACAGGAGGTTTCTGGGAAAAAACGAAGTGTCACAGAAAAGCAAACTGGCAGTACACAAATCTGTATATGCTCCAACATTGACGTATAGTTGGGAGTCATGGACTCTGCAAATACAAAGAAAACATAAAAAGAGAATACAAGCAATGGAGATGAGATTCCTGAGGAGAATTGAGAACAAAACTCGTATAGATAGGGTGAGAAACGTTAACGTCCTGAAGAATTTAAAGATTTTCTCTTTAAATGATAACATTGAAAGCTCGAAACTGTGTTGGTTTGGCCACGTCTGCAGGATGAATGAGGAAAGAAGCCAGACCAGAGACGAGCATGGGAGGCAAAACTAGAAGGCAGAAGAGGAAGAGGACGGCCCAGAACGAAATGGGAGGATAACAACAAAAAGACTACAGAGCAGTGAGCAGAGGAAAGAGGACCAGTTTGGGCCCGTACCAGGGTTTTGGCACTGGACAGGACGAAATGGAGAGCTCTCTCGAAAACCTCGACCCGAAGGGTAGAAGAGGATGACTAAGAAGGAGAAGGCTGATTTTAGCCTTATTTTCTTTTGGGTATACTTCGAGTTGAATGTTAACTTGACCGTCAGTGTTTTTCTCTGACCACGTTAACAAATGTATACAGGCGAAGAAGCAAATGTGATAGTCAGGACGTCCGTACATCTACATCTACCCTACTTATTGAAATTTATATTTTAATGAAATAGGCTATTTTTAACACGCACACGCACCACGAAAGAGGTTAACTTGCAGGAATCGTTGTTGTTAACATGCTTATAAGTGTATAACGGAAAGCATTTTGTATAAACGAATTAAGGGTAGTTTGTTTCGCAAAATTTAATTTTCAAAGGAAAGGATTTATAATGAAACGAAAAGATTAAAGCTGAGTAAATCTTAAATTACACTTATTAAACACTCAGACTAAACGACGTCTTTAATTTTTAAAGTGCTCCACGAGAATCCAGTTAAGTGACATTCATTAACTTAAACAGAATAACTTATTAGGATACATTATTGTATAAAGACGAGAGACAGAAAGCGGCACGCCAAAGCATGCTCGCTTGCTTTATCTCCCAATGAGTTTCCAGATAACAAACAGCTAAATATTAACGGTGTTCTCCAGCGTTTCTCAGAACAAGCCCACCTCATGTAAGCAATTAATTTCTGTTCGCATAATTACTGTTTAGTAGCATGTGTTTGCACCACTTTGTAGCACTGTAAATCAATGTGTAGATCAGTGCACGATAGTATGAGGTCATTACAAGGAACAAGGATTTATAAGTGTTTAATAATCTTTAAATAATTTTAAAATTTAGGAAACACAGTACGGCTGTCTCTTCACAGACATTACTTTCGGTTATACAGGAATGTACTATAAGCAGAATTTCTTTAGTTACGAAAGAACTATTTAGCTTACAACAGCCTTCAACAAACTTGACAATAACTTTTAATAAAATTAATAATATTTACTCATTTAGAATTAATTTCTTAACTATACTGACCAATCGATCAGTGAGGATCAATGCAAGTGTCAGACTTTCATAGTCTTATCGTCGCTTTTCAATTTTGTGTTGAAGTAAATCAAACGTAATTTTCCGTAAGGTGATAATAAGCAGGTATTCTGTAGTTAAATATATATTCAAAAATATTACAAGAAAAGGCTGAATTGTTAATTCTTCATTATGAAAAGTATCATACGCCATTAATAAAGATAATGAAAACTTTTTGATTTTTTATTTCAGAATCAAATGAATTTTTTTAGATTTGTAAATAAATATTTTTAAAGGTTCGATATTATGAAAACTAGTTTTTTAAATTGCTACTTATGTTTCTGTATGTGTGTGTATATTGTGAGTTGTACATTTATTTATCTGTTGAAAGATGTATTAAAGAGGTCCAAATCTTTTCACACAACCCGTTACGATAATTCTGCGGCAAACCAACGAAAAAGGGTATTAAGTGCGAAAACTGTTGCATTAATTGTAACACAAATCCATGGTTTTAACGTTGGGTTAAAGGACTGTATATCTTGAATTTTATTGGAACACGTGCCCGTAATTGCTGTGCTTTTATTAAACAACGTTGGTTTTTCTTATTTAGGTCACAGAAGAAAACTTAATTTCACAAATAGACGTATTTTAAACTAGAGGGGGGGGGCAAATTACGTCAGGTAAGTGATTACAGCCAGACACATGATTGACTTAAAATCGCATGCAAACAACACATTTACGTAAACTGTCACATGCAGGGAGACTAATGAATCTATCATAGACCGCTTTCAAGAATAGACCACTTTGCTGGTCTGGTTAAAGTCTAATGGTAACAAGATAAGACAAGATTTGATACTTCTGCAATCCCACTAAAATCCCGCACAGGACAATCTGTCTCTGTTCATTCAATAACTTGTTCCAAGCCTCGTCCTTTTCTCTGCTTTCTGTTTCCTTTTAGTCTAAACAGTTTCTTACTCCTCGGTAACCATAAATACCTTGAATTTTTTAATTTAAATATTTTAGTAAATATTTTTCTTGTAGAGAGATAGAGTGAGAAACATTATCATCTGGAAGAATATTCTCTTTAAATGATAAAATTCAAAGTTCGCAACTGCGTTGGTTTGCCCACGTCTGTAGGATAAATGAGGAAATGTACCCGATACGACCATCGGAGGCAAAAGCAGAAGACAGAAGTGGAAGAGGACGGCGCAGAACGAAATGGGAGGATAACATCAAGAAGAGTGTAGAAGGCAGAGGAGCAGATTGGGCCCGTGCCAGGGTTTTGGCACTGGACAGGACGAGATGGAGATCTCTCTCAAAAACCTCGACAACCGACGGGTAGAAGAGGATGACTAGGACTAAGATGAAGTAAATATTTTTATAATTTACTTATCTCATTTTAAAATTGCTTAATAATAATTAATTACATAGTTACAAAATGTTAAAATTTTTTGGAGAAGAGGTTAATCAAATGTTATTTTACCCCTTTTTAATTATTTATTGACATAGGTTTTATAGTTTTACTTATAGAGATTTGTTCCGTGGATTAGTTGAAGCCACTGTTGTAAAAAACAAAGCACGCATTACTTTTGTACTATTAAGGCGAAGCTGTTTATTGAAGTAACTACGACTATGTCATCAAGTTGACTATTTTTTTATTTTCAAATGACCATTCTAAGTATTATAATGTAAGTTGTATGTTCTGCTTCTTGTGTAAAACACAATATTTAATTAATTTATATTATTAATGACTTTTATTAGTGATGTTTACATACTTAACGTCTATCTACCTTGATGTAAAATATGTGTAGGAATTAGTTTCTTTCTTATTTGTTTCCATTTTCCCTGCCTATTACAGCCTTTTCCACAACACCCCACTCCTCTATTCTGCTCTTTTCAATTACTCTCTCCAGGTTCTCTTTTGCGTGCATCTGATATCTATTTATTGTCTAATTTGTCGTACACTGTTAAACTGGTTAAACTAGATTTCCTACATCCGTTCCACATGTCTACACCGTTTCAATTTGGTTTCTCTAAATTTATTAGTTACTGCTTCTAGATTTAGTTTCTCTGAAAGTTTCATTTCTTATTTTTTTATCAAACTTTGTTTCAACATCAATTATTATAAAAAAATCTTTTTCATTCAGTTTCTGTTTTGTTTCATCGTTTCTTAGCAATAAAGTACAGATTCTTAATAACAATAATTCAAATTAATATCGATGTTTTTGAAGACAGAGCATAAACGATTTGACGACTTTGGGATGAAGCTGCGAATTATGTCATGTAACATCACATAATATAATATTGACTTATCGGATTGCTTGAGAAACTAAAAATTTTGGTTAGAGGAAGTCTGATGTGACGGGTGTCTATCAATACACAACACACGGAATAATGGAAAATATTGACGAAAGAAAGCATGTTACTATGTTGCGACAATTTAAGAATTATGAACAATTAAAAATAAACGAAAAATAATTTCTAATAAGAAACTGACTTGCATAACTGAAGAAAAGTCTTTATAGAGTTCATTTTTTATTAGAAATTACAATACTTTAAACAGCGTCTACGAACGGTAACCTACTTACCACATTCTGGTGGTGAGTCTCGCAGACACGGATATGCATCTGTAACAAAACAAATACCTGTTAATTAATTTTTTAACAAAACCTGTTATACTCACAGAAATTAATTACATTAATAAGACATAGACGTTTACACTGTAACTTGCACAAACACGTTCATAGTTTTTCGACACATTTACTTGTAAATATACAAGAAACATAATGTAAAGCAAATATACATGATATTTTTTATATGTCAGTAAAACCTACTACGTTGAAATTATGTAGCCGTTATAGTACTTCATTCTTAATTACTACAGAGCATGCAAACTGTTCAAACTGATCTTTATAAAATGAGTTTACTAATGTAACTGTTTCAAGGCTAACACAAAAGTTTCCACAATTACAATAAACTTAAACAAAATGGTACACTAATGAAAAGCTACCGGTAGCGTATAAAATAGTAATTCCTCAAGCGCACATCCTGTACACGGAGGGGTTAGACACAACACGGACCCAAAGTTTGAGTGAGACTCATCTTGCATGAACATATGTTAACAGCGATTTTAAAATTTGTTAACATTTTGAAATTCTGTATATTAACAGCAATATGGATGAGAAATTTAAATTACCGATTGTTTGGCATTTTGAACACAATAATTATAATAGTTCAGTACTAAAAGCATACAATGAATTTGTATGTAGTAAAGTAATAAATAACAGACTTTCAATTATTCTTTTATTTACATAAATAACAAACAAGGTTGGAACTGTATTGCAAAGAACACAAACGACTCGTAATTGTACGGCTCAGTACTGGTCGAACGCCTCTTGGAATAGGTTCCGTATGCCTATACAGAAAAAAGGCAATCATATTTATGGTTTTTTATGTGTTACTGTACACATCGGACGGAAACAGGATTTTTTCAGATACAGACTGCTGCATTAAAGTGCCGACGTCGATACGAATCCAACGAAATTTAGACTTTCAGTTTTTTCCGTTTACCATTGTCAGACACTATAAGATAGCATACTATCATACATACTGTTGTATGAAGTAAAGTTGGGTAATATATTTGTAAACAGAATAAAACAAGTCCATAATGTCTACGGACAGAAATTGATTATAACATGTAGTGTTAACCTCACGTTTTCGGCACGTTTGTACTTAAAAATCTACTCGTGACACTATTTCGACTTTTGATAATTCCGATTACTGCCGGTCCATTGTGTGTGTGTGTTTTTTTTCTGTTAGATTGTAATTCTACAGATACTCTCAATTATATTATGATAGTTATAAAACTACCGGTACTTGTTTTATTTTGTTTTTAATACTTGACCGACAAAAGTGTGGTTCCTTAAGGACGCTACGTATTTTCTGCGTCATGATGATGACAAGGGGCTGTCATCTGAGGAATGACATACAACATTGGCGAGGAACTGATAGTTGCATAAACACTTATTTAGATACAGTGAGAGATGATAACTAACGTACACACGCATTACCAAAATTAAATCTTCAATGAAACTTAAATTTCGGATTTAAAAAAAGCGTTTTTGGTGGCCAAAAGAAAATTAAAAATTCGGTAAAAATGCCTAATCTGTAAACACAGTTGAATACATTACGGTACTTTGAAATTGTCTGGATTTAGTTTAGCTCTCACTTTAGGATGTTATCGGAAGACAATTAAAGATGTAAACAAATTCAACAAATTCAGGAGTTAAGCAACAAAGGGACGAAAGTTATTTTTATTGTCGGGATAAGTAACAGCCACGGGTATGTGCAGGGCCGTACGGGTATATGCTCGATTCGACTCGGAGAAAGTGCCAACATAAACACTGCAGTAAAATCTACGGTTCCCTTCTAAACGTGTTTCCTGACATCACGTTGATCTGAAAATTTAATGAAAATAAAACAACACGGTGTCGCAAGACTTTTACGTTTCAAATCAGGCAATGTTAAAAGATTCTTTTAATATCTCGTCAAAGCTACAATACTTTCAGAATTAACTGCTTTTGGTTCTTCTTTAATACTTCTAATTTGTTGTGATTAATATTTTTAATTTTATATTTCCCGTAACAAGTTTAAAAAAAAACTATTCGTACAAAAGTTTTCCATACACACACTACATTTATTTAAGCTAGGGTTACCAGATTTAAAATTTGAAATTCGAAACACTTCCACCTCTCCCCCTCCCGTTACGCTACTCAACCGTTACAACTGCGACAAATATAGTTTCTACTTGAAATATAAAATTACCAATTAACACTCTTTAAAAAAGTAATTGATACTAAAAAATTAAATGTTTTGCTCTATTAAAAAGTGAAGATTTTTTCAGTTCATCGTTAAAATAACACTACTACGGTTTCTTTTAGGCAGTGCAATTGTTTTAATTGTTAAGAATACACAGTTCTCTCAGTACAGCACAAAACACAATCCGTGAAACAACGTAAATAAACACAAGATTTACGCGTACGTATACGGTACCCATTAAGCATCCTGCACCGCTATTGAAATCGGCGATTGCCATGCTGTGAAAATGCGGAATATGCATTATGACTAGTCCCGACAGAGCAAGGTGGTTGATATAATTAAATGTAAAACATTCTAATTGTTTTTAAAATCTACTTTTCAGCAGATTTTAAATATGTAGGGTAGATGTTCAATGGTTCTTAAAAAAACGGGACATTCACATCCCTATAATTTTTTCCCGGGGTAACGGGACGAAAAGAGAAAAAGAGAAAATCCCCTTAAATACGGTACATCTGGTCATTTTAATTTAAGCTTAAATATTGTTCATACTTTGGTACAAAAAAGCGTAGCGTAGCACATCACCGAGTGTCATAAGTGTAAAAACTGTAGGCCCTTTTCATTTTCCAACACTATCTTATATTTTCCAAGTTATTAACGTATAGGTTGTCGTTTGATCTATCCAGTTTTTTAAAACTTTACTATAGTGTAGCCAGTTAGGTTGCCCAATCCTAATAATAAGAATCGGTTTTAGAACTGATTTTCTGCCAATGGCATCATATTCACTTGCATTCGCTAACATGCCGCATTAATACGGAATAAGGAAAACTGCAGTTTCTGTACATTCTAGACAGCTTACCATTACAACGGCGTCAGCACAATCTAGACAGATGATAGCAGCGCCATTAACTGTGACACCTTTCTCAGCAAACATTAACAGTGTTTTTATTGGGATGTTAAAGAACAGCAGTCCCCTATTTTACAGCATCGTTTTGACTTTTATTTGTGCTACTATTTTTAGTTGTTATCTAAGCTAAACTTATTTATCCCTGTAATTTTATAAGACCAGGGATATTCTAATATTTGTTTTTATGTACATAAAATATCTTTGCTGTGTATTCGTTAGTAAAAACGTACTTCTATTCAGAATTATTCATATCAAAATCTTCCGTTATCTTACTTGTGTCAATATTTAACAGAAATCGATCAGTAACCTCGTGAGTAGTACAGTTTCCTAATGAGTTAGACTTTTTTTTACCAAAATGAATTCTGTATTAGACTTTTTTTTACCAAAATGAATTCTGTATTTTTTATATATGATTTATACGTGTAAATGGTGCTATATATATATATCTCATTTGATTCTTTTGTTTAAATATAAATATTAGCTAGTTTATTTGGATTTGTTTTATTACTGGAGCTTTATATTGCTTACCGTTCAATTAATACCAATGCAGGTAGGAGCAGACATCTAGAATAACGTTCCGTTTCGGTGATTGTCTCTAGCTGTACCTACTTTGACTTTCCTCTGGTAACACCGGCTTAGCTCTAGATCCCGACCCTACTCTCTGTTAGTGTTCTTTTTTTCTTCATTTCGTGTTCAAGCCCGTTCTGACTCTGCATAACAGCTTCTGTCATTTCAACGGTTTGAAGTTGTTCATATTACCAGCTCGTTTAACATTTCGAACTTTCTTTATGTAGTTTAAATATTACGTGCATTAAAAATTTCTTCATTTAATCTAACGTACAATATACTTCTGTTACGTACTGCATACTTTAAAATGTATATATTAGATGTAGGCCTACATAAAAATCTAAATAATTATTACGTAAATCATTTATTTAATGGATTGAGCGTTTTTGTTTATGCAACTTGTACGACCACACAAGTTTAAAGCATTTACAGAAATGAAAAATAAATTCGATTATATTTTTGAGTATAAAAAGTACTTTACACAATATCTACATAGTTATGACTTTTGTCGTAATCGTATTATACTGCCTGCATGGACACAATAATTCTTACCGCATCATTAGTTTTGTATTGTGCGTTACAGAAGTGGACGCGCTGGCTAGCGTCGCGGCGCTGGAGGAGTGGAGGAACACTGTTTGCCCGCCCGCCCGGCCGCTCGATACCGGACGCGCTAAAATCCCGTACATAAAGTGTATTCCCACCGCTTATTTCCAATCGGTATTAAATTTATCCCTCGTTGTTCAATTCCATGTACAACGATACGCACGTATCAATAAATATTAGAAACTCATCAATCAAGTGATAACGAATTACTAAGCCACAACGCATGGCCGCTCGCTCGTTTGTACAATACTGTTGCTAAATTTTAATCAGAACTCTTCAAAAGTCGCGGTGATAATTTAATTATATCCCCCATTACTACGTTATTATTTCATACTTAGTAATGGTTGTCGGTGACGAACATAATTTATGAATAAACAACATTTACACTGAAATTGATTTCTGTTTTCACAGGGACACGATCGCTAATAATTACATTTAATTTTCAATAACTAGACAATAATCATGTTAACAATCGAAAATTATTTAAATTTTCTGGTTAAATTATCAGAAAATAATAGACATTGGAACTCAAGAAGGGCACAAATAGTAATTGAAGAATAATAATGACTTCTTCTATCCTTTGTTTTACATACATGGGACGCTAATTACGGTCAGTGTCCTTAAAAACCGTTCGTTAAAAGAACATTAGTTATCCGGAAATGGGTAACTGGCAAACGAATTTATTCATAATTATGTTTGATTGTTACGGTACTTTCAAATGTAAGGATTTTTAATCTCTTCTTAGAGCCATCATCATCATGATAATCATCAGGGGCACTGCAATCCTGGCCTGCTGAAGGAGACCTTACCAACGATCTCTGACCAATGCAAGCATTCTCCAGCGAATTCCTACCATTTCTGTATCCTGCTGCACTCCATCTCGCCACCTCAGTATTGGTCTTCCCGCTTACCTTTTGTGCCACCGGGGTCATACAGGAAGAAGCGCTTTACAGCGTCATGGGCAACATGACCTGCCCATCTTAGCCGTCCTTCTTTATCTTTTTGATTATGGTTATGTCGTAGAGGTCTTCATTAGTTATTTTCTTCAGATACATCCATCCTTCACTGGCCTATATATTCGTATCAATATTTTTCTCTCAAATATCCCCAGCGCATTCTCAGTGCTTTAGCTCAGAACCCATGTCTCCGATGCACAGAATATCACTGGAACAACCAGAGTCTTGTATAGTGTCTTGTACGAAGCCCTTTGTTGCCGTCGACAGCTATTTGAACTCATATTTCCTTTGTAAGCTGAAGTAAGAACAGGTTTTCTTTGCATTTTCTCCTCCATAACATTTTCGTTGGTCACAAGTAAACCCAGGTGAGTAAATTTCACTATCTATATCTATAATCCCGAAAGCCGATGTACTGGCCATATCAACTTTTTCAAGCTCGTGATACCAATACGATCATATGTTTTAGCTTGTCTTCGTTTATTTTAAAGCCCAGCCATTTTGCTACTGTTTCCAAATTAAAAAACATCCTGTACTTTGAACAAATGACAGTTACAAAATAACAATATCATCTGTTATGCTAGTAACTGGCTTGAGTTATTTACTAGTGTTCCACGTCAGTGTTTGCTATTCTACCTTTTACAGGACCGCATTAAATAATGAGCAAGATAGCGAGTCTCCCTGCCTAAGACCGTTTTTTTTATGAGAAGATGTTAATAATTTTACTCTGGACTTTTACCATAAATTGGGTATCCTTCATTTTCTATTAGTCTAACCAACTTTTCAGGGATTTCAAAATTTCCTTAAAACTCTACATAATTACTTTTCTTAACGCTATCGTATGCTAATCGAAAGTCCACAAACAATACGTGCACATCTGTTCCGATTCCAGAAATATTTCGAATATTTGTCTTGAACTAAATATTTTGTCAACAGCACCCTTAACTTTTCGGAAGCTACACTGATGAATTCCAACCGTAAGGTTCCAACCGTCAGTACAGAATGACTGAAAACACTTTATACCCAACATTTAACAATGAAATGCTCCGATAGTTGATGCATTCTAATTTGGAGCCTTTTTTATGTAATGGGTAAATGATATTTCTGTTCCAAACTTGTGGCTTCTCCTCATTTCTCCGTACCTTTAAAATAATTGTGTGAAGTTTACAGGTTAGTTATGTTTCCCAGCACTTTAAGAGTACTGCAGGTACACAATCTAAATCAGGTAATTTATTGTTTTCAATATTTTCTTCAATTGTTTTCAATGGTTTCTTTAATCTCTAGTGATAACGACAATTCTATACCAAACTCTACAGTCCCAGAACTCACTTTCACCCCTAGATTAGCTTGTTTCGTGTGTTCTTCTCCAATGAGAAAATGATCAAAAAGTTTTACTAATCTGTTTAAGATGCTTTCTTCTTAAAGCCATATTCTGGACATTTTCGGGGGTCATATTCTTAAATCATTAGGTTATTCTGTTGACCACATTTGCATAAATTCTTCTATCTCAATCCTTCCAAACCCGTTTATATAGAACAATAGCTTATTTGTATTTCCCATAACAATTCTCCTACCACCCTAGGTCTATTTAAGTCTTCCTACTTTTTCAGGTACCTGATGAAGTTGTAAAACATTTACAAACGTCTTACAAACACTGTACCGATTTATATCTGATTACGTCACATTGTATTGGCTAATGCTTCTCGTGAATATGTTAGACTTATTTACCACTGCATCGTGTGTTATAGGCGCTGACGCTAATGCTTCTGTGTTACGAGCGCTGATGATAATGCTTCTGTGTTACGAACGCTGATGTTAATGCTTCTGTGTTTCGGGCGCTGATGATAGTGCTTCTGTGTTTCAGGCGATGATGATAATGCTTCTGTGTTATGGGCACTGACGCTGATGCTTCTCGTGAGGGTCACGTGAGTACGTGTGAACACTTACTTGTTCACATCTGGAAATGTGCAGGTTGCCTTTCTTGCGCATTAAAATTTAACCTAAATACCCCTTTCACTTTTATCGTTCCACCCAAAATTAACACGAACGGGTTGGGTATAAGAACTTCAAAATGAAAGACATACTGATATGTCCTAACTAACTGGTTACGCCAGAAACATAAAAAAATTACCAACAAGTTATAACTTTAATAAGTGGAGAACACTTAAATACAGGCTTGTATAGTGGTTTCAAGTTCTCCAACTTTGTGCAGAACATCGTGTTCTGGACCGAGTTCACAATTCTTTGTAAACAGGTTTTGAGAGTTATAACAGCCCCACGTATAAAAATCAAATTCATTAATATATGGCATTAACTTACGTACTTATTACATGTGTATTATTTTTAACGATTTGAAAAGAGATAACTTTTAGATTGTGTGATTGTGTGTGTGCGTGCGTGTGTGGTAGAGAGAGAGAGAGAGAGAGAGAGAGAGAGAGAGAGAGAGAGAGAGAGAGAGAGAGAGAGAGAGAGAGAGAGAGAGAGAGCGTGTGTACAGTAGCGAGGGCACTGCCTTCTAAATATTTACTTAAATACCTGTTGCGTTATGAAATATATGAACATTGGGAATAATTATTTCCGATTGACATCTCATTTTTTCACTGCAATTTGTTTAACTTTCCAAACGTGAGGAGTGGTAAACAAGTGTACACAAACACATAACATGTATAATTACAATAACATAAACATAATCACAGTATTATAAACAATATAATAAATTATAGTTTTTACAAGAAGAATCTTTATAACATTTATATGAACATACTCCCGTCCGACATACGTAAGCTTTGTAAGACTTCGTAGACTAGGAAGTAATATTACTGTAAAAAAAAACTGTAACTTCTCCGGTGGAAAAAATATATTTATTACACACACTAAGTAGTTCTTCAAACGTCATATGTCAGCGTCTTTATGCTACTTCGACTTTAGTTATAACGAAAATACTTTATGATACCGTGCGTCCATAGAACAGAGCAAATACGTGTCGTTCCTACACAAATCAGGACCAAACTATAACTATAAGGTGAGGGTACATATAACATTCTACATAACTTTATTTTATTGAGAACTTTTGAGTCAAATATTTAATAATATATTTCTGCTCTTTGTTAATCTTAATAACGATAATGACTGGTTTCTGAACCAAGGAAATAGTTTATGAGTTAGGCAGGGTAAGGTGTCTAATCTGAATCGATCTGCACCTTGTCGTCTTATTTCACACAAATTAACAAATGTTTTAAAGACGATACACGAAGTGAATAAAGTGACGTGATAACGTGATAAACTGTAAGCATCATAAACTTTCTGTGATCAGCTGATGAGTCATTTTCCGTTTACTGTGTTCTAGTTGAGCCAGCTGTTGTATTTTGGACCTCAGTCTACAGGTCGGAACGGCGGAGAACAGAAGTTATCGAACCTAAACTGTATACGTAGAATGTAATTTACCAGAAAGTATCCACAATCTTGAGGAAAGCTTGAAATGTATCGAACCTAAGTAACCTTGATAATCTGTATAAACCGTTTATACTATAAGCTCTATAAGTAACCTGTATAATCTGTAGTGTTCGTGTTTTTTGCCTCTGTGTTAAGCATCCGACGACAGATTGAGCGTGTTACGCGTTATTAAGTGACAGTGTGTTTGAATATGTAATTTTTTAGAAACTTTAGTATATTTTTTTATTATTGTTTATTGTTGTACATAGTTTATTATTATTGTGAAACGTAATAATGTCAAGAATTATTGGCTTCTTGTTACAGAGTTCGAAGGGAGCGACTTGCAAATTATTGGGAAAAACCACATAAAATATGTCAAAACACGCAATATCTACAAGTCACAATGCTAAAAACGTGGGTTAGTCATGAAGTAATACAAATAGTCATGTGTAATGAAATAGTGTCAAGTTACGACTGTAATCTAACAACTCGGTAAACTGTAATGGAGCACGTAAATAAGGGATACAGTGCAAATACGATTTTACAGTAATTATGTAATGGAAACATAAACTGCAGAATCATGGAAGTGTATTATCACAAATAAATCTGAAATCTAAAAATAGTTTATAATATGTCAAATGAAAGATGACTTAACAAAATATAATAACAGACAAATTAAAATAGAAGGAAAAGAGGAATACCTAAGACCGTATGGGAAAAACATTGAGGAAGCAATATGGAATAGAGGAAAATAAATCAAGATGACTTGGACAGGCAAAGTGGAAACTAGGATGTAGAAGATGGTTTAAATTGTAAAAAGAAGTACTCTCTACAATAATAACAGAATTATTGACGGAAGCGTAAGTCGAATACAAGTTATTAATAAAACACTTGGATTTTTTAATATCTCCCGTTTAAGGTATTTCATATAGCTTAAGGTAATCGGCATTAGTCTTACCTGTGTTTAACGGTATGTTTGCGCCATATCGGTCTGTTATACAGAGTAGCAAACGCAAATTTGCAATCAAGATGGCATCTGTCAGACTTATCTCTAGTACTTCTAAGTGTCTCGTCATTTGAATTTACCTAACGTCGCGACGGTTTCGTTACGGCCTAATACACAGTTTGGCCTAGTACTTTGGTAACACCTAAGCTGGAAACACATTGCTATCACGTCACGTGAGCTCACGTGAATTCACGTGATAGTAAAAAATGTGAGAGTGGGTTTTCAGCTTGAGTTAAATTGCTTGGGGACACACTGTCTTCACGTCATGTATATCACGTGATGTCACGTGATATAGCCGACCATTTCACGCCTCACGTTAATCACATTTTCTGTTCAACCACACTTTTGTGAGGCGTGAGGTGACAAGTACGTGAAAATGGAGGAGTTGTTAATAGAAAAAGTGAGACTACACGAAGATTAATGATATGTAAATTAAAGTATGTTTCTTTTTTTTAATTAAAAAATGTGTTTGTGTTTTATAAACACTGATCAGTAATTTCCTGTTTCAAGATGTTAAACAAATTTTATGCTTTTAAAAATACTAAATTTTAATAATTATATGTTGCTTTAAAATATAATCAATTAAGATGCCGAGCCTTTGTTTTCGTTTATTTCACGCTTACCTTAAACATACGGCTAATAATCTCTCTTGAGAGCTTATAGCATTTTGGACATGGGTGTTCTTTTTTTGTATATCATCTTTAATAAGATTATGTAAATAATCAAATTCTTCCTTATTCAGTCTGAAATACATTTGAAATTTAGCTGGGTCTTCTTGTATTTTGTACTTTGAATCTTGTATTAGATTCTGAAAGTCACCTTTTTCTTGTCTTTCTAAGTTTATATCGTGTATACAGCTCCTTCTTATGTTAACTGATTTTTTGATTAAGTAGAATTTTATTTGCCTTCTTGAGTGTTTACACGACTTCACGCGTGTTCACATGAGTTCACGTTAACATGAAGTGACGTGACGTGACATATGTGTATCTCTGCACTACGATTTCACGGATTAAGGCAAGTCCTAATCTCACGTGAGTTCACGTGACGTGATAGCAATGTGTTTCCAGCTTAACTGTTGTTTGTGGCTAGTAATGTAATTAATCTTACAGACGATAGTACATTGTACAGGCTGTTAAAGAGTAAAATTGTCATCTTCTAACTGTTTAACTTGTATATCCCATTCTTGTCAGAAAATCAAATACAATATATCATGTGCTATGTTCCTCATAATCTAATACTTCATAATTAAGATAGTTTCCTGTTTAAACTACCAAGTTGGTAAATATATATAGTTTACCCATATAAATTTCTGTAGTAAACACTCTTTATTCCCACTTTACAACACTGAATTTGGCTTTTATTTTCGTCAAATAAAAGGAAGAACGGTTTATATGATAGATCCAATACGGCAAACGTACGATGAAAAGGTGATATGATGGTAAGAGCGTGTGGAAGTCAAAGGGCCTTTTATTTGCCAGGATTACGATATTCGTAAGCTTGTGACATGAATTCTACTCCTTATGGAAGAAACGGTTTTAACTTGTGTAACAAAAATGAAATGAAAAACGTCAATAAGAACACATAAAACTCAATCCGTGTGCGCGTTGTTCAAAGCACTACGCGGGAACGCGTCAAAATTATTTTATTCGTATTTTACGTCCGTAGGATACCAAGAACACGTTAACAAAGATGTGTTAAAACAAACAAGTGAATTCAAACGTGGTACATACTTTGTAGCCTAAGGTTACGTGTACAAAGCTCTGATCAGCAGACCTGTTGACTGATACTGTTGTCTTTCAACTCTGCAGACACTCTTTCATCCTAGAACGTATCAATTACGGCTTTGTTAATGACGTGATAATGTCGTTATTTAAAGTCTCTTAGAATTTTGGTTACATTTTCTGTCATTATTATGGTCATACATACTGGAAAACGATTTTGCCAATACAAAAAAATAATTTCAAATACACGGCTTTCAAATACCACACACACACACACACACACACACACACACACACACACACACACACACACACACACACACACACACACACACACACACACACACACACACACACACACACACACACACACACACACACATTTATGTTTTTAATATATTTTTTAATCATACATTACATACTATTGTATGTACACATTATATACATATTCTCAAATTTCAATGTAATTGTAAGATATTTCAAATAAGTTAATTTGACTTTATTAGTCATTGAATTTATTTGTATCAATTTCTGTTTCATTTCGAAGCCTATGATCCAACTGATGCAATAATTCAAAAACTCTTATTTTTTCACCAAACCAATAGTGTATATACTACTTATTGGAAACAGCTGATTTTGTGGTTTTGATTGTTTTATGTACTATACACTAGACATTTTTATATTTTATAATTTTGTTGTGACAGCATCCTTCACAACACTGGCTTCTTCTTCCTACTTAAAAAAATAAAATGATTATTCATTATGTACATGCAGTAAGTCAAAACAAAAAAGTCTTTTACCTTAGCTAAGAGTATAAAAACGTCGGTTGAACCAAGCGATAGTGAATTTTCTGCTTTTTTCAATATCAGTGATTTTATTTACAACATGTTTGCTTTATAAATAATATCTTAGACCCTGTGAATAACGTAGTGTTTGTTTTAATAAATATGCGTACATGAAATTTATTTATAAATTGTTAAAATTGCTATATAAATTCATATATTGAATACGTATCATTAAAAACCATGAAACGTTTATCACAAAACTTCAACTGACGTATATTGTATAATAAAGTAGTAATTTAATATTTTTCTACAGACTTTAGAATAATAAAAAATAGAACTCGTTACAAGAAGTACCAAGTTTAACCAAGTTTATACCAAGTTTATATATTCTTTTTTATTTTGTAAGAAAATTTTACTATTGATATATTAAGTTGATTCCAAGAAGAGCACTGTGTTACCTAAAAGTCGCCGTAGATTTGGTAAACTTTAATTTTAATATTTTAGCAAAGAAATTATTTTTTTTGTATATTACTTTATAATTATAGAAACAAAAAACACGGGGTCGAAAGCAAATCATAATGCAGTTTGCTACATTCAATATTGTTGCTAGTTAGAAATACAGTGTATTTCATTTCTATTTTATAGGCTAACCATCATTCGTCGCGTGCGTTTTCTTGTCAGTAAATAGTGGAACACGTTTAACACGAAATGACGAGGACCGTTGTTTTTTTTTTTTTTCGTGTTACCCGATATTTCGTGTTAACGGACCAAAAGTGAAACAAAATGAGGTACAGAAGTACTGTACTGTACATGGTCAAATACTGAAGAGATTACTTACTGAATTGTGTAGTAAAATAAATCAATAAAGAATATTCAAAGGTACTTATATATGAACGTTTTATTTATCCTCCTGGACTATTATACAGTAATTAATTTTCCTTAAAATATAAAGTTATTGTAGTGACAATGTTCAGTTCTTTTTAAAATAGTCCGTTATTTTCTTTTGTACAGAATTCTGCACTACTTGATTTTCAATAAATTGTTCTAGTTTATCGACGTACTCAAACATTTCACCTTTCGAGTTGGCTTCTAAAAATCGACGAGCACGTCTCAGCAACGAAAGTGTATCGGTAGCGATAGGAACTGCTGTCATATCATTTTCCGTGTCAAGTTCGTCGGCATTCTCATCATTTTCACAGTTTTCAGCGTGCACTATTTCTACGATATCACCCTCTGTTAATACGGGAGCCGTAGTTACATTCTCGTCAACAGATATGTACTCATTTAGAGAAACTGAAACATTTAGTGCTGATGATACGCGATTAAACATTTCAGACAGGGTAGGCCCAATTTCATTTTCTTCGTATTCGGTTTGTTTAATCTCTGAATTCAAAATGAATCAAGCATGAGTGAAACAATTTTCAATAGTTTTGGGTGTCACGAGGTTCCATGCTGTTCGCAGCAAATTACAAGCGTCCAGTAAATTTATACAGAAATTGTTTTTCGCCTCTGTAGCGACCAAGTATTTCCTCAAAAGTAATTTTCTATACTGAAATTTTAAATTCTGAATAATACCTTGATCACAAGATTGAAGGACACTAGTCGTGTTCGGTAGTAGAAAAATAAGTTTAACTGCCGTCAGTTCTACGTCACTCGAGTGGGCAGGACAGTTATCAACAATTAACACAACTTTTCTCTTCTGAGAAGCGAAATGTTTTTCTAACGAAACTAGCCAGTCGGTAAATATTGTAGACGTCATACACGCTCGTTTGTTACCTGTATATTCTACTGGTAACATTTTAACATTTTTAAAACAGCGAGGCTTCAAACTTTTACCTGTAACACGTAACGGAAGTTTTTCTGACCGATCAGTATTGCAGCCTACCATCACTGTCACTCTCTCTTTGGACTTTTACCGCCAGTGCATTGTTCACCTTTAAATAAAAGTGTTTTATCGGGCATGCAACGGAAAAATAGTCATGTTTCATCCCCATTGAAAATGTTTTCGTGGGTAGTCTTTCAAATTGCAGGTAGTGTAGATTGCCATTGTGATACCTCTCTTGACTCGCCACAGATGTTTTTGTACGTTATACCGTTTCGTTTTTTGAATCTTTCTAGCCAGCCACTACTTGCAGTGAAATCGAAGTTCATCTCTTCAGCAAAAACGTTTGCTTTCTCCATTAGCAGTGGTCCAGAAATAGGAGCACCTTGTAATCTCGCTTGCTTAAACCAGACAAGAAAAGCAGCTTCCAAGTTTCCGTGGTTAGCCTTACGGAAACGTTTTCTATCTGGTTCAAACTTGCTTGACTCATAGAGCTCTAAAATTTTATCTCTATTTTTTATTATGGTAGATAACGTCGAGTTTGGTATACCGAATTTTTTACAGATCTCTGTTTTAGATAGAATACCCTCGTTAACAGCTTGAAGGGGTTCAATTTTCATTTTTAATGATATGGAATTTTGTTTACGCACTTTTTTATCCATTTTTTACAATTTGATACTGGACAAACGAAATTTACAGAATCGTAACCTCACTTAGCACCTGTAGGCCTATGTACACGTATGCCAAACGTCACTTAATACTGTACTGAAGACCGTAAAAGACTAAAAATAAAGGCATAAATAGCTACTGTAAATCTTACAGCTGAGTAAATTTTTTCACAAAACGTTATCCGTAAAGTACTGCGAACACCACCACACGCACAGAATACTGTAAGTGGACTGAACTCACTAAATTCGCAACAAACTGCACCCTGTAATGTAACGGAATGGCAGTGTATTCGGTGAAATGAACAACACATTTGGTACGGAGGTAAACAACTTGGTACTGTACTGTATACAATAACAGGTATAAAGATGTAACATACCAAACATCTGTTTATTCTTTACACCTACTCGTAGCACAGATTCCTTTACATTGGGACATTGCATACACGTTTCAGGGCGTGCATGTATGGATTTATTTATTATGCAGCTAATGAAAAGCCAGCAACAATTTCGTGTTAAGCGATATTTCGTAGGTTAAACCTTCGTGATGACCGTACAAACTGTAACTGAAAAGTACATACAGCGATCGGGACCTGAGTCACATTTCGTGTTAACCGATATTTCGTGTTAACCGTTTTCGTGTTAAACGTGTTCCACTGTATATAGTTATCTGTAAATTACTCATGTAAGTAAAACAAGAGGTTAGTGACATTAATACTCGTGCATCCCTGTATACATATACTTGTATGTAGCTTAGTTAATTCACGATGACTTCACAAAATCTTGAAGTTTAGTAGGTCTTAAAGGTTAAAGAGTAGTGATTAAATATATTGCTGTAATGCAAATGTATGTTCATTATCGCAACCATTAACGAGCATTATATAACCTTTACCGCATTATACATACTTTCGTAGTACTGATTTAATAATTATGTATTCAGAAAATATTAGCTGAACAGTTTTTCAGTATCAGAGTAGAAACAATTCGTCTCTAGCAAAAAACCGAATATAAGCAGGCGGTGGAATGGTATATACATCGTTTCATCCCCCAACCCCGTGTAGCAGGTAGTTTAGTGTGACAGTGGCCACTGCATTGCGGCCGACATAATGCCTGCCCCGCCAGCCGAATACTACACATCATAACACCCTTCTACGCCCCAAACTGCACCCCCGGCTACACAAATAACTGCATGTATAATAAAACTACTTGATTACTGTACAAAGCTGTGTTTAATTATTAGCCGCCCGAAAAAGTAATTAAGCACGGTTTGGGGTCAGATTTCTTTTGAAAGCGCTAAAACTCTAGGACCAGTCACAGATGCCTTTCATGTGATGGAAATATATTTGTTTTTTCGCGCGTTATACGAGCAGGAAACGTTAGGGAAACATGTTATACAGCTTTTTAATGACTTTTCACCAGTTTCAAAATTTTTTAATTAAAATTATCTTCTACGCTATTTTGTGTCAGAAATACTCAGTTTGTGTGAACAATCGCAAAAACGTTATCGTGAACTTTTTTATAGTCAGGCAGACGGGCACACACACACACACACACACACACACACACACACACAAGTCATACATTTTAATAGGTCACACTCATTGTTTCTGGAAATGTTACATAGTTCCGTACACATGTACGAATATTCATTCTAGTACTTTACTATGATTCAATAGAAAATTTTCATTAAAATAATAATAAACAACTAAAGAAACAAAAATAGATAATAAGGTGGTAGTTATCAGCTGCCCACTAAGAATTCAATTGATAATTGTTACTTTAAAAAAATTATTAACTAGATTACAAAAAATTTGGAATTTGCTGTAACATAATTATATATCGGTATGGAGAACCATACATGACTTCCATGTTCTAAGATTTATATTTAAAATCATTTACGAAATGAAATGTTTCCATAGAAACTACTTCTTTCCACTTATTGCTTCAGCCTTAACCACAGTTCTGTGGTCACTAACGTATACCACCACACGTTATCGCACTCGATTTTCACTGATGGTGGTAGTCGACGGCACTGCCGAAACGTCTGGTTTTGCAGAAAACACTGGACTACGGCCAAACAGGCCGGGAAGGAATTTTAACAACAAACTACTACTTTGTTGCCGATAACGTAGTACACATATAAAAATTATCCCCTCCCCCTTCAACTATAATTTTCATTTATAGAAAATTACCCCCACCCCGTTCAACTAGCCTCTTCATTTATAGATATTAACAAAAAATGTTTCAGGTAAACTGCCCTTTTCCCCTAACCGATCTTCACCAAAATCAATAGGCCTTGAGTCTTCTACAACTCAGGCACATATGTAAAATATTATTTGATTCTGTTTGAATTTACGGCAGTTATCGTTCGTCATGAAAATATTTCTCTTGTTACAACCAAAAATGTTGATGGTAAACTACCCCTTTCCCTTATCCGATATTCACCAAAATCAAAAGACCTTGAGACCTCTACAACGTAGGGACGTATGCAAAAACGTATTTGATTATGTTTGAATTTACGGCTGCTATCGTTTGCATTAGAAAAAATTCTACACACAGACACACACACACACACACACACACTTTTCGAAAAATGACTTTTTTTCATGTTTTGATGGTAGTACAATCCGAATCTGCCGTTATCCCGAACACGATTTTTTTCGCCATGACCATACTTCCATTTCCTTATGGAACATGGTAGTAATAATATTGTAGGTGTTACCTAACAGATGTTACAGAGAGTTACAAAAGTTATACCACAGAAACGTGGTAACCTCATTTATTTCATCATCACTGGCGCTTTCGCCTGCGTCTTCATTTATAGATTCTTGGACGTATTAGAGAATTTGCGACTTCACACCTTTAATCCGTGTTTATTGGTTGCGCTAACAGACTCTGTTTTTCGTTACCAAAGAGTCTGCCGTCGTACGTGTTGCGCTGAGTCAGTTCTCCCCTTTACATTTTTCCTCAGATGATAAGGCCAATACGTATTTGTTACATCTACTAGTTAGAATACACTACTAGTTACCCTAATTACTCAACTTCTGCACTATACAGCTATACTATTCACTTAGTTTCGCGTACATTGAAACTAATCGTTTATATGTTACAGACTATGTTAAAACTACATTACATAATAATTCTATTTCTTCTATTCCCCGCCTTCCCTTTCTTCTTATTATTATTAATGTAGGATTATCATTATGAATTGTACCTTCCAGTGGCTTTCTTTAGTTTAAATCGTTTATGACACCGCGACGTTGATTAAGAATATACTAAAATGTTATCTACACAAGTCTGTGTTTCTTGAATCATAAAGCATTCATGTTCCATGTTTTCTATTTTATCAATTAAAAAATTTCTTAACATAACTCTTATTTAATGTTTGGATTATTTAAAAAGTAAATTTTATTAAAATGTATTTACAAAAAATAAAATTTTTACTTTACTTTCGTGATGTTGCCCAGTAGAGGTCTTCAACGAATTTCTATCAGTAAATAAAAGAATAAATACTAGCGTGGAATACAAATTGTATTGTTAAATAAAGAATTTACAGAAATATTCAAAAAATGTCAAATATTATTGAATACAATGTAGGCCTATTTGTTTGTTCCATATACGTACCAGAATAAATGTAGAAAAATTATAAGTTTCATCACATCACTACAGACCACTTCTAGTAATTTAAGTCAGTTGACAGGAACCACGGACTCCAAGTGTGTCTGTTTAATAGATGGAATCGATAACGTTTTAATGGTAGTCCAGTTTGCTTTCGCAGACGACTTCTTCAGCGCGTCGTTAAGTTGGAAAACAATTCGTCTATAAAAACGCGTTCACAAAATTTTTTAAACATTCGCTCGCTTCGAGTGTTGTTAGAGTAGGGCTAATGGAACAAACAGCGGAGAAGACAAGTGTTATTGCAGGTAAAGGGATTCCCACGGAACGCCAGTTGTACAAACACCGCGCTCACGCACTCCTCATCCTCATCCTCACTCACGCTTCACTCCTTACGCCGCCGCCTTCAGACAAAAACTTCTGAATTACTTGAAACGTAAAAATACCGAATTAACCAGTACATTTCATGTGCCACAAAAACAAACAGCGAATGCTTAAACAAACACTCTACACGGAGGAGGAATACATTTGCATTTCTTCCGCAGAGAACGCAAAATTTCTGGAATTAAATCTTCCTAACCATTATCTTTCTTTTTTTTTATAATAGATTCAATACAGATTCGTTTATGGACCCGTTTCTTACAAAATAATCATTTATATTAAGCTAAATAATTATTATAAACTAACAGTAATTAGGCATATTCTTTCATAATTTACATAAACAGCGTACTCTAATGTTTTTGACTACTTCGTCGCAAAGTTTAAGTAGGCTCTATATTAATAGTTTAAATAAATATATTTTTTGCGAAGAAACAGGCAATCGTTTAAAGATAATGCTTTAAAATAATTTAGTCCACGTTTACAGTACACAATCTATTACCACAGTAATACACTAAGTTTGGGGTCATCTAAATACCTATTACTGTTTATTAAAACACTTTTTACTGCGGGAATAAAACAAGTACTGAGAACGGTACAAATCTACGCTACAAAATTACAGAAATATTGCAACTCAGAGTGAGTAAAAGCTTTCAAATAATTGAAGTTTCAACTTACTTGAAATGCTGCAATCTAGATAGATACATATATAACACACATTAATATGGTCACAAGTTACAACTCATTTAATTTGTATGTATTAATACAGAATTGACAATAAACATAAACGCAAAATCTGTCATTAATGTTCATACGTTGCAAGTGTCATATTTCAAAGGGGGTGGAGAAATAAGTAAATATACAAACGAAAATTTCTCTGGAGCAAATATAACAGCAAAATAGGTACAATAAAAATTACTATTTAATTCTGTACACAACTTTAAGTTCTAATTGAATGAGGCTATGAGTTGAGCATTTAAGAATCACATAAGTAGAAAAGCTACATAGTAAAAGTATAAATATGCATATAGAAAATAGTCATTAAGATTACAAAAAAAAAAGTAGAAACGGTTTTGATTACGTTTAGGTTTCCGGCAGGTTCAAAAAACTATAGGTGCTTAAAAAGTCATTTCTGCTGGCCTAGCAAAGATCAAGGAACGGTCGTAAGTAATGAAACACTGAAAAAGACAAGAAGTCTGTGTATCAAAAGAAAAATAAAGAAAAAAAACAACATCACAACGGTAAATTCCCATGTACCTGCTACCTCAGTCACACTGTCACATTAATTATCTAGCAAACACTATAAAACGCTGTGTCACATTCAGTATGACTATAATAAGTATATTTTCGTGTAAATAAAATAACAAGAAAATAAAACACAAAACTAGCAAGATCATCTTACGTGAAGAAAGAGAGAGATCCGAATTCTCTGGGTTCCATTTAGCCTATTAGATATTTATTGCCTGATACACGATATAAGAAATATTGAACAAGAGATACTTATTTCGTAAGTCTGCTCTTGCAATGGCTCGGGCCGAAACTAGTTCCTCTGGATTTAGTCCTGCGGGGACGGGCAGACACTATGGTTGAATTTCAGGAAAAAGTTTATGACAGATTAGAATTTTTCGTTCGATCCACTTTTCGATTGATGAAAGATATGAGTTATGTAGTTTTTTTTATATTTTTAACAAATTTACTTGGTTCTTACGATATTTTTTAAGAAAAATTGTGACAGTAGTCAAACATACTTTGATGAAACAATTACACGGTAAGTCCTTAATAATGTTCTTTAGTTCCTTGTTGTCTTCTCCATCTCGTGCCGTTTATAACTGGGGAAGGTCTTCCATCTTTAGAGACAGTTCCCCACACCACGCCAAGAGTATATCCAGCACTCTGCCAGAAGTATATTCCAATACGTAAAGTAGACAGAACGACGTACCCTTGGGAGAACGAGGGACAGCTTAAATTGTTCTGATAGATACTGCTGGAGAATAATTTAAGACCCAATCTATCAACGCTCTGCGTATGGGTCTTACTGGTAGGACTATATTAAATTACTACATGTAACATTCGGTAATATAAGATAGTAAATAAATTTGAGTATGTTTTGTGCATATATGT
Organism: Magicicada septendecula; assembly: GCA_034769895.1. Taxonomy (NCBI): domain Eukaryota; kingdom Metazoa; phylum Arthropoda; class Insecta; order Hemiptera; family Cicadidae; genus Magicicada; species Magicicada septendecula. Next base: position 484,115,471 of record CM068367.1, on the reverse strand, counting down.
GTGTGTGTGTGTGTGTGTGTGTGTGTGTGTGTGTGTGTGTGTGTGTGTGTGTGTGTGTGTGTGTGTGTGTGTGTGTGTGTGTGTGTGTGTGTGTGTGTGTGTGTGACTGTTTGCCTATTGTTTTTATCTGTGTCAATTTACTCGTTGAACGTTCTGTACATGTAGGCTGTGGATATTAATGGACGAGAACGTGTTGAACACTATTGTACATTGAAAGTAGTACGGTAGTATTCTAGTCGTAACAGATTTTCTCTAATTAATCAAAGTATATTGAATTAATAACGTAGACATAAAGCTCGTTGTGTTTATCTATTTCTTTATTGTTCTGTAGTAGCAATTAATTAAGTTGAGGTTTTAGAGGAAACTGACTATAACTACATCCACTTACTAAGTTGTAATATCAAGTTTACTGAACAAGAGTTTTTAGGATTACAAGCAACCTGTTGGCAGCCGGATAAGAAACGCCTGATCCTCCAGAGGGGCTACTATAGCTACGAGATGCACGTGTAATTTCTGACGGAATCCGTTCTCTAACCGACAAAGGAATCGATAAAAATTTTACTGATAAGCATATCCTTACCGATTGCATAATTAATTGTAAGTAAAGATTCAATAATATAAATAGCCTACTGAATGTATTAAATATACTTTCAACGTAACGAGATATAGAAAAGCTAAAAAATCGATAGATTCCTCATAAAATTTACTGTAGAACAAAACTGTAAACCACTACTCTAAAATATTAGTGGGGGGACAATGAAAATGAATTAATAACAATATTTTTGTATGGTTCATAAATTAAATCTATGTACAATGAATAATGTACTCACGTCTAAGCATGCCACCAAATGTATGTGCATGTGAATGTATGTACGTATGGGTTTTATTTAACCTTTACTTGTAATACCTAAAGTGTTTAATCACACACTTTCCTGCAGACTTTATTATTTTTTTACACTTCATTTTGACTTTTCGATAGACTATGGGTTCCAATGTTATTCATTAAATTTTCCAAAATTTATAATTCCCAGCATCTGTACAATTTTTTTATTTTGAATAAATCTTCAAACGTATTAATATATTTTAGCTTTCAGAATTAGGAAATACCGTTTTTTTTAATTTTTTAAGAAATATCAAACCATAAAACTTATTTATTTCAATTTAATATTTTAAATACAAAGTGGTGTATCACAAAAGTTCAATATAACTTCGTTTTAATATTTTTAGTTAGTTCATTTCTAAAAGAAATTATAAATATTTTATACCTGTTAATAGTAATGATCATTATTATAAGCAATTGCTATGTAGTAATATATTGTCAAGTAAAACATAAATCAATAATAAATAAAAAATAAAAAAATTCAAATTACGCTGCGTTAGACAAATGTTTATATTATTAAAAATAAAACCGTATTGCTACTCATAGTGACAATATACTGTATGAAGAAATAATTGACACTCAGATAAAAACACGCCGAAAGAGCAGGAACATATTTGATAATCCCTCACAAGGGTGTGTAATTACTTCCATTTGGCGTCAGTTTCTCCGTGTTATATAAACAGCCGCAGAATAACTGACATTGATATTGTCGAAACAAAGTCAACTGGTGCCAGCGACTCATCAGTAATTTTTGTTATTAAACTTTATTAATTCGTCGAAATTACCAGAGCTCACGGCGAAACGAGACAATATCCTGAGCGTCATTTACACCCAACGCAAACTTCACCGTCTGGACTCTTGAAATTACGCCGCGAGACATCAAAACCATTATACTTTGAAATTAACCACTTGAGCTTAGCACTTCCGTCTCTTTATATTAGTTGTAAAGCCTGCGCTAAACTCGTTATAGATTTCGCGCGAATTCTGTTAAAACTGGAAAATTGAAAAATGTATTTACGTTACGAATGTTTGTTGACGTCTGTGTAATTAATTTTTCTTATTCTGTTTTAACAATGCAAATTGTGCATTTCGGCGCACATGACTGCTGGATGTTCTAAGCAACTAGTTTATGTGCAAATGAATATGCCTAATTTCAATATGAAGTTAAAATTTTGTTTGAGGGAAAGAATTAGATTTTAATAATGCGTCCAAAATTAACAAGTTTAAGAACAATAGTTAAAAATGCTTGCGTCTGTGTGTTAGGGAAATTTAAGTTTCTAAACAAGAAACATATAAGTCTTCGTTAGGAATATGGTTTTATTTAAATGTTTTTCAATTACGAGATTATTTAATTTCCGATTATTCTGAGAACTGTATACGTGAAACAAGATTTAAAATATTTCTAAAACAATTATTTCATAACGAATAAGAAGTGACGTTTTGTAGTAACGCTTCTATCGAATAAACTACAAGATACAAGTAATTTATATTTCAAACACATTATTTGCTCTTTTTCTTGTTATAAATCGACAAACAATAATGTTACTTTCGTTAGCACATTTGTTGCGTACTCGTAATTTATCGACTATTATTGTTAAGTATTGAAAGCGGAGTAAGGCAAGGCTGCTGTATGCCATCGAATTTATTTAACATATATCTTGATGACTTGATTAGAAAGTGCTTTGACAAAACAAGAGGTGTAAATGTCGGTGGAAGAAGAATTGAATGTATCAGGTTTGCTGATGACATGGCCGTTTTAGCAGAAAAGGAAGAGACAATGAATGAAATGATAAGGGATTGAATTTAGTATGCGAGGAATAAAAAATGAGGATTAATAAGGAAAAACTAAGTGTATGATGATTAGCAGAGGAGGAAAAAGGGCAAACATAAAGATAGGGCAAGAGAAAATACAACAGATGGAGTTGTTTAAATATATTGGAAGCTTGATAAGTAAAAATATGTCCTGCACTCCTGAAATTATAGCACGAATTGCTATAACGAAAGAGGCATTTAATGGGAAGAAAAACTGCTGTGTGGCAAAATTAATAAGAATTTAAGAAAATGGTTGGCAAAATGTTATGTGTGAAGCGTTGCTTTATATGGTGCAGAGACATGGACACTCAGGAAGGAGGATGAGAAAAGATTAGAAGCATTTGAGATGTGAGTTTGGCAAGCAATGGAAAAAGTGATGTGGGTTGATAAAGTAAGGAATGATGAGTTTTAAGAAGAATAGGGGAAGAGAGAAGAATCCTGATGGTAATAGAAAATAGGAAAAGGAATTGGTTAGGTCATTGTTTAAGAAGAGACTGCTTGCTTACAACTGCCATGTCGGGTGTCATAAAAGGAGAAAAAAGAAGAGCGCGTAGAAGAGTGAAGTTAATAGATAGCATTAAAATCAGAGGATGTTACGAAGAAACAAAAAGACTGGCCTGCGATAGGACAGCTTTGGAGAGATTTTACCATTTGAAGACCTGCCTTAGGGCAGAACACTAAATAATAATTGTTAAGTGCAATACTTCAGTTACTGACAACAGACACTAATGAATAAACGTTGCTAATCTTTTACAGTCTAGAGTCAACATCAAGCTTTCTAAGCATGAAGTGTCTTCACGTATTCGTATGTCTGAGACTTGGTGTTGCTTCATGTTATTCAACCATCTTTTGCAGAATCTGTTTTACGGAAACGTCCTACTGTGATAGCTAAACATAGAAATATAACTAAAACTACTTGGTCTAATCAATTGCCTTTTCTGGTAACCAAGCCAATAATGTAGTCTGTAGGCCTATTTGTTGTAAGATATAGCTGGCAAAAAAATGATTGAACTTATCTACAAGTAGCTAGCTGTCTATATCCTTAGGAATATTATGTCATTAGTATATTAGTACTTCTTTTTCAATGTTTTACTATTCAAGAAAAATTCATTTATATTCGCCGTAAACAACAACGCCAACAGTAGTCAGAAAATGTGCCGATCGTTCCTGTTTCATTTCAAAGGGACCTCACAAATTTCATTTCAACGGTTTGTGTTAGGCCGTTACCCTTCATGACAACGGTTTGTGTTAGGCCGTTACCCCTCATGAAAACGGTTTGTGTTAGGCCGTTACCCTTCATGACAACGGTTTGTGTTAGGCGGTTACCCTTCATGGCAACTGTTTGTGTTAGGCCGTTACCCTTCATGACAGCGGTTTGTGTTAGGCCGTTAACCTTCATGACAACGGTTTGTGTTAGGCCGTTACCCTTCATGGCAACGGTTTGTGTTAGGCCGTTACCCTTCATGACAACGAATAGAAACCTACAAGAAATATGTTTCACAAAACCACTTTACTCGGTGTCATGAAATAAGACTGTGTGTAACACTGCCTATGGCTAACAGTATGATAGAAACTAGTCGAACGGGGCGCAACTAGTGGATCCGACGCTCATTATAGTGTTGCTACACTGAAAGTGGTCCCGCATGACGAACACATTTTTTCATTCTGTTTGTGTTACCCTAAAATAATCAATTGATATTTTATTGGTAAAAAAGTGATAAATTATATACCAATAAATGATTTTATTGATAAATAACTGATATAAATGATTACCACAAAATACTCACAATTGCGATTTCATTTCCAGGCACTATAATAAAGTGGAGGTGGAATGTAAGTTGTACAATGGCCATGGGGGCGCAACAAGCCACAGGCCTACTACTTGAAGCGAAACGAAGAACAAGAAATTTTTTGGCATTTACTTGACATTATACGTTACTCTTCTTAATAAAGTAATGAATATCTATCAAAATGATTGAATGTCTAAGGTTCATAGCCTACATAAATTACCACTTCAAAGACTGCCAAACAGAATTCAACCATCTAGAAAGCTAGTGCTGTGGCGAACCTTATTGTGAACAAGGAGTTGCGCGCGCGCGCGTGTGTGTGTCCGCCCTTGTTACACATCGATCTCAGACTTGCCAGACAAGCCCTCTATATTATTAAGCTCCAGCGATAGTGGTAGGCAGGCAGACCGGCTCACAACCTTCACTGCATCCTGTTACCGCCGCACAGCCGTTGCGATTATTAGTTACAAACAAAACCGGTGTGCCGGCCCGCCCAACGCTGAAAACCGTTCTGTTTAGAATGTATCCCTCGTATAATACGTGTTAACTAGTCACCCACTTAATACTGGTTTTATAATCCCTAAAGACTGTTAACTTAATCTGCAAATGTGTTACGGAAGAATGGTAAAGATTGGCTGGAGAGACACAGTAACTGATTAAAAGGATTAGCTGCGAGCCGAGAAGAGTAACATTATTTGCAGTAGTATAAGAATAGAAGAATACGGTTAGTAGGTCATACCCTAATAGAATGTAGACAATATAGAAATAAATGTAGGTCAAGAGAAATAAAGGAAATAAATGAGGAAATAAAGGAAGCGAGAGTTCCTATGTTACAAATACATAAAACAGTTAATGGAAAATGTCAATTCGCAGATTACACTGAATTGAAGAGCAGAACTGAAAATAGGGCTGATTGGAGGTCGGACTGAAAACCCAACTAGAGGGAAAGAGCATTAAAAATGTCAAAAATAAAAGGAAGCTACGTAAACAGGACATCTTGCCTTAAATATCCATTAAATAAAGTAAGTAAAGTTATTGGTATTTATATTACTATTACTGGTTTTATTGTTTCTACAATTATCATTACTATAATGGTTATTAGTAGTCCAATACATAATAATATTATAACTGTTCTTTGTTATACAAGTGTCAATTGTATTAACATTGTCGTACCTAAAATTATTGCTGTTAACTTGCTGTTTGTTCTTATTCTCCTCCTTGGTAAACAGATACTGGTACAACTGTTAGTACTACAGACCTGATCTTGTTTTCATTATTCTTATGATTACCATCATAAGCTTCATTTCACCAACAACAACGACAACTGTTTATATTATAACAACAATACAAATTTCACTCGATAAAACATCTCAACTATGTCCTAGGTGATAAAAATCCTCCACTTTTGTATAACGATTATGCACTTCCAGAGCATTCCCTCAGGGCTAATATTAATTTAACAGACTTGGGATGTTCTACATTCCATTTTTATTACTAACATTTTTGTTATACGAAATTAGTTTTATTAGGCTCGTTAATTGTCTGAATTCTTTTAAGATAAATTTTCGACTCCAGTTTTTGTTCATATCTTTCTTATGCTATGGTCTTCGGAGCGTACAATATTTTTCAACAAGTGTAATATCTTAAATCACTGAACAGTTAGTTTTAAAGAATAATTTTATTTCTGTCATTTGTTTAAATAGCCTAGTGTTGTAATTTTCAATACATTTCCTTATTCAAAATATAGTTTTTGTTATATCGTGCTACACCTCACACTTGGTTACTATTGTCCGGTAATTTTTTAGGGATTAGGTTATGTACAACCTTAAATTCGTAGTGACCGTCAATCTATGAATTTTTCGGGTGAAGGTTTTGTGAGGATCGGTCAAACCCTTCGGGACCGATCCTCACAAATCCTTCACCCGAAAAATTCGTTACGTACAACACTTAAAGGTGTCGAACACTGACTACAACACAGTATATAGATTCTTCAAGTTAGTGGCGCAATTTCTATAAAACTTTTTTTAATATAAATTCTTAAACTATTTTCCACTTAGTAATTACAGCACGCACTAGCATTATTTCTGTCATTATTACAGTAATTATCATTACATCCATCACTTCAGTATCTACCACTGTCATCATCATCGTCTGAACGCATATACAGATGCATATTGTAATGGTACATATCTTCACCTAACAATAATGAAGAAACATGAAAAAATAAGTTATTTAAATAATTAACACTAGAATAAAAAGGGATGAATCAGAGATTCAAGAATGGGTGATTCATAAATAATAACACGATCAAACGTATTAAGGTAATCAGAAAAGTAACCTCTAATAATAAAAAAGTAACAAACAACGAACCAAAATGTTAAACACGATAATACTCGTACATGGCGATTTAACCACAATGACCCAATAGATGGTAAGTGAGAGAGTAGAACCAGCCCCCAAAAAAACCAAGAATATAAAAGAAATTATGACAATTGTAAGTGATAACTAGAACTAGCCACCACACTAACACAAGAGTGTACAAATAATAAAAATAATGATGAATAAATAATTAGAATGGAAGTGTGAAGATATAATCAGCCACAACACCAAGGAAGTGATATATGAAATATGGCAAGGTGAAATAAACACAGTGAAAGAGTACGAAACTAGTGTTAAACCAAGAAAAAGGACTAAGCAATGATAAATTGTATATAATAACGATGATTGTAAAAACAGACAAGTAATCTAAAAGTTAGAAGTATTAATTGTTAAGGACTTAAGATGTAGAAGGGTACACTAACCCAAACAAATAGAGTAAACTAGGACAAATCACACTAGCACGACACAAACTTATCAATTGTATAATCAAACCAGATAGAGTGAGAGATAGTAAGTTATAATGATGATGAACATTTTAAAAATAAAAATGAGAAAGGGAATTTTTAGTAAGCAATACACTAGTTTTTACCCACCAGTAACACTTAAACCATAATGAGTGCAAGGTGTTATTATTAATATCCCCAAAGTGAAAATAAACCCCCTTAATAGTGATAAACACTGATAAGACAGTGATAAAAGTTTATAAGTGCAAAAAGTGAGTGAGAGCTAATAATGGCTAAACACAGGAAGGACTGTGATAATTAAAAGTCAATATAAGTGGACACCCAATATGTAACAAAATAAACTAAAAGTAGTAGGATTAAGTTATCAATAGTAATAATTAATTATCATGTTTTAAACTTTTATCAATTAATATTATAAGTAACAATTCATATTATTACATGAGAGTAAGAAAAATAGACTATTAGAGTGTCAATACACGTATAGAGAATTTCTGAAATACTGAAAGATAAAAACAAATGTTAGGAACCCAAAATGTATAAGGGAAAGACAATTAATAAACATTATAAGATTTTAGTAGAAACATAGTAAAATATTATTAGATTATCAAGTTAATGACCCTATGTCATATAAGTTTAGTGATAAGGAAATATAATTTTGTTCAAAGATTTAATTAATGTTTAGATGTTTGTTTGTTAATACTATGTAATAATTATTACTCACTAAAGAGTATGAGTAGGTAATGAAACGTAAATAAGTATGTTTTAATGAATAAGAATTATGTCTCAAATAATTATGTTATAATGAATAGAATTATATCTATGGAATTATTAAACCATAAGATTCAATGTTATATGTTATGTAATAAATAACAAATAAAAACAAAACAAGAAACAAGATAAATACAGACAAACACAATAACACTAAAAGGCAGTTATGACAATAGACAAGCTAGAATATGAAACCAGTAAAATCACACATAATTACAGAACAGACTTAAACCCATTGAACAAAGAAACAAAATCATGTATTAAAACCAATCAGGACCCATGCAAGGGGAAAATAAAATGTAATCTCAGTAATTAAAGAAAAATAGCCAATTTCTGTTTAAGCCTAGGCAAATTCCCAACTGTCAAACTACAAAAAACTTCAATTGTGAGAATTAAACAATAACATTAGTAAGACTAAGCCATATAAACAATAAAATACAATTGGACAATCATGTTAAGACAGAAATATAATAGTAATCATGTAAATTAAGAAAACAGTGTAAATAAATAAAATCAACAAAACTGTCAAAATGTTGATACCTAAGTAAACACAATAGTATTGGATGTCAAATTAATCCTTGAACCAAAATATGAACAGTGGTAATGATATTTAATACTAAAAAGGGAGTAGTGAAGATTAATTACATTCAGAAGATCTGTAACCATTTTAAATAAAAATTCAAATATCCTAACAATGGTCTTAAGCCAATTTTAGCCAATCAGAAATTTTGAGTTACCATGACAACAACCGAATATTGACTAATTTCAGTTAGGAACAAAAGAATCAGTAGTGACGCTTAACTAGAGAGACGCCACGCCGTGAAGGGCCCAAATTTTTAACTTAAAACAGTATAAGTGCCCACAATTTGATGAAGAAGGACCAGACCAACCGATGAGAGGACGTTCCAATCAACCTAGACCAAGGACCAGCTCAAAATTAATCCAGATGACTGTAATATATATGGAGTTTAACAAGAAGAAGACGCCGGACATCCATGAAGCCCAAGATTGAAGAAAGAAGACTCGACATCAACCAATTAACCTACGTGGACTACTGACAATACACCTCCTATCTACTAACGTTAAGTATTGCTGAATTCATTGATTTCTAAAAAACAAAATTCTCTTTCAAATTTATAACTAAACCGAGAAACTCTCACTATCACTATAAGTATTAATTTTCAAGGATTGATAAATAATAAGTAACTTGTAAACACTGAATAACTGTGATAACCTATGTACTACACCAACGACACTGTCACACATTTTAACACAACCACATTGAATTTACAGTAAACCTTGTTAGATTTTAGTGCTCACGAACATTAAGTGATATATTATAATTTGTTATCTTGTTATAAAAACTTCTGTGTCGTACTTAAAAGGACTGTATAGGCAGCTTTATTTTGTAAATAATAACCAAAGCTGTCTTGAATCTAATTGAAACATTGTACTGCCTACCTAGCAATCCGCTGAGTGAACGACTATATATTGCCGAGGCTAAAATTATTATATCAATTACTATTTTGTATAAAGCGTTAACAAGAATTAACAAGTCAGAGCCTAATAAAAAAGTGTGTACCGAGAACAACTGTCCAGTATTTATTCATAGAGAATATTATGTATGCTTTGTTTAATAGCAGTGAGTCAACATAACCAACATTATTCAAGTTGGTAACACGTTTCCCCCACTCAAACGAGATTCGACTTCATGCCAGTCGGCGAACGATTCAAATTTACCCTAGTACATTGTCAAACCATTTAGCTAATATTTCTTTTATGAATTTGCTAACTGCTATAATTTTTTATTGTTCGACTAAGCTTTTCGTCATTGCTGACATCTTCAGGTCTTAAACCCTGAACAGGTTGTTTAAGACCTGAAGATGTCAGCAATGACGAAAAGCTTAGTCGAACAATAAAAAATTATAGCAGTTAGCAAATTCATAAAAGAAATAGTAAGGATGGCTGCTAATTTAAACAATACGAAGAATAAAACATTTAGCTAATAACTTTTAATTGTTTTCTCGTAAAACAATTTGGCGCCTATCGGGAATTACAAAAGAGTGAGAAGAGACAGGTAAGGCACACAGGATACCAGACGCTTCCGAACGAACACTATTTACGTTCGCTAAAACATAATATTAAAACTTACAATTACAATTCTAAAACTATTATATTACAGACCGATACACCAGATCTTTAACAATATGTATATTGACATACATCATCTATAAATTAGCAGTAACACATTAACAAGAGCACAAGAACTGACGTACCCTGCAGCAAGTTAAATAGCACTCATAACGCTAAACGCAGAGTCAGAAATATTTGTAACAATCAGTAGCCCGACGTTAAGTTTAAGTCAAACAGGAATCCATTCTGAGAAGGTAAACGAGTGGTGATCATTCATTTAGACAAAATCGGAACCCTCGGGCAGACCGGCGCGCTTTGTCTGATTTCCCTGCTGGCAAGTTATGTGAATGTAAATATCCTCAAATTAATATAGCTGAGGTGGTTGTTCTTTCAAACAGAGGTTGCATCTACTCATAAATAATACATGAATTCCCGGTTGGCCGTGAATGCGACGAGTGATTCATGTTGAGTACGCATTACTAAATAGTTATGTTGCTCTTTACGTTATTTCATCCACAAATAGCCTGCTGACGAATCTTCCAAAATTTTATTTTGTAAACAGTAAGTTAAATTACATATTTTAATTATATATACGATATTTATGTGTCAAATTAATAATAGATTTTATTTAAACAATAATTTAAGTAATATAATTGAAACTAATAAGTAAAATTATTAAAAAAACCTAAAGTTTTTAGGAAAATAATATACAACTGAAACAATTTTTCTAGAGAATTATCTGTTCAACGACAGTAACATTACATAGTGTATTGATGGTGTAGGGAGTGAAGAGACAAGATCACTCAAGCTAGTCTTGAAAGAACCTGTCGTGTGGTACAGTAGAAACATAACAACTAACACCAATGAAGTCACTAATTGCAGATTTTAATTAGATACAATCAACAGTTAGAATTCAACAAAGGCACTCGTATACAATACTTCAAGTTAAATTCGTCCAACAACTACAATAAATGTTGCCTTATTACAGTTTCGCACTAATTAACACAATATAACAAGGCGCTCAACCGCCGCAAAAACTCCGAACAGCATTTCTAAAATCGCCAAGTGTAACCGAACTACTAAACCAACCTCTGACACTTTTATGTACCCCGCAGAGGTTCCAGAACAATCTTCCATTTTCCGGGAGGCACAGCAAGCGTAATTTGCTTAGTTACAGGCGCTAGAACAATCTGGAGACCAGGTCAATGGCAGACCTTGAGCAGCGTGCTTACTGCGCCAGCTAGGCTAGTCGAGAAACGTATAGAAAGAGCGTTCAGGTAAATTGCCACACTGTTTTAAGAATCTAGAGTTATTGGCGAATTACCACACAGGGCAAGCATGTAGGAAAAGGGTTAGTCGCAAGGAATAAATTGCCACACCACTGCCGCGTAGGAAGATAACAGACCTTCGATTGTTCGTATGTACTGTTTGCGTTATACTACCGTTACGTGCCGTTAAAAAATGTTATCACCTGATTTAGTTTTAGATGTGAAAATATATCTGTCCCGCTAAAACTGTCCTTGCTGTTTAATGCCTCGAATGCATTTTCACAAAGTAAGCATCAGAAGCTGATAATGAAAAACTTAAAAAATTAGCATTTAAACTGCGAAGTATTTGAAAAGGTCATTGGCGTTTGTGTAGTAAGTTTTGTACTTCGTTTAAAATTGTAAGGGTGTTTCATTAAAGTATAAACATTATTGAAAATATTTTTCAGTAACTTAAACACAGAAAAATTAACACTGAGTAATATTCATAAAAAAGGAGAATGGATATTAAACACAGTGGCCTAATTAAGATCTGTTCCTTGTGGAAGGGGGTGTAAGACTAGTTTCAAGGTTGGATCCTCTCATATCTCTCACGGAAAATGAGAAATTCAGGATTCTTACCATATAATTCTATAAATATTCGATTATATTATTTGTGTATACACAAATTATTGTTTTTCGCGTCCAAAAGTCAGTAAAATTAATGAATTATTTTATAAATTATTCAAGTTTTAAAAACTTTTAATCTAGCCTGACAAAAAATAAAATATATCGTCAAAATTTTGTCTTTAATTTGTTTGGTACCTTGAACATTTCTTTGCAGATATGAATTTTTACTGCACCAATATTCTTTTTACCAAATTTCTATAATTACTTATTTAAACATGTATCCTCCGAAATTCTACACTGGGAAAGCAAATGAAACAGCTCATACGAGGAGGATGTACTTTATTAATGGTCAACACATACCAGTTCTCAAGGTCAGTACATCTCCCGACGCAGTTGTTGTGTGGCAGTTTACTCACCTCCATCCCTGCGATCTGACCCTTTTCCTGCCTGCTTGACGGTGTAGCAAATGCGATATATTCCTAGACACTAAAACGGTGTGGATATTTACTTTCAGCCGTAGAGAGAAAAATCTCGAATTTTCAAGAGCCTTTCATCTCAACGAAAGTAACAGTAGTAATGAGTGAGGCGTAGACAAACTTAGTAGCAACTTACTATAACAATTTTAAGACGAAATGATTCTATAATGAGGTAGCTGAAGAAACTAGTAAATAAGGAAAAGAGAGTAGAAACAGTTAATGCAGGTTTTAAATATAGTGAAATTTTTCTTACACCATTATATGGTATTTGTATACAATATGTACATGATAAAGAAAATACGAACATGCTGTTAGGTGAGCGTGACTACAGCGTACGAGCTAGCTCCAAACTGGAAGGTCTCTAACTAAAGACGTAGCTGCAATTTACTTCGTTGCAGCTAACAACGAAGCAGCTAACTTCAGCTAACTTCGAACACAAACAACTTCAACCGAAGATGTAATGGACGTAATTTAATTGAACAAATTACGTAATAATCAACAGTGTCAGAATGATGTAACTAAATTGCTAGTGCCGATATTATCTGCCTTGATGTTTGTCTATTGATATTGGCTTTTTGCTGTTACGTAATTTCTTTGTCATATTTCGGGCTACTACTTTTTAAAATAGCATACCATTTAGAATTTAAAAGATGAAGATCACAATTATTTCTACATTAAACTGAAGTTTTATTATAAACATTTATTACAATATATAAAACACGATATTCCTTAGATCTGTTTGTGAGTGTGTTGGCTCGGTAGAGTACTGCCATTATAGCCGGACTGCATTAGCACAGTGAACCAAATACCTGACTTAAATGTCCTAAGACCTTCCAGAAAATTTGACTAAATAAAATATTGCAATTCAGTTTATACAGAGAGAATAGATGACATTGAGAATAAATGAAAAATACAAAATGGTAAGAAAACTTGTATTGAACATAATACTCTGTACAGCTATGTATTTAGGCGCTATGAAAGGTAGACTTTTCGTGCGCTCTTCGACGCACATGCGCGCGCACCTCTCTCACTCTCTCTCTCTCTCTCTCTCTCTCTCTCACACACACACACACACACACACGCACGCACACACACACACACACACGTAATGTATTTCGAATATTACAGAATATAGCCACGATACAACCGACTAAGTTTATCATAAGGCGACTGACCAAATAACCTTACATCTGTCAACCCAGCGTCTACACATCACCACGCACCATCGAAATGCGGTCGCATTATGCCATTTAAAAGTTTCTGAGTGAGGTCAGTGTGCATGGAGTCCCTAGAAAGATGCAAAAAAACAAAATTTTTGTCCTTGTTATAATATTTTCTGCGTTTATAAAAGTCTATTGTTTTGTACACGTAGGAAAAACAAAATCCTGCTACAATACAGTATTATGTAATTGATACTATCAAACTCAGGTCGTGTATAAAACACGTTTTGAGTAATTCATCACAAATAAGTCTGGTGAAACAGTTAACTTGCTAGCGCTGTGGAAAATAGCTAACACATTTTACGCACGAGCTTAACAATCAGTAATGCTAAAACAATTTAAATTATGCACGATAATGAGACAGAAAATTCTTAGTTGAATTAATTAATTCTCAAGAGGATGTCAAATAAGTTGGTTAAAAGTGATGACACTCGTTGCTAGGGTGTGTAAGGACGCTGGTTGCCATAGTAACCAACGGGGAGGTACGTAAACACAGCTTCGCCACTGTAATAATAACACTTTTAAAAAACGAAAAAGCAGAGATGTGTAGACAAAAATAGCAATAAGGGACAGTAGAAATAAAGGACGGTCAAAGACGGATATTATGAATGATATTTAAAGAAATACTGTATTGGCAAACTGTACGTATCGTATTTCTAAGACATCGCATGTGTATTGTATTGTTATAGAGTGTTTTGTTTTACAACTATCATATTACAAATTGCTATTCAAATAATTTTTTACTGTCAAAAGAACTAAAACTTTATTGTTTCATGTAATTTATTACAAGTTACATAAATTGTATCTAATCCGGAGAAGACTAAAACGAAAATCATATATCGTTTCGGCGATTGAGTAAATATACGCATTAAAGTTTTACATAAGAAGCAAACATATTTCTTCTCTTTTTCAATCTTCAGTCTGCATATTGGTGGATGATTACATATTAGCTTCGTCAAAATTCTCTCTCCAGTGGCATCTTCTTCATTGTGTTATAACTTCCTGCTACCACACTGTCAGTTACTCGTTTCGTAAATTGTAACCTTATAAGTCATCTGTATTTCATCCTTTCTAGTTTAAATTATGTGAAGGTTACCAGATGTGTATTATTCCTTATTTACATTATTACACTTATTTTGTTTGTTATTTAGATGTTCCCACATTACTGATATCTCATTTAGTTTCTTTAGGACCTCTTCATTCCTATTCTCTTCCCAAGGATTATTCTGGAGCCGTTTCAAACACCAAATCTTAAAAACCTCTCTCTCTCTGTCTCTCGCTCTCTCTCCCTCTCTCTCTCATTAATTGTCTATGTGTTACAGAGATAAACTCCCGTCTGTTGCAACAACACAGTATTATTTCCTCAAAGTAAAAGCGTGTTAAAAGAAAAGCCGTTTAGAAAAATGGAGAGGACTATGGAATTAGACGTAATAAGTTTAAAAAAGAAACACGTGATTTGTACTAACAGCATTACATTATGCTGTAGTGTGTAGCGAATTGTGATTCAGTGAATGTGGTTTCGTAAACTGGAACACGAACCATGTTTATAATATAAAATGTAAATAAAATCTAAGCTGTCTTCTTAACTTTCAATGGATATTTTAGCAATCCAAAATCTAAGAACTTTAAACATTGTTGTTGTAGTTAGGACTTTCAACATCTACTTACAGTTTCTAAGGATAATCTCAGTTTTTTGAGATCCAAATTTCAAGTAAAAACATTTCCATAGAACAATCTTCCTAATATAAATCACCCATCCCTTAGGAGCTTTATAGAGGAGAATACAAGTGGACGGTAGCGCAATGATTTTATTTTCTAGGTTGGCTAATCTGATTTATATCGCGCATCAATTTTTGCGTGGTTGAACTTTGCACAGTGCACATTCAGTTTTCTCGGCGTTCGGTTCGCCGAACTCTTCTCTGTCAATTAGTGTCGACATTAAATGTAGGCTTTAGGCCCTTACATTCTCGCTTATGGCCAACTAGCGCCATAATTAACTTCTTATTCTCGGTTATGGCCGACTAGGCTCTCTTCATGTTTAACTAAATTCGTATTAACTTGCAACATGCAGTATTAGCCAGCCTCATTCAAATTTACATCTGTAATGTGATTATTTAAATATTAAACTTATTCGTATACAGTCCATTTCTCGTTATTTCTTAATTCAGAATAATTCATTTACACATTATCTCAATCACTATGGAAGACCAGCCAGCAGAATATTTAAACCAAGAAGAATACATTTAGCCCACTCGGGCCCAATTAACTAACACTTCATGTCCACGCTTGTGGAACATTATTTTATTCAACAGTTTCGGTCCACTTGGACCGGGACTAATCATTTTTTTGGTCCACCGTGCCTGGATTCCAATCAGCATTTTAGTCCTCACGGTGCGCATCAACCATTTTTTTGTCACTCCGGACCTGGATTTCCACTTAATATCTTTACATCTGTTTCTGGCCATCACGGGCGAATTAGCACGTCAGCTAATGCGACCGTGGCGTGATTTGCGTCGCCATTTCGTCCGTCATCTTCGGACAACGCAATAACAAGTTCCTGCCGGCTGCAGTGCTTCAAAGTGGTCATCTCTGCCAGCTGTTCACCATCGTCACCAAGGAGCCGACGCTGTGGGACGTCGCCAACCAGGTACCACCAGCAACAGTAAAAAGGTGCGTAAAAAATGTCTGAAGAAGGCCTCAAGGTGCTGACCAGAAAGAGAGGCGGATTGAAATCCGCGATAGTGCGGATACAATCCGCGGTAAATTCGTTTGACATTAATTTAAGCACAAAACATTTTTTGACTGTAAGATTAGAAAGTCTTAAGAGCTTGGCCTCGAAGTACGACGAGGTACAGTCTGAGATAGAACTTATCAGTAAGGATACGAGCGCTGCTCAGGCAGACCGAGTCGAGGTTGAGGAAATGATATACTCAACTGAGGCAAACATTTTACAACTTCTTGACACTTTTAATACTCAGACAGTGCCTCCTGTACTATCGACGCCTATGCATTTAAAGCCGATAAGTTTGCCCTGCTTCTCAGGCAACATACTTGAGTGGCAACACTTCTATTCAATTTTCAATGATCTAGTGCATTCAAGATCCGACTTAACACCAGTACAGAAACTGCATTATTTGCATTCCTCGGTGAAGTGTGAACCATTAGACTTAATTAAATCATTACCCATTTGTCAAGAAAATTATGTAATAGCGTTGAACTTGCTGTCCGAGAGGTATAATAATCCATTTATATTAGCCAAATATTACGTACAAAACCTACTTCAGGTTAAGTCCACAATAAAGGACTCAGTCCAAAGCTTGGCGGAGTTTACGAATGCAATAACGTCTTCCGTTAATTCACTGGCGGCAATGAAGCTGTCCGTAAATACATTTGAGTTTATTACCATACAGTTGCTCTCCACCAAACTTGACCCTATTACTTTAAAACTGTGGAAAGGAGTCAATAGACCCTGACAACTTGCCCAGTTTTCAAGACTTTACGCATTTTTTAAACTTGCGCCGACAGCTTTTAGAAAATACAATGCCAATTGAATCCGGACAGCAATTCAACAAACCTAGCGTAAAACCAAACAATAAATTTGAGAAATATAGCTTAAGAAATACTGCTGGCAGCAATACCTTTAAACATTATCACGCAGCGGCAAGGCATTTGTGCGTGTGTTGTAAATCTGACCACCCGCTTTACATGTGTAACAATTTTCGTACATTAAGTGCCGCTGAGCGGGGGCAATTGGTTGCAAATCATAAATGCTGTATTAACTGCCTTAGAGCAGGTCATTTGATAACAAATTGTAAAAGTAAACGAGTCTGTAAAATTTGTTCAAAGGGTCATCACACCTTGCTGCACGCTAATTACGTGCCACAATCACCAGCTGCCAGCAGCAATTATTGTTCATTTAAATTACAGTGTAAAAACAATATTATTCTATCCACAGCGGTTGTATATGCCGTTGATCAGGCTGGCAATAGGCATAAAGCTCGGGCACTCCTGGATGCCGGGTCCCAGATCAATTTTTGTACGAAATCATTTGCGAAAAGGTTGCACCTTAAACTAACCCGATCTAATATTCCAATTACAGGAATAAACAACACAGCGTGTTGCGCTACTGACATTGTTTCCATGCGTATTATTTCTCGCTATCAGAGACATAGTTTTGAGGCCAAATGTGCCGTCCTATCTAACTTAACTCATAATCTACCCTTCAATCTCGTTTGACATCAACCGGTTTCACATTCCAAATAAAATTTTTCTCGCCGACCCAGATTTTAATATATCTTCACAGATCGACATACTATTAGGGGCACAATTTTATCTGGATTTAATATTAGCCAATAAATACACACGCGGACACAACTTCCCTATCATTCAGGAAACAAAACTGGGTTACATTCTGGCCGGCAATCTGCCCAAACACTGCCACACCCAGGGTCCTGCGGTTTCGTTCCTGGCAAGGAACGAGGACAGTCAAATTCTACAATCTCTCGAGAGATTTTGGGAGGCAGAAACAATCCCTGGCGATACCCCTGACGGCGAGTCGGCTTGCGAAGAGCATTTTGTGCGCTCTACTCAGCGCAACCACGAGGGTAGATTTATAGTGTCGCTCCCATTCAAATCTGATAATCCCCACTTGGGGGAATCGTACACAAGTGCGAAATCAAGATTTTTAAGTTTGGAGCGTCGATTCAGGCGCGATCCCAAGCTCGCTCACGACTACGCGGACTTTATCAGGGAATATATGGATCTTGGGCACATGACACTCATCGATCATGGCGCTATCAATTCAGGAGCGTCAAATATTTACTACTTGCCTCACCATGCAGTGTTTAAACATTCTAGCTTGACCACAAAACTGCGCGTTGTTTTTGATGGTTCGTCCAAGACTACTAATGGTCTTTCGTTAAATGACATATTATTAGTAGGTCCCAATGTTCAGCAGGATCTCTTCTCTATTCTGTTGCGTTTTCGCATACATAAGTATGTCCTGATTGCCGACATCGAGAAAATGTATCGTCAGATTCGCGTAGCTGAAGGAGATTGTCACTATCAACGCATTTTGTGGCGTGACTCTCCCCTCGAACCACTTAAGCATTTCGCGCTGCAAACAGTAACCTACGGCACGGCTAGCGCTTCTTTTTTGGCCACTCGGTGCCTTCTACAAATTGCTAGAGACAATCAAACTTCCTTTCCTCAAGCGGCTTTAGCCATAACTAACGATTTTTATGTCGACGATCTACTTACCGGTTCGGACACTATCCCCGATCTAACCAAGCTGAAATCTGACCTAGGTGAGTTACTTGCTCAATATGGTTTCACGTTGCACAAATGGGCATCAAATGAACCCACAGCGGTCGCAAATCATCACAACTTTTCACGACCCCTAAATAAACAGGACAACGTGCGTACCCTGGGCATTCTTTGGAACAACACTGCCGATTCATTTTTGTTTGATGTCAAACTATCTCCGGTCGATCATAGCATATCCAAGAGAAAGATTCTCTCAATTATCGCCGGAATATATGATCCGCTGGGTTTAATCGGACCAGTTGTCTTTTTGTATGCAGCGACTTTGGCTTTGTAAGCTTGGTTGGGATGAACCGATTTCCGGTCAGTCACTTTCGGATTGGCATTCTTTGTGTAACAAATTGAGTTTGATTGGTAAAATAATAGTCCCGCGATCTATTCGTTTCAACCGTGAGGCGGTTACGGTTCAGTTGCATGGGTTTTCGGATGCCTCGGAGAAAGGGTTCGGCTGTTGTATATATATTCGAGTCATTTATCAGGATTCTACTGCTTCCTGTCGTCTCCTGTGTTCCAAATCTCGCGTGGCTCCCCTACGCCAAGTGTCATTACCTCGCATCGAGCTCTGCACTTGTTTGTTATTATCGCGACTTGTATCCAAGGTTATTCCTGCTCTTCATTCGTTTATCGATGATGTACATTTGTATTCTGATTCTATGGTGGCTCTTTTCTGGATTCATGCGCAGTCTACGCGTTGGAAGACATACGTCGCTAATCGGGTTGCTGAAATTCAGCGTCGCACGCAAGCTTATACCTGGCATCACATTGATTCGCGACGCAATCCTGCTGATATTATATCTAGGGGGTGTTTCCCTGACGTTTTGCGCGATTGCTCGCTTTGGTGGCACGGTCCTGGCTGTCTGTCTCAATCGTCAGATTCTAATCCTGTCCCATCCTTTGTACCGGCCACTCCATCGTCTTCGAAGGTCACCGCGGAAGAGAAAACTGCACACAA
Organism: Magicicada septendecula; assembly: GCA_034769895.1. NCBI lineage: Eukaryota > Metazoa > Arthropoda > Insecta > Hemiptera > Cicadidae > Magicicada > Magicicada septendecula. The sequence continues at coordinate 484,095,404 of CM068367.1, read as the reverse complement.
CCAGTCGCTAATGTCTACCCTGGCTGTTGACTTATCGTTGGACTTTTCCTCGTTGCCCCGGCTGACACGTGTATAGGCTTACTGTTTTCGTTTCATCAGAAATATTAGGCACTCATGTGCGGACAAACTTTCGGGCGATCTGACCCCTGTAGAAATTCATCAGTCTCTCAATTTCTTCATAAAACAATCTCAGTCGATCCACTTTGCAACCGAAATTAGTTGTCTTCGTAACGGATCTTCTGTTTCCATTAGGAGCAAGTTGGCTTCTCTCGACCCGTTTCTTGACACTTCTGGAGTGATACGCGTGGGCGGACGTTTGCAGCATTCCCAATTACCCTACGATTCGAAACATCCTATCGTATTACCCCCTTCGGCGCATATTACACGCCTTATCATCGAACGTGAACACATTCGTTTACTTCACGCTCGTGCTCAGCTCGTGCATCATTCACTGCGTCAACGTTGGTGGATTGTCAATGCCCGGCTAGTCATCCGTTCCATTATTCGTAAGTGTCTGAAGTGTATCAGGTTTAGTACCACACAGCAGGTCCAGAGACTTGGCATTTTGCCATCCCCTAGAATCACTCCTTCAAGGCCGTTTCTATTTTGCGCGGTTGACTATGGTGGTCCCTTCATGATTCGTCATGGCGGGCAGAAGTCTAGAACCTTTACTAAGGCTTACGTATCTCTGTTTGTTTGCTTAGCAACTAGGGCTATTCACCTGGAATTGGTGTCCGACCTTACTGCAAGCGCATTTATAGCTGCTTTACGTCGTTTTATGGCACGTCGGGGTATACCTAGTAAGCTGTACTCCGACAACGGCACGAACTTCAGGAAGGCACGCACCATCCTACATGACATTTACAACTTTTGGCGCAACAAGAGTGCCATCACCTCGATTAGGTCATTCACATCCTCTCAGGGGATATCATGGTCATTTATTCCGCCCTCCTCACCTCACTTCGGTGGCCTTTGGGAGAGCGGCATAAAGAGTTTGAAATTTCATCTGCGGCGCGTGGTAGGCAAATCTATATTAAACTTCGAAGAGTTCACGACCGTTTTGTCTCAGATAGAGGCATGTCTGAACTCTCGACCCTTATTTGCTATTTCCTCGGATGTTAACGACCCGGTGCCACTTACACCTGGCCATTTTTTGATTTGCGCGCCCCTAACTGCGATTCCTGACCCTGACCTTTCTCACGTTCCTGTTTCTCGTCTTGGTCGTTGGCAGCTGATTTAGAGGTTTGTCCGGGACATTTGGAAGGCGTGGTCTCGCGATTATTTGCACCAGCTGCAACAGCGTCACAAGTGGAAGTTTGCCAAAGATAATGTTTCCATTGGTGACTTAGCTTTGATTATAGAGGATAACTTGCCTCCATTAGCCTGGAAATTTGGCGTGATCATCGCCACATTTCCCGGCCCAGATAACTTGGTTCGCGTCGTAGACCTTCGCACGCCTACGGGTGTTTTGCGGAGACCAATACATAAATTATGTCTGTTGCCAGCGCGAGACGAGATTTGACATTATGATTATAGCACAATGCTACCTTATTCAGCCATTGGCTTATTATTTATTACGACCATTTGGTCAACATAATTGTGATGAATTGTCACAATATTTTTGTCAATTGTGCGTCATTGCACGCTTCTAATTTTCATGTTTTGGTGGCCTCATTTTAAAATTGTAAGGGAGGCGAACAATAACGTAAGGGAATTATTATTTTGTTTTATTTTGAGGACACATAAATCAAATGTTCCAGCTTGTTAAGTTACAAGCACTCGTTTCAGCATAATCCTAATTATTTTTGAGTTAGCAACTGTTTGTTTGCTCAAGCAAGTATTAGTTTAATTAATATGCAAGGCTTATTATTATTTGTATTTTCGTATGTGGAATATTTGATTCATGCCTCATGTCTTCCTCACTATTGTGTACAACTTTGGTTATTTCCAAATTTATTTTCATTTGTTTCTGTAATCACAGTATTTTATGTTATTTAAATTATTGTCATTGTATTCACATAAATTGTGTTTATGTAAAAACGATTGTAAGCGTCTGCCGTATGTAACTGCCACGTCTAATTTATTCATATTGTATTTTATATTTTATTCATTTTGTAAGTAAGCATGCACAATTCTTTATTTAAAACTATGGCATACATGTCATAGCTGGGCTGCATTCAGCATCTAGCTTGCTCATATATTGTTACATATTGTAAATTACTGAAACTTCAGGAATAGCATGTCTAGGTCATTAAATGCCGCACTGCTGAATATACAATAGAACATGCAACTACAACATGTTCAACAACAATTTTGTTCATGATGAACCTCCGTTCATGTATTAAACATTGTATAATTATGTATTTTCTTTCATGTTCTGTAATGTTACATACTGCACACTTGTGCCAGAAATATTGTTAACCAGACTTATTCGTATATGAAACAGCTGTTCGCCGACCTTGGCCTACAGTCGCCTATCTGCATGCTTATCTCTAAACTAGCGGCAGACTGCCGTTATCTAATCTCAACTCAAGGTTCAACTTGGCCTTGAAGCTAATCATGGTTAATAACAACCGTACTCTTTAAATCAAATTGTAAATGTATTATAATTTATTAAAATGTGTATTAAAAAATCTTTTTGATTTTTGACGGGCAGCTTATGGACGGTAGCGCAATGATTTTATTTTCTAGGTTGGCTAATCTGATTTATATCGCGCATCAATTTTTGCGTGGTTGAACTTTGCACAGTGCACATTCAGTTTTCTCGGCGTTCGGTTCGCCGAACTCTTCTCTGTCAATTAGTGTCGACATTAAATGTAGGCTTTAGGCCCTTACATTCTCGCTTATGGCCAACTAGCGCCATAATTAACTTCTTATTCTCGGTTATGGCCGACTAGGCTCTCTTCATGTTTAACTAAATTCGTATTAACTTGCAACATGCAGTATTAGCCAGCCTCATTCAAATTTACATCTGTAATGTGATTATTTAAATATTAAACTTATTTGTATACAGTCCATTTCTCGTTATTTCTTAATTCAGAATAATTCATTTACACATTATCTCAATCACTATGGAAGACCAGCCAGCAGAATATTTAAACCAAGAAGAATACATTTAGCCCACTCGGGCCCAATTAACTAACACTTCATGTCCACGCTTGTGGAACATTATTTTATTCAACAGTTTCGGTCCACTTGGACCGGGACTAATCATTTTTTTGGTCCACCGTGCTTGGATTCCAATCAGCATTTTAGTCCTCACGGTGCGCATCAACCAACAAGTATATTTTAAACAATTTTACACCTAACTGAAATTTAATTTTTTTATTATAAAATTATTTGAGAAAAATATTTTAAAAAGATAAAACATAAAGATAAACAGAAATATATTGCTCTATATGTAAGTGTGAGTGTGTCTGTGTGATTATATGTATGTGTGATTTGCTCGTATTTACTGATAAAGATTTCTGATAGTGCCAATATACAATAGTCAACTACCTTATGATACCGAAGAAGAAAGTCTAACGGTTGCATGAAAAACATTCGTTTTTGAGACGATCCAGGTTTTATAGATGAAGAATCAGGATTTGTCTTTGGTTTGAATTTGTGTTCACAATCTTTGGGTGTTTGCACTTTTATGTCTTTGTTATTGTCTAAAGGCTGCATCAAGACTGCCAGTTGACATCTAGATAAGTAGTAAGAAATGTCTTTAGTTCAGATCTTCATTGTTTTTTTCTGACCACCATTTTTTGAAGATAAGCTTCTACTTTATTACCCAATTAATTGCTGTAATAAAAACTTATATACATTGAGTGAATAACAACGTTACGGAGAGTGGTTGAAAAATGTTACATTTTATCTACTGATGTGTGTGTGTTTTGCCTGGAGCGCGGGCGTGGCTACGCTTATATAAACATAAACTATAACAAACATGTAAACAGTAAATATCGTGGTTTAATTATTATTTCAACTGGCAATTAGACATTCTACTTTAAACAGAATAAGTCAGAAAATTTCGTACAATAATTATTATTTTGGCATTCAAAATGTGCTTGATTGTACATTTCGTGTTATTTATTTTTATTTTTATTTTTAAAAGTCCTACTGAATGTGATTTACCAATGTTTTCTGTTGACAGAGATATCAGACGTAGTCCCATATTTGTCCATTCTGTTACGCATACACCAGTGAAACTGCAAAAAGAAAAAACGCAATTTTACAATTTTGCAGCTTTCCTTCAGTATATGCCCATCATGTCCAGTTACATTCGAATGGTGTTTACGTCAGTAGACGTTCATGTGTGTGTGTGTATATATATATATGTAATGTATGTATAGTATAAATTAAATTATGTATGGTTCTTTACACGTATTCACAATTACACTAAATATTAACAAGGGGAAAGCGTTCCTCGAAACGTACTCTATAATTACTATCAATATCGATTTCGTTTATAAAAAAGATAAAGTTTTTAATGTGCTAAATCTGCCACGTACCTTTGCAATTTTTCTTTCTCTGTTTCAATGTCGGCGGGCTTTGTTGTTAGTGTTATTCGAATAAAACGCACTGCCATCTTTGTGTTAAATAATTTAGTAGCAGAAATATTCCAGACAATGAGAGGTTAATAAGATGTATTAAAGATGCGTATCATACGCTGCTCGTGGAATTCAAGTTTCTCTGACGTTACCAATTCAAGAGCAGAAAGGACTACATTCATTTTTGAGTTATTTACAGGTGTTCGTAAATTTTATACTTACATTCTAAATACCGACTTCAGCGTCTTACCTTGCAAATTAAATTCTACAAAATTAGTGTTTCTAATGAGTCAATATATTTCTATCAATGGAAATGAGCTTGTTGGAAACTGAAAATTATACAGAGATAGAACTACATAAAATGCCGTAACATGCACACACACACTCACATTTGTATATATACGTATATATATTGCAACTTTACAATTTATATATGATATATTGGAAGAGTACTCCACGTTACTGTCGAATTAACTACAGGTCGTGGGATTTCTGTTTTCGTTACGTTAAGTCCCTTTAGTTGCACAATAAATTTTATGTGAGAAGAGAGGAGAAATATTTTGTGGCGTGGAATAAATGCTAATAAAACACTTATTTATAAAAAATTTCGTTAAAAATTAAAAAGAAACCTATATTAAAAGTCGTCTTTTAAGGGAAGCTGTTTTACACGTATTAGTCATAGTCCTGACGTACTAGATTTCTTCGTAACAAAAGGGATAGCCTCAGGATACCTTACGATAGAATCAAACCTGGACCTGTCCTCTGATCACTCCCCAGTCATAGCAACCATTAGTAGCACTTTCGCCGCTACAAAGAAACCATCTACCCTTTTCAACAAGAGAACTGACTGGGAGTACTTCAGACAACTCGTTGACCGGAAGATAAACTTAAAGATTCCCCTCAAAAACAACATGGATATAGAGGTAGCGGTAAACACATTAAACTGTATAATTCAAGAATCCGCTTGGGAAGCTACACCGGAAATTCCTCAAAAAAGAAGAAATCAGAGCTGTCAAGTAGCAGTCAGGAAAAAAATAGCAATCAAAAGACAGCTAAGAAGGATTTGGCATAATTCCAGATACCCCTCAGACAAAAGACGTTACGACAAGCCCTCCAGAGAACTAAAAACTCTAATTAAAAAGTTAAAAAACGAATCACTAAAGAGCTTTCTAGAAAACCTTACAAATACAGCTGAAACAGACTACTCTATTTGGCAAGCAACGAGAAACCTGAAACATCCCAAAAACCCTATTCCACCAATCCGAAAAGAGGATGGATCCTGGGCTCGTACAGATCATGAAAAGGCCACTACTTTCGGACTTCACCTGGAAAAAGTGTTCCAACCGCCATCTCAAAATTCTTCAGTAGATGACGCTGAAATTGAAAACTTTTTACAGGCACCGTATCAAATGTCACCACTACCAAAATTTCTTACAGTTAACGAAGTGATGTTTATAGTAAAAAATGGTCTGAATTCTAAAAAATCACCTGGTTATGACCTTATCACCGGGCGTCTTATTAAAGAGTTACCGAGAAAAGGAATAGTACTACTTACAGCGATATACAATGCGATTCTACGACTTGGATACTTTCCACCTCAGTGGAAAGTGGCAGATATCATCCTTATTCAAAAGCCAGGCAAACCACCTAATGATGTAACATCCTACAGACCTATTAGCCTGTTACCGATACTCGGTAAACTTCTAGAAATACTTATTCTCCGAAGACTAACAACTGTGATTGAGGAAAAAAACTTGATACCCGGCCACCAGTTTGGCTTCAAAAAAGGACACAGCCCTATAGAACAAGTTCACCGGGTAGCTGACCTCATCAATCATACTTTTGAAATAAAGGGTTATTGTACCGCGGCCTTCCTTGACGTAAGCCAGGCCTTCGATAGGGTTTGGCACGAGGGCCTCCTTTACAAACTTAAAAAAGTACTACTTCACACGCTATATCTTATTCTGAAGTCGTACCTGCATGAAAGGTACTTTAGGGTTAAATATGGCCTAGAAGTAACACACTTGTACCCTGTCCGAGCTGGTGTTCCACAAGGAAGCGTCCTTGGACCAACGTTATACCTACTTTTCACGTCAGATCTTCCTACTTGTCTCTACACCCGAACAGCAACGTTTGCCGACGACAAAGCAATACTGGCTAGTCATGCAGGTCCTGGCATTGCTGCGAGAATGCTTCAACAACACTTGGATCAAATTCAACGTTGGACGAAATCATGGCGCATCCTGATCAATGAAACAAAATCTGTCCATGTCACTTTCACTAAGTGCAGAGGAGCGTCACCTCAAGTCTCTTTTAATGGCCATTACCTACCACAAGCGGACAATGTTAAATATCTGGGCATTCATTTGGATAAAGGCTTGACATGGAAGACCCATATCTTCAACAAAAGAAAACAACTTGGCCATAAACTCAGCAAATACTATTGGCTGTTTGGGCATAAATCAACTCTGTCCTTTAGCAATAAATTACTACTTTACAAAGTGGCATTCAAACCAATCTGGACCTACGGCATAAAGCTGTGGGGGTCGGCATCAACGTCCAATATAGAGATACTAGAACGATTCCACACAAAAGTTCTACGGATTATAACAAATGCACCCTGGTTTATACTAAATAGAGAAATCCTCTGTGACTTAAAAGTGCCATCTGTTAAAGATGAAGTGAGTAAATGCAGTGAGAAGTATATAAGTAAACTCGAACTACACCCTAATATTCTTGCAATAAATTTGCTAGACAATAGTGAAGACACTCATAGACTAAAGAGACCCAAAAATACTAGACCTAGCATCTAGATTTAAGCAACCATAATCTTTGTGACTGTTGTTTCTTTTTGTAACTTACTTGTAAGGGATAACTGAGTTTGTTATCACAGGATAACAGCTTCACATGGTCAACACCTATTTCTTTTCATACAAACAATTTGCTTATAGTATGTCATTTTTATGTTATACTGATTGCAAATAGTTAAATAAATAAATATAAAAAAAAAAAAAAAAAAAAATTAGTCATAGTATACACCTTATCAATTACACATAAATAATAATATGCAAACAATAAAAATAAACACAAATATGAATATGTAAATAACAAACATAAACGCATATATATATATATATATATATATATATATATATTGTAACGTCACAGAACGTTCCATAAAAAGAAATCATTTATATAGTAAGTTAGCATAAGAGGAAAGTGAAGTGAACAGTATCGAACCCAAGTAGTCCCAAAAAATTGTGTAATTTTGTATAATAATTATTTCTATCAACTTGAAAAAACGACCAAACTATGACTAAGACAAAACCCCATATATATTATTAAAGTGAATAAGAGTGAAAAAACCATAAGACACTAGAAGAGAGAGAAATAATGTCAGAATCCACCAGAATAAAGTCAATAATTATTAAGTTTTATAACTATGAATAGGGTATTAAAAACTATTTTTTGTGAATAAATGGACATGATCCATTATTATATTATGTGATGTAAATAAAATAAATGTATTAAATGACTTAAATACATTATTAGAAAGAGTTTAAGTTAAAATAAAAATTGTATATTTGCAATGACAAAAAAATATTAATGTGTTGGATTTGAGACCATACACCAAGATTTCATGAAAAAATTAATTATTATCAGATTTAAATAAAAACTATATGTAATTGTCAAGCAGACAATAGTGAACAATTTATCGTAAATAAAGAAAGCTGTCAAATGAATAAAAAGCAGTCAAAATAGCCAAAAACAGTGTTAACTAAAAACATGTAATAGGCATCTAATATTGTATAATTTATGAATTTAATGTTGCCAAAATGCAACCAAACTGTATTAGGAAGCTGTAATATGATATAAAGCAACTATACTAATATACCTGACTGACTTTAACATTGTAATAGTCAAGTCAGCGAAATATTTACTTATACCATGTATGGCTGAAGCCAATTATCCAGTACAAAAATAATCATATCTGGCTAAATACTTACATAATACTAACAAAAATAAGATAGAAAGGTACAATACATCAGAATACCTTAATAAGAAACAAACTCAGTTGAAAGTAAAGTCAATTCTAAAAGAATTTAACTAATTAGAGTGAGATTTGTCACACCATAAAAAATGACATCTCAAGACCAATCAATGATGCTATGTCATCTTGTGATAAATATAATATATGTACAGAGTAACCAGGTATCACAAAAGATAGACAAAATAATAAACTCTGTGTGTATAGTAGTGAAATAATACATATATTAAAGAAAAAGACTAATCATTGTATTAGAAAACTGACAAGAATCTAGGCCATGAGCAGAGGCCATATAAAATTGTATTTATTTGTGTTTTATTGATGTTAAAATTTGTTTATTTTGTTGTAGGAAAGTAGTAGTAGTAGATGTTCAGCTTGTGGAAGGAACTTTGTAACTCCACAACAATTTTTGTTATAAAAATTGAGTTTTCAATGACAACAACTCAAGGTGAGGGTTGTATATTGTATTGTTTATTAGACTTAAGTTAATTAGATACCAATCATATTTAGTATCGCTAGATTCAGTTAAAAACAAGGAATCTGAACGCATTAATGGCATACAAATTGTAAGTACTAATGTGAAACTGTTTGATAAATACCAGTGTAAATTTCGAAATATCCTTTGTATGAAGAATAAGAAATTCGTTCTAAAAGCTTCTACGGAAGTGAAAATTGTTCTATGACATTCCATTTCGTTTATTCTCGAACAATCTAGAAAGAATTTTTACACAAATATACCGGAAGTCGATGAAAACAGTCTACCTGATTTAGTATAAAAGCGAGACCAAATTCGACCGAAAAACACTTGAAGATTGAACTCCAGAACTGATGCATCTCACACAACACTGATCAACGCAGCTAAGGCGAAACCAAAGAGGCGAGAAATCGACAAGACACGGCAGGAAGGCTTTTCCCCGTACATAGACATAACCGACTGACTTAACCTCAACGAGAGTCTACGCCAAAAAGTATCGCTGAAATAGAGCAGCGATACGGCAAATTTTAATAGAAATCACGCAGCCAGAACGTCGACGGCCCAGGAGGGACCAAACATTTAAATAGAGAACGAATTCTGCTGTGTTCGCAGTGACTGACTAACGTGACAAATAATTCCCCCGAACGTAAACAAACAATACACTAAGCCTTCCTCAACACTGCATGGGAATCAGCGCTGCGGTGGCAGATTTCTGAATCAACGCTAAACAGATGATTCGTAGCGGCGGCGTTTGAACGAGATTCTACTGCCAAACGTATTGACATAAAGTGCGGAAAAAGTAACGATCGCAAAATTTGACTTTAAATAGATTCAGTGTACACCCGAAGAGGAGAGATTGAGAAACTACCCGAAGGAAGTGTCCAGTGAGAGAATAAACGACCATTGGAACGTGAGTTACCAAAATTAAAGTCATTTGTTACCTGGTTACATTTATCACACAGTTGTACTTTACACGCCACACATACACCTTCAAATCACTTAGTTTTTTCTTGTAAGGCATCTAATTGATATGTCTTGGTAGTTCAAAGGAGTCACGTCCTGAGAGTAAAGATTTTTCACATATTAAACTCATGCTTTTCAACTGAGTCAGAATCTGAAATACTAGCCGATACTTGATTGGACATATAAAAAAAAAATTGTCAATAATAATAACTTGTAAAATTTTTTTCTCTGCAATTTTATAATTTTTTCTTTTTATGAATGTTAGTCCTTCAGACGATTTGTTTGTTGTTTTTAAAGAACCATTAAACTTAACTGATTTTTCAAAGCTAAACTGACTTGTTTAAATTTTTTCGTAGATTTAAAAATTTTATCAATCACATTTAATTTTTTCTTGGAACAAACGTTTCCAAGTGGCGCCCACAAAAAGCATAGTTTTAAGTTGTGTTACAGGACTACATCACTGCAGAGGATCCAGTCAACAGAGTAAGTAACAAAAGTGCGCGGAGGTAACGCCCGACAGTTTACAACACATACACATTACTTTACACCCTATACTTGTTTTTCTATAAATTGGCAGCCCAACTAGTGAGGCTTGAAAAAGACGGAACAAGCCCGGCAACTACCAACATATTAAAATGCCGCAACCAAAGGGAAAAAAGGTGAAGAAGACTGTGGAACCCGAGTTAAGTGTGGAAGACGGAGAGGCAGTACATATGGAGGAAACGGAATTAGAACCGCCCACACTAGAAATGGAAAGACCGGTACATACGGCAGAGGAATTAAAAGAACAAATGGGAGAAGAACCCATACAAATGGTAGAACAGACAGAGAAACCCGAACCAGAAAAAATAACAGAGAGCGTTGACGCGAACGTAATAATGATGATGTTCCAAACGCTGAGAAAAGAGAGACAGGAAGATAAGGAGGAAACTAAAAAAAGTAATGAGCAAATGTTCCAAAAAATGGAAGAAAATATGAACAGAAAACAAGGAGAAATTAGACAAAAGCATAGAATCTTTAAAGGAGGGTATGAACAAAAATATAGAATCCCTGAATAAAAACAGACAGGAAGATAAGGAGGAAATAAAAGGAAGCATAGAGTCCCTGAAAAAAGAAATTAGCATAAAATACGAAATAGTAAACAAAAGGATCGATGATAATAAGGTCGATAGTGACAGGAAGGTCGAAAACATGGAGAAACAATTGGAAAGGTTACGGGAGGGAAACAATACACGTTTCGAAAGTATAGAGGAGCAAACAGTAGAGACCAAACAAGATGTTAGAAATCTCGAAAACAAGGTAAGGCAGAACCAAGACGCCATCATGCAAGAAGTCCAGAAAGACGTTAGCGAGAGGATGCAGGAAACATATGACATCGCTAACAGGCTGGATGAACAGATAAAAACTAACAAAAATAGTATACTGGAAATAGACCAGAGAGAGAAAAACCTGCAGGAAAGATTAGAGGCGCTGAGAGACACACCAATACTAAACACTCATACGTGTCATGGTGAAAACAGGGAAGTAATCAACTTCCAGGACTATCGACGAAACCCAATGGAATTTTTGGAAAGAATGGAGGAGGTTATTGGGAGAAGTAGAGAAACAAGGTGGGACAGGATAAGAGAGATGCTTGACGAGACGTTTAAAAATACTAAGGATAACTGGTGGATAGCGGTACGACCAGAAATAACGAATTTAGCAGAGTTTAAACGCCAGTTTAAGGAAAAGTATTGGTCAGAGACCGCACAAAACAGGGTAAGAATGGACATTTTCTATGGCAAATACGACGCGTCTTATGGACAGTCCCCGACGTCTTATTTCCTGGGAAAGGTATGTTTAGCACGGAAGTTGATACCGCCGATCCCAGAAGAATGTTTGGTAAGGCAGTTAGCTGGACATTACAGCTATGGGATCAAGGATGCCCAATTATACGAACAGATTAGCAAAATAGCCGATCTGGCCAAATTATTGTAAAATTGCGAATCCACAGGAAGGTTCCAGGATTACCAACCCCCCAATCGTAAGGTAGAGTACAACAACAATAATAACGGACCAAACCGGAATGGAGGTGGGAACGGTAATAATCTAAGCACCAATAATCAGAATAATAATATCCCACCAAATGGCCGAAATGATAACACTCAGGGCCCAATTAACCGCAACTATCCGGGACCAAACAGAGGTAATTACACCGGGAATAACTACGGTAGGAACTTCCACCAGGGAAACGGTTATCGCGGGAATAATTATAGAGGAAGTAATTATGGTCAACGTAATGGTTATCGCAACGGGGGAAACCAAGGAGGAGGCGATAGGAGAAACCAAAATGAATATAGGCCCCAGGTAAATTATATGATGGCCGATAATCGACGACCATATCCACCCAATTTACCAAGTTACGGGTATATGACTCAACAGGCGCCAGGTAGCCAGGGTGATACGGCGAATAACCGGCAGCAGTTATCAGAGGGTAGGAGTAACGAACCACCCCGAAACGAAAGTAACAACCAACAAGAGCCAAAAGCTAATCAAAATAACAATGAGAATCGGGTAACAGTTCACGAAAATCCGGGTTTTTCATTACAGCATAATCAGGCAAGTAATGACGAAAAACCCGGAGTATTTTATGTAAACCATGTATTGGCAGAAACTGGCCGAGAACCAGATAATGATCCCCAAAATGAAAGTGAGAGAGAGGAGGAATTCCGCTATGCAGAAAAATTGTGGCCCAACCATGTGATGAGATGGTAATGCCATGGATTAATCGTCCAGAATAAATGTCATAGACCAGGCATTTGAAGGAGTAGAGGTGATAAACATCGAAGGTCGAATATTGAAAAGAGAAGGAATTAAAAAGGAATGGGAATGATAAATAAGGACATAATATAAGGAACACAACCAAAAGGGGTTGAAATAATCAACGTAATTAACCCAAACTGACAAATATAACCCAAATATTATCAAACATGAAAACAATACCTACGAGGTAACTGACACAATTAGGAACAAGGTAAAAGGAACGTATAACCAGACTTCATTAAAAAAGTACCATGATTAAAAAATCGCAAGTCGAATACGCAATCAGTGACCAAGTACCATGACCAAAGACCCAAGTCAGATACAGCATCATAGAGAAGGTACCTTGACTAAACATGTCAACGTGAATTTTTTAACTTAGCCATAATTAGAAAGGAGGTAGAGATTTTTAAATAAATATAAATATTATAGTATAATGATTATTATTAATAAATACTACGAGATGGACACATTCCATCATAGGCAAGATTTATTTCCAATAGCCATGTCAACGTATATTTACCAGCTTACCCGTACTTAGAGAAGGAGAGAGATTATTATTAATAAATACTACAAGATGGACACTTAGTAAAGGAGAAAAGAGGGAGAAATACTGTCATATATTTGATACTAAATGGAAATGAGAAATGAAAAAGAAAAGGGAAAACAGTGTGTTACATAAGGAGGTAATGATGAATATGAATATAGCTATTAACATTGAATGATTTTAAACGATAATTTTAACCTGCGGAGAACGATATATTAATATAATTGTGAATTAATCAGAAGAGTTTAAGAAAGGGAATTTATGTGTAGGAGCCTATGATCTTTGAATATTGTACTTTTTTTTATTATTATTATTATTATTTGTTGCAAAGGTGCAATTATTATTTTCTGAACAGGGATGTGTTGCCTCTGATTTCAGTAGTTATAGACAGGAAGGGACAGAGAATGTATGCCATAGCGAGCCACTCTGACTCCCAACCCTCTATGTAAGTTAGGGAATTGATAGGGAATTATATCAAAGATTAATTATAAAACATCAAGGTAAAAAGGAAAGGAATAGGTGATATGACAAAGAACGAACTAGGAATATTGAGTTGGATTAATATATTAAAGGAGTAGTACAGGAATTTAATTATAAGATAAAAGAATGAAATATAAAGAAGCTAATAATAAATGGTTATTATAGAGATGATAATTTCATCAAAACCAAAGATATGTTTTTCTAAAATTATCAACTTTAACGAAGAGGCATATGTAACGTCACAGAACGTTCCATAAAAAGAAATCATTTATATAGTAAGTTAGCATAAGAGGAAAGTGAAGTGAACAGTATCGAACCCAAGTAGTCCCAAAAAATTGTGTAATTTTGTATAATAATTATTTCTATCAACTTGAAAAAACGACCAAACTATGACTAAGACAAAACCCCATATATATTATTAAAGTGAATAAGAGTGAAAAAACCATAAGACACTAGAAGAGAGAGAAATAATGTCAGAATCCACCAGAATAAAGTCAATAATTATTAAGTTTTATAACTATGAATAGGGTATTAAAAACTATTTTTTGTGAATAAATGGACATGTTCCATTATTATATTATGTGATGTAAATAAAATAAATGTATTAAATGACTTAAATACATTACTAGAAAGAGTTTAAGTTAAAATAAAAATTGTATATTTGCAATGACAAAAAAATATTAATGTGTTGGATTTGAGACCATACACCAAGATTTCATGAAAAAATTAATTATTATCAGATTTAAATAAAAACTATATGTAATTGTCAAGCAGACAATAGTGAACAATTTATCGTAAATAAAGGAAGCTGTCAAATGAATAAAAAGCAGTCAAAATAGCCAAAAACAGTGTTAACTAAAAACATGTAATAGGCATCTAATATTGTATAATTTATGAATTTAATGTTGCCAAAATGCAACCAAACTGTATTAGGAAGCTGTAATATGATATAAAGCAACTATACTAATATACCTGACTGACTTTAACATTGTAATAGTCAAGTCAGCAAAATATTTACTTATACCATGTATGGCTGAAGCCAATTATCCAGTACAAAAATAATCATATCTGGCTAAATACTTACATAATACTAACAAAAATAAGATAGAAAGGTACAATACATCAGAATACCTTAATAAGAAACAAACTCAGTTGAAAGTAAAGTCAATTCTAAAAGAATTTAACTAATTAGAGTGAGATTTGTCACACCATAAAAAATGACATCTCAAGACCAATCAATGATGCTATGTCATCTTGTGATAAATATAATGTATGTACAGAGTAACCAGGTATCACAAAAGATAGACAAAATAATAAACTCTGTGTGTATAGTAGTGAAATAATACATATATTAAAGAAAAAGACTAATCATTGTATTAGAAAACTGACAAGAATCTAGGCCATGAGCAGAGGCCATATAAAATTGTATTTATTTGTGTTTTATTGATGTTAAAATTTGTTTATTTTGTTGTAGGAAAGTAGTAGTAGTAGATGTTCAGCTTGTGGAAGGAACTTTGTAACTCCACAACAATTTTTGTTATAAAAATTGAGTTTTCAATGACAACAACTCAAGGTGAGGGTTGTATATTGTATTGTTTATTAGACTTAAGTTAATTAGATACCAATCATATTTAGTATCGCTAGATTCAGTTAAAAACAAGGAATCTGAACGCATTAATGGCATACAAATTGTAAGTACTAATGTGAAACTGTTTGATAAATACCAGTGTAAATTTCGAAATATCCTTTGTATGAAGAATAAGAAATTCGTTCTAAAAGCTTCTACGGAAGTGAAAATTGTTCTATGACATTCCATTTCGTTTATTCTCGAACAATCTAGAAAGAATTTTTACACAAATATACCGGAAGTCGATGAAAACAGTCTACCTGATTTAGTATAAAAGCGAGACCAAATTCGACCGAAAAACACTTGAAGATTGAACTCCAGAACTGATGCATCTCACACAACACTGATCAACGCAGCTAAGGCGAAACCAAAGAGGCGAGAAATCGACAAGACACGGCAGGAAGGCTTTTCCCCGTACATAGACATAACCGACTGACTTAACCTCAACGAGAGTCTACGCCAAAAAGTATCGCTGAAATAGAGCAGCGATACGGCAAATTTTAATAGAAATCACGCAGCCAGAACGTCGACGGCCCAGGAGGGACCAAACATTTAAATAGAGAACGAATTCTGCTGTGTTCGCAGTGACTGACTAACGTGACAAATAATTCCCCCGAACGTAAACAAACAATACACTAAGCCTTCCTCAACACTGCATGGGAATCAGCGCTGCGGTGGCAGATTTCTGAATCAACGCTAAACAGATGATTCGTAGCGGCGGCGTTTGAACGAGATTCTACTGCCAAACGTATTGACATAAAGTGCGGAAAAAGTAACGATCGCAAAATTTGACCTTAAATAGATTCAGTGTACACCCGAAGAGGAGAGATTGAGAAACTACCCGAAGGAAGTGTCCAGTGAGAGAATAAACGACCATTGGAACGTGAGTTACCAAAATTAAAGTCATTTGTTACCTGGTTACATTTATCACACAGTTGTACTTTACACGCCACACATACACCTTCAAATCACTTAGTTTTTTCTTGTAAGGCATCTAATTGATATGTCTTGGTAGTTCAAAGGAGTCACGTCCTGAGAGTAAAGATTTTTCACATATTAAACTCATGCTTTTCAACTGAGTCAGAATCTGAAATACTAGCCGATACTTGATTGGACATATAAAAAAAAAATTGTCAATAATAATAACTTGTAAAATTTTTTTCTCTGCAATTTTATAATTTTTTCTTTTTATGAATGTTAGTCCTTCAGACGATTTGTTTGTTGTTTTTAAAGAACCATTAAACTTAACTGATTTTTCAAAGCTAAACTGACTTGTTTAAATTTTTTCGTAGATTTAAAAATTTTATCAATCACATTTAATTTTTTCTTGGAACAAACGTTTCCAAGTGGCGCCCACAAAAAGCATAGTTTTAAGTTGTGTTACAGGACTACATCACTGCAGAGGATCCAGTCAACAGAGTAAGTAACAAAAGTGCGCGGAGGTAACGCCCGACAGTTTACAACACATACACATTACTTTACACCCTATACTTGTTTTTCTATAATATATATATTTCAATCTTTTCTATGTACACCAATATCCCAGTAGAAGAAACAATTGACATAATAATAAACAAACTTAAAGAACAAAATGAAAACAAACAATATATAACCGAAATAAAAAATTGTCTCCAACTAATACTAAAACAAAATTACTTTGAATTTAATAGCAAAATTTATCAACAGAAAGAAGGTTTAGCAATGGGATCACCATTATCAAGCATAATAGCAGAAATATTCCTACAACACATAGACACCAAAATACAAAATATCATAAAAACACATGACCCAAATGGCATATGGATAAGATATGTAGATGATGGACTATATGTATCAAATAACAAAAACACAAATGCAGAGAGCATACGAAACAAATCAATAACATACATCCCAAAATACAATTCACAGAAGAAAAAGAAAAACATAACAAAATCAACTATTTAGACATAACCATCACAAGATACAACAAACACATACAATATGCAATATATAGAAAACCAACTTCCACTAACGTCATTATACCTAACCATTCTGACCACCCACCACAACATAAAATGGCAGCATTTTATTCGTTATTTAACAGAATGTACAAAATACCCCTAAACAAACAAGAAACTGACAAAGAAAGAAATATAATATACCAAATTGGTTATGAAAATGGATACAATAAAAATACTATGATCAAAATAGAAAATAAAATCAAATAGAAAATAAAAACTGAACAATTAAGAATTAATCAAACTGAACAACATATAAATAATAACAACAACAAAAAATGGGCCACATTCACATATATAAATAATAAAATGACAAAACTAACAAAACTATTTAAAAACACAGATATAAAAATAGCATACAAAACTAATAAAAATAAATTACAAAATCTAAATAGCTCACACAACAAAGATAATACAACAACTACCGGTATATATAAAATTGAATGCCAAGATTGCAATAAATGTTATATAGGACAAACAATAAAACACCTGAAAAAACGTTATTTTGAACACCTAAATGCATACAAAAAACCAGAAATATATAAATCCGATTTAGCCACACATGCAATAAACACAGGACATGAATTCCCAGACATAACCAATGTAACACTAATAAAACATATACCACACAAAGGCACCATAATGAACATATGGTAAAATTTACAAATAGACAAACATAAAACAGAAAACAAACTAATACCTGGACAAATACAAATCAATACAAAACATGACACAATATTCAAAGCACTCAACATTGAAAATACACAAAAAACTAACACATACACCACAATCACACACAATAAAACCAACTTGAAATACCAGAAGCCAACAGGAAGCCACAATAAAAATAGTCAACCAATAACACATATGTACTTCACCAGACAAAAAAACCGGAAGGCTGAGGATGGGTACCAGATAGTACCCTAAACATGTTCCAAATAGAAAAATAACATCTTGAGGTAAATTTATGTATAAATATTAAATGTAATATATATATATATATAAACAATTATAAAAGTGTTTCAATTACTTGGGTGTCTGACGTAAAAACAAAATATAAATCCAGGTAATTATTTTCAACTTTGCAAATCATACATAAATTAATATTTGTTATAAGAAAATGAAAAGTATATTTGTAGTATTTTAATCAAAAATAATATTTACTTTATTTCAGTAAATATTAATTATTGTGCACCCATTTTAACTAACTAGAAAAATTACTCAAAAACGTATGTCACAATTACATGCTTAAATTATATTAATTATTCAAATTTTTGTAATTACACTATTTACAATTATTTATTTCTTCCTACTTTTTTATATCATGATTAAACTTGCTTACTGTCTTTGTTAATAAAAATAATTGTTCACTTTGTCATTTTTTTTTCTCAATGTTGAGTTACCATGGCGTTTGTGTATTGTGTTTTGCTCCTTCATGATAATATGATGTGATGTTCCTGGTACCGAAGTCTGTTGTCCGTTGAACAGAGTGTCCCCCGTCTTAGGATGATTGGCGTCTGTCCTACTCCTATGTCGCTGAGCAATTGGACATAGTGTCGCTGTGAACAAATTATTTCAGAATTATCCGGGGTTTTATAGTGAAGGCACACCGACAGGTTCGAGATTGTCTACCAAGCCATCACTAACCTATAAACTTTGGCCAGACCGTCGGTTTTCAGACATCACTTTTTTCGCTCATAATTAGTGTTCATGTGCAAACTAATAGAATAATGAGATTCATTCGTAAGATATTTGTCTTTATTTAGGTATTAATTAATTGATCGTCACATATTAATTAACCGAGTAATTAATTAATATGTTTATAGTTTGGTTGTACTTTTACCTTTCACCTTTAACTTTTACCTAATATCTACACATGCGTCATTTTGCACGTCTTAAAATTAAATCATTCACTCTACTGTATGTATTGTCAGTGTGCGATTTTTATAAAATAATCATATTTAATTACTTGCATTTTCTGTTAGTAATTTAAAAGAGTCTTTAATTGTTTTATAGTTTATAAAGAATTTTATAATTCCACTTTCCTGAATTTGCTGGGTTGAGTTGGATCAGTTCGGACGATCTCGCGGACCTGCTCCTACTTCCACACAAGGCGTTGTCCTCTTAAGTTGGGATGTCGATCTCAGGGTTTCCTCGTAGGTATTGTGTCATTCCTAGTCAATCCTGATTCATCCCTCGTTGACAGCCATCGGTCGCTGAAGATCTTAAATGCCGTGCCTGACTTCGTGGTCAAATTCAACCGCTCCGTCGACGATTACACCGACTTCCCAGAGACTATGAGACTGGCTTATTATAGACTGAGAAAGACTGACTAAACTCACGGCTCACCCGTGCTTTTATAGATTTACGCACATGACATCATATTTACAAGTAAAAACGTTCTAGCTTTTACCAGAAAATCTACCACGTGTTCGTGGACAAGAATGTCCGGTTTCTAGAACTGTGCCGTGTTTAGAAAAACTCGGCGGTGGTTTTTTAACGGGAACGGCCTGCCCGTAATTGGAATTATTAAATTACGTATTATTAACGTGAGTGTTTACGTAAGAATTTACGTACGTATTATCGGCGTCTGCCGTCGTAATAATTTACGTTCGCTACGTTATCTTTCCACCGGGCCGATCCGCGCGCTCTCTGTGCCCGGCGCTTCATACCATTTTTTCAGCAGCAGGACTCTTCAGTCCAATTCTGTCGTTCAGCGTAGCAGCGTCTATATCCGGCTGACAGCGTCAATGTAAAAGTTTTGTCTAATATCTGCTACTATGTATAAGTAGAAGTCTACGCGACCTTCCGGTAAGTGTGTTAAGATATATATATATATAACTTACTAATTCATAAAAATAAATTGTATTTACTTAATATTAACGCAGATGCAGTGCGATAGGTATTGCAGTGATTTACCAGCACGTGGCAGGCAACAGGTTAAATTGTTTTATGTACGAGTATGTTTCAATTTTCACGCTGGCTAACAGATATTAATCCATTATCTCATTAATAATGTAATAATAATAATACTCAATTCATTGAATTAGAATGGGGCGTAAATTAGTTATTTTCCTGAAATGATTGTACATCACGAACTTGTTAAAGTTTGCTAGTTCCTGTCAGGGGGGGTGAAGTGCGTCACGAAAACTTGTGAATAACTCTTTATTTGAAATGATTATTATGTTGAATGACTATATTTGGATATATTATAGATTATAATATTTAAAAGTGTTATTTTGAAGTGATTTATTTGATTCAATGGGGTTCTATACATAAGTGAATTTTAGGAGATTGTAAACCGGGCATGTCACGAAATGTCAGCTGGGTAAATGAGGTAGTGTGGTTTATTAAACCTGTAAGTAATTATCGATATAATTGTGCAGGGTTTCCGATGTAGACGATAATCTGTCTCGCTCCAGAGGATGGCCGAATACCTGCCTTCCATGATATAGATTCCGACTTCCGTCAGCTGTCAGCCTGGATGGACGGACACACACTCGACCAGATCCTCTACCCATATGCTGCTAACCAGGTGACATTTAAGCTTTTTGAACAAAATGTTTGTGGCCGATAAACTCTTTTTGAGACACTTGTGGAGATGCTCCAGTTTGGGGACTTAGTTCACATGGGTTTGGGGACAATTGAGTTTACATGTTACCTTGTCATTGTTTTTTTTATTAAGGCTTACGCCTCATTAATAGATTAATGTCTATCTCATTCAGAGAATTGTAAACTCAGCCAGGGTCATGCATCACCCGAGTTGATGTGAGTTTTCTGTAAATATGGTCGGCATTTCCGGCCACTAAATTAGTTCTGTGTTAAGCATGCATGTACGGATGTATCTGTCCCCGTTGGGAAATTTTATGGTTAATTACTTTACATTTAATTGGGTTGCGTATTGGATTGTTAATTTAAAGGTCGGGGGAGGTGTTTTAACCTGTGGACGACACCTGTTGGTGCCGTTCAACACAGGACAATATCATGTCATATTTTGCTGGATCTCGTCCGGGCGCATGACCGTGCCTGGGGCCTAGTGGATATTTTTAATGAACACCTTAAGCATGTTTTAGTACATTAATTACATAGATTCTGCTTTTCGAAATTCAATTTACTGTTCAGCTAATTTTGTAACCTTTAAATTTTGCCATAGCCAGCACAGTAATTGTTAAACTTTTATTGCTCACAATACCAGTTAATTAATGAATGTTAAAGAATGCAAGACAAATCAGTACCAGTTATAAGTATTCATGGGTGGTCACGTTCCACTGTTTTTGCAAATTTTTTGTCAGGAAAATAAAGGAAATGAGAAATGCAGTTATGCAACCGGGCATCCATGTTGACCTCGTGATGGCACTTATTATTATTATCATTATTGAGATCCGAAATTGATAATTAACTTTTGCTTGGTACTTGTGTGCCGTTCGGACTATTTAGGCACATTGACTTTGGCTGTTCATATACTTAGAATTTTGGGGCATGTCTACTTTACTCTTTTGGGATTTATTAGTTGGGTTTGAGTTTATTAATTGAAAATTTATGGTGGGCCGGATACTTGATTTGAATAAGAGGATTGCGGGTGTATGATGACAAAATATACGCTGTTAACCAGGTGAACATGGTGTGTGCCATTTATATGAAAATGTGTATCCATGTTAATTATATGTTGTGTGTTATGCCTTATGTGATTGTTACATTGTTATACTTTATTATGCATATTGTAGCGTGACAGAAATTCCACTACTAATTAATTCAATTAAGATAATAAACAATAATTACATTACATATAATAATATAATATCGAATGAAATTTAATGAATTCAAAGGAAAAAACCACAATAAATTAAAGACCATCATTACATTATATAAAAACCACTATAAAAAATTAAAGAAATAATTAAGAGTAACTCATATTATAAAATCAGGAATTTACCCAGGAAGTTAGGAGCAGTAAACAAACTAGATACCACAAAATCAAGAAGAAAGAATCAGTTTAGGAGTGGTGAAACAACAAAATACCAAAGAAAGACAAGAATGAAGACAAGAAGAAAGACAAGAAAGAAGACAAGAAGAAAGACAAGAGTGAAGACAAGAAAAAAGACAAGAAGAAAGGAAGAAATAGTATGGAAGAAACACCATTATAAAACCTATTATTAACTGCCATAAACCCCAAACCCATAGAGACAATTAAAGAAAGTATAACACCCCAAAACCCTATAAAATTGTAATTATTAATAAACCAAAAGTGTTGTATAGTATGATAAGAGGTGCACGAACTAAAGTTATTGTGTGATAAAAAAAATAAACAAGTCTTAACAGTCCATGATGACTAAAGGTCTGGTCTGAGATAATAAGACTCAGTATATCAGAACCACCAGTGAAAGTGAACTAGTGTGAGTGTTTTTGGAAATACAATAAACTTAAAGTTGTAGTGGTACTACGACTTATCTATATCTTATAAAACAACTTTTATATTTAATAATTCACAATTCATAAAATAATAAAATGGAAGATTTCCAATATTTTATTATTTTAATGTCACTTTGTTATTACAAGACATTTGTAGAAATGATAATAACTAAAGTATGGGTGGACATGTTTACTCAATAAGGGGACAATAAATAATAATGGTTAAACCAGAAAGGACTGGAATTAATTTAAGTGTTCATAGGTTTAAAATGGCTATTTGTTCACAGCCATAAACTCCATATGTTTTAAAGAGTTCTTAGTCAATAAGATTTATATGTGTTTAGAATAAATTATGTTTGTTAAATAACAGCATACATACCATTTAAAATGTTTCAGTAGGTATGCGGTGTTAATTAAAAAAAAGTTAAATGTATGTTTTCAAACAATGTCAGCAATATGTTCAAATTTTTAGAATGCTGAGTAATGTTCATTATTATTTTTATGTAACAGTACTGTGAATTAGATGCTACACATCACAATAAGTTTATGAACCATTTTATTTTTATGTCATAATAACTTTTTAAAGTCAGAGGAGGAGTAGGATTAAATTTATTTGAGAAAGCCAGAAATGTAAAATTCTAAACTCTACGCCATTTAATGAATTCACAGAAACCATATAAACCAGTTAATTCACTCATGAATCCTGTAAACTGGCAAGATTTAGGTAAGGCAAATCAGTTAACAACTACTGTGAATGAACCTATGAGTTAAAATGATAATATGGAAATATACCTTAAATTATTAAAAAATTTTGAAATGTATAAATTAATTATTTTAAAGAGGAGTGTTAAATTCGGAGTTTATCACTAAAAACCAGTTCAAAGGTTCAATTTATATGTAATTAAGGAAAGGAAGAGAAATATGACCATTTGAAATTTATTATAATGGTATTAATAAAAATTAAAATGGCAGAAAAATTATATGAAGGCGGAAACCAGTTTTTGAGCCTAGATTTCCAAAAAGAAAGAAATTTGGTAATTTTGACAATAATCTTAACAGATATGGACTACAATATATCAATTTAAATAGAATGAGATAATTAAACCAATGATAAGGTTAATAATTCATGAAAGTGAATAATAAACTAAATTAATTCCATATATAATGTATTTTTGTATCATGTATATGGGAAGTCGAAATTATTTTAACAATACTTTTCAAATATTAACTGGGCCAGATTTTGACTAACGTGAAGGAAGTTAGTTAGTTCTTTGTTAATGATCAAGCCGAACAGTTTATGTGAGATTACGTTCCTTGAAACCGAGAAAAAATGGAGTACTAAGGTTACCTAATAAATTCAGTGAAACGAGAGTTACGTAAATTAAACACTTTTCCAATTAAAACCACAGAAATCTTTAACCACAACAGTGAAAACAACACCAACACTACATAATACCAGTGCATAAAAACAGTAAAACGACATATTTGTGATAATTCAATCTTCAACAGTATAACCGTTTTTTGCGTAGCGAACAAATAGAAGTGACACAAATAATACAACATAATTAACACCAGTGAACACAGAACATTCTTCCAGATTACACCAAACAACATATTAGACAGGTTACACCAGTTCGGGGACATTTAAAACATATATGAAGGTAATTTTGCTGTGAGATTTTATCGCTAAGAATATTGCGGTTAACCAAGTCACTTTTGATGGCGGCCATTATGGAAATGCCAAGCAGTGCCAACTACATCGAATGACTACAGCGCCTGCATTATTGATTTGACAAATCAACAATATTACATTTTTTATAAAATTTATTCACATTTTGTTAGATAATAGTTATTGAAAACATTTTATTTGTAAATGTTATACTTTCTCGTCTACTCTTCTCTGACTATTAATAATATAATCGCTCCAAGAACCTTTTTATAATACTTGTAATAATTAATAACCTGTATGAACATATCGATAATTTCCTGAGACGGAGTCGACAATTGATTAAAATCGATTAAATATCGATTATTCTTTAATTTTGTTAATAAATCAATTTATTTCAATTGTTTGGATCAATAACTTATTTCAAATGCTAGTTTAAGGTTTTATTAATACAACAAGACTTCCTGAAGAAGAAAATATTTATAGAAAGTGAGATAATGGACCAGCACGGAAAATCATAAATCGATTGCTGACCGGAGTTAATCTGATCAACTCCGGACTTTATTAAGATCTTCAAGAAGTGCGAAATAATTAATAATTACCTTATTAAATTTTATAATTTCCATCAAAACAATAAAATTGAATTTATTCTCAGTCATAGACATTATAAACAAACATAAAATTTTTTTTTGAAAATTTTTTTTAATAAAATTTTTCTTTCTTATCTTTATTTGTAACGACTGCATACAGGGTCTGGTTACAAATTGGCGTCCAACTAGAGGGCTTAATATTTTAAGTATGGCAGCGGTTAATTAATAGAAAAAGAAGGAAAATGCAAAGACGAGCTACTTCGAAGAAGAGGGCGGCAGAGGCCGAAAAGGAAGTTGACATGGGGGATAATAAGGCAACACCCGTTGAAGATCTGGAAGTGTTACTACCCCTAGTGGAACATAAACAACCTGCACCGCCAGAGGAACAACCGGAAGTACCAACGCAGACAGGGGACGTAAATGTCCCAGATAAGGAGATAGAAAGGTCTAAGACCACCGAAGAAAGTAAAATGGACAAACTGATGGAAATGTTCCTACAAATAGGTCAAGATTTGAGAAAGGACATGGATGAAAATAGTAGGAAATTGAGTGAAGACTTGAATAATAAAATGGAAGAAACTAGTAAGAAGATGGAGAAGAAAATGGATTCCACTAACAAGAAGATGGATGACAACAACCAGTCAACCAAGGAAGATTTGGGTGGAATAAACAAAAACATAGAATCCACGAAGGAAGAATTAAGGGAAAATAATAAGAAGATGGAAGACTTGAAGGAAGACTTGAATAAGAAACTGGATTCTACAAGAGAAGAATTGAGAAAGGAAAGGAAGGAAGACAACCACTCCTTGAATAAAAAATTAGAAGACTTGAAGGATGACAACCGATCCACAAAGGAGGAATTGGGCCGTAAGATTGAAATTACCAAGAAGAGAATTGAGGAAACCAGTAAGAAGGTGGAAAAGAAAATGGAAGAAAATAATAAGAATTTGGAAGAAAAAATGGGGGGAAAGGTTGGAAGAATTGAGAGAGGATAATCAACTGCTGAGAGAAGAACTGAGAGAAGTCAACCAAGAGAACATGAACAAGTTAGACGAGAGGATAGAGTTAGCGAAAGAGGAGTTGAATAAAATGATAACAGACACGAAGAAATGCATCGTCAAGAAATTAGAACAGGAAGTCGTGGTTGTAAACCAGCAGATCAGGGAAGTGGACGAAAGATGTCGTCAGACAGAAAATGAAGTACTGGAAGTCCGAGAGGTAATAAATAAAGAAATTACCCAAGTCAAGGAACACCAGAGGACTAAACTGGAGGAAAATAAAAGTTTGGCCCTGGAAGAAATAAATAAAGTGCGGACACATATCACCGAAAGATGCGACGGCGTGGAAGCCGCTATGACGAACATCACGGGACAAGTGCGACAGAGTCAGGAGGAAATAGAATTGATAAGAAACCGACCAACTGGCTATAATAATTTCCCCATATCTGAGAATAGAGAATGGCTTAATTTCAGGCAATACAAGCGGAAGCCCATGGAGTTCTTGGCCCGCATAGAGGAATACCTGGAAAAGCATAGAGGGAACCGATGGGTCCAGAACCGGGAAATCCTAGACGAGTCGTTTCGGGAGGTGAATGACCATTGGTGGATGGCCAACCGAAGCGACATCAAAAGCTCTCAACAATTTAAGAGCCTCTTCAAGGCTAAGTATTGGTCGGAAACGACTAAAAACTTAATAAGGGATAACATATGCCACGGCCATTACAAACCACAAGTCGGTAGTTCAATGACGGCATATTTCCTCGGCAAGGTATGTATGGCCAAGCATTTAGAACCGGCCATACCTGAGGAATGCCTGATAAATAAGCTGTCATACCATTATGACGAAGAAGTAATTCGAGCGAGGAGAGGCAGCCAAATCAAAACAATTCAGGCAATGACCGAACTCCTCGAAAACTACGAGAACGAGGAATACTACCGACAAAGCCGGAGAAGAAACGATAGGCCCGAACCCAGGACGTATCCAAACAACAACCTGGGTACGAACAACACCAACACTGGGTACCAACGGGGCCGTGCATACCCGCAAAATAATAGTTTTAACAATACTAATCATAATAATAATAATAATACGGGTCCAAACCATGTGAACCCGAGTCGACCCACTAATGGTTATCAGGGTAACCGAAATCCCTACCCTCCTAACCCTAATAGACAGAGAAGCCCCAATTATGGTAATGATCGTTACCATAATAATAACAATCGTGTAAGGCCCACTAATGGTAATCCCAGTAATAATAGGTTTTCCCGGCCACGAGTGAATTTCATACGAGCAGTAGATGGTCGCCAGCGAAGATACTACAACAATAGAAGAAACAGCTACCGTGAATATGAAGATAGGCGGAGGAGCCTGGAACGAGACCAACTAAGGTACTATCCGGCGAGAAGGAGTACTAGTTTGGACGATGCTGAACGGAGGACCAACAACGAACGACCGGAAGACCACAGGACAGATCGACAGGGGCCCACTCTAAGCATCCCAAATGATGCTTCAACAAGTAGGACACAAAGGAACAATGATGTCGAGCCTTTAAACGGGCGCAGGCAGTAATAAATCGCCAGAACCCGTTACTGCTCCTAAATACTGGGTATCATAATAATGAGTTTAATAGAACAAATAATAATAATCGTATCACGGTCATAGGGTGTAACTACCTCAAGAACATCCGACATGAGTTATTGGAAGAGGACGACAATAATCCCACCAATAACTTTAATAATGAGATCATACATGTCAACGCGGAGGTAGAAGGCATCCCCGCTAAGTTGATGATCGATACTGGTTCAAACGTATCAATTATAAGTACGACTGAGTTGGAGAGAATACAGCGAGAGTGCGGGAGAACTTTACCAACGTTGCCATTAAACAATATTATTTTGTTGGGTGCAACCGGCCGACAAAATAAGACAATACGAAGGCAAGTCTCCGCCAGTGTGATGAGCTGCGGTATAGCAATAGATATGGAATTCTTGGTGGCGAGCGGGCTGCCGTTTAATATACTGGTCGGGTGTGATGTGCTCAGGCGAAATTCCGCCATAATTGATTTAAGAACTGAGAAATTGTCTCTGTTTACCAACGGGCATACTTGGACGGCTAACTTGGTGGGTAGTGACCAAGTCATTCCCGATAGTATCCACCAACAAATTCGCAAAATTAACTATGTACATCCTACATCTATAATTGAACAAAAGATAGACGACACCTCCAATGAAGACTTATGGTCACAAAAAATCCAGGAGATCAGGGATTTCCGGAGCGGTATACCCGGCGAAAAATTAACCTTAAACCAAGCGAACAAATTAATCAATATCTATGAAAAATATAAATCAGTCTTTTCTGATGAGCCCGGTAAAGTGAAAAACTTCCAGTGTACTCTACAGTTCCGAGACACAGTGGACTTTAACCGGAAGTCTTACCCCATCGCGCAATCACGAAAGGAAGCAGTAAGAGTTGAAATAAAACAAATGATTAACCGTGACATAATAGAGAGTAGCCAATCCCCATACACAAGTCCTATCGTGGCTATTCCTAAGAAAAACGGACAAGTCCGTTTGTGCCTAGATGCGCGTGAAATAAATAAAATGATCATAAATGACAGGACTTCGCCCGGTGAGATTGAAGAGATTTCGAAACGGTTCCACGGCACCAAGTACTTTAGTACCTGGGATACGGTGTGCGGGTACTGGCAGGTGGAATTACATCCACAGAGTCGCCAGTATCTGGCCTTTATATTCGAAGGGCGGAACTACCCGTTTAAGAGGTTGCCCTTCGGACTGGTAAATTCAGTCGCAGTTTTTGTACACTGCATGGACCAGATACTTGGCCAAGAAGCACTACAGTTCACCACCGTGTACGTTGATGACTTGCTAGTGTCCTCAGAAACTTGGGAGGAACACTGCTACCGTGTGGAACACGTACTAAAGAAGCTAGCGGCGAATAATATTACTCTAAAGTTAGCAAAATCTCATTTTATCGCCAAGGAAATTTAATTCTTGGGTTTCATATTGAATGACCAGGGAATCTCACCGTCGGCTGAAAAAGTCGAAGCAATTCAAAACTTTCCTACACCTAAGAATCGAAGACAATTACAGTCATTCCTGGGACTCTGTAATTACTACCGCAAGTTCCAGGAAAAGTACTCTGAACTGACCGCCAGATTTCAGGCGCAACTGTCATCCAAAAATAAATGGATATGGGGTACAGAACAACACAATATATTATCATTAATTAAACAAAAATTCCTTGAACCTATTATACTTCGCCATCCGGATTTCAGCAAACCGTTCTTTCTTAATTGCGATGCCAGTGACATCAGCCGCGGCACTACATTGTATCAGGAGGATGAGGAGGGCGAACATCTCGTGATCTGCTTTGCCAGTTGAGCATTGAATCAGTGTGAAAAGAACTACCACGTTACGGAAAAGGAATTATTAAGTGTAGTGTTCGCGTGCGGAAAGTTCCGCACTTATATCCTTGGTTACTCCGTTACCGTCCGGACAGATCATAAGTCAATATCGTTCCTAAAGAGATGTAAGTTAAGCCATGGAAGGTTGACACGGTGGATACTATTGCTGCAAGAGTATGACCTTAAATGGGAGTATATCCCCGGAAAGAAGAATGTCGTCGCGGACGTATTGTCTAGGGTAGACATTGATAAACAGACGTTCGAGAGGGAAAAGGAGAGTATACTTAAGGTATACCATATTCTAAGCAACAGCGCCGGTCTACAATCAATTTTGGAACACCTGACCACACACCAACGAGCAGACCCGAAATTAATATCTATTATATCAAGATTGGAAGCAGGGGATGAGACTATCGCCCAATATTATAAAGTACATAACGGAATACTGTTTTCACGACCATCTTTATATAAGGAAGAATGGAAGGTTGTTATTCCAACCCATATCGAAAAGGAGATAGTGTACAACTATCATGTTCGATATGGGCATATGGGCGCCTTAAAGATGGTAAAGGCCCTGGAAGAGAGCTGCCACATAAAAGATTTTAATCGGAAGGTACGAAAGTACATAAAGAATTGCCGCATTTGCCAACTCGTGAAGACCAACAACGAGAAAAAAGAAGGGCAAATGATTCCGATAACCTCTCAATCGAAACTAGAGAAAGTATTCCTGGACATCTGTGGGCCATTTCCCCGCAGTGGGGGCCGTCACAGATACAAATATCTAGTCATCGTGATGGACCATTTTACCAAGTTCATCAAGCTATACACAGCGAATCGGGCGACTACAAATAAAGTTCTCGACATCTTGACCAACCAGTACTTCCCAGACGTCGGAAAACCAGTTTCGATCATCACCGATCACGGAACACAGTTCAAGGGGAGAAAATGGCGGGATACACTACTGTCAATGGGGGTTCATACCTATAAAACATCGGTATACCACCCGAGCAGTAACCCGGCCGAAAGAGTGTTGCGAGAGGTGGGGCGCCTATTACGGACGTATTGCCACAATCAACAAAGGAAGTGGCAAGAATACCTAGAGGCCACAGAAGAATTCCTCAACCTGGCATACCACCCAGCCATAGGAATTACCCCATACTCCGCCATGTACGAAAGACAACCCCCAAGGGAGATCGAGGAAATATTGGAGTTCCCAAGAGAGAATAAATATATCTTTAATAAAATTCAATTTTATAATAAGGTGGCCGAAGATCAGGAGAAACGGCGGATTAAATACAATAAAAGTATGGGTAAGATCATTACCTATACCATTGGGTAGAAGGTTTTGTTGAAGAATAGGGAGTTACCCAGTTCATTAGAAGGGATAACTAAAAAATTGTTGCTTCTATACACTGGACACTACATAATCTCCAAAAACAATAATAACAACACGTACGAAATTAAGGAGATGGGTTCCAATAAAATTAAGGGTGTCTATAACCAGGCATCCATGAAGAAATATTTTGAAGAAATCATCTAAATTCTAAAAACAATATAAGCCCACCTTACATACTAATTATTTGAGAAAAAACTTATTTGGAAATAATATAAGAAGAAGGAGAGAATTTTTGAAAAAACCGTATAAATTCCAAAAACAATGTAAGACCACCTTACTAACCATTTATTTAAGGAAAAAACATTTTGACAAGAAGAATAAAACAGAATATAAAAAGAATTTAGAAAGAAACGCCTAAATTCTAAAAAGATTGTGAGAACACCTTACATACAATTATTTGAGAAAAAACTTATTTGGAAATAATATAAATATAAGAAGAAGGAGAGAATTTTTGAAAAAATCATCTAAATTCTAAAAATAAAGTAAGGACCATTACTAACCAAGGATTTGAAAAACTTTATGGGACAATATAAAGGAGAATTTTGACTTAACCATTTAAATTCTAAAAGGATTGTAAGAACACCTTACATACAATTATTTACGATAAACATTTTGGAAAGATAAATAAAAAGAATTTAGAACCATATAAATTCTAAAAACAATGTAAGACCACATTACATACAATTATTTGAAGGAAACATTTTGGCAATAACATAAGAAGAATGAGATAATTTTTGAAAAAACCGTAAAAATTCTAAAAATAATGTAAGACCACCTTACATACCAAGAATTTGAAAGAAACATTTTGGGAAGAAGATAAAAAAGAAACAGAATTTAGAATGAAACCAAATAAATTCCGAAAACAATGTAAGACCACCTACTAACCATTTATTTAAGGAAAAAACATTTTGACAAGAAGAATAAAAGAGAATATAAAAAGAATGTAGAAATAACCGCCAAAATTTCAAAAGATTGTAAGTTCACCTTACTAACCATTTATTTAAGGAAAAAACTATTTGGCAAGAATGTAAAAGGGATGTTGAAATATATCATCTAAATTCTAAAAACAAAGTAAGGACCATTACTAACCAAGGATTTGAAAAACTTTATGGACCAAAGAAGAATTTAGAAAACAACTAAATTCTAAATAAATGTAAGCCCACCTTACAAGACAATTATTTGTGAAAAACTATTTGGCAATAATATAAAACAGAATTTAGAATGAAACGCCTAAATTCTAAAAAGATTGTAAGAACACCTTACATACAATTATTTGAGAAAAAACTTATTTGGAAATAATATAAATATAAGAAGAAGGAGAGAATTTTTGAAACATTTAACTAAATTTAAAAACAAAAGTAAGACCACCTTACATACAATTATTTGAAAAACTATTTGGCAATAATATAAAAGAGAATTCAGAATTAAAACAAATGATTCTGGAGAAGTATGATCATGTCTAATTTCAATATAAAGTGTAAAAAACTTTCCATAAAATGATACCAAAGGGAATAAAAATATGTGATACGATTTGAGTAATTAAATATAATAAAATACAGAAATTTGTGTGGAATTATGAGGTAATAAAACTTTGAAGTGGTATGAGGAGAAATTATGACCTCATTATCAAATTAATTAAAACATTCATTCAAAAGAACAATAACCATGACAGGAGTAATGTGAGAATAATATCAAAATATGATGTAATTAAACGAATTAATATGAAATGATTATGAATTAAACGTCAATTGTAATAACGACAGTTATAAGAAAGTTCTAGAACATAGAACAAGTGGAACTAATAAAAACAGAGTAACAAACTAAAAATGTCACAAAAATATGCTACTATAAACCAATGCAGATTGTAATAAAAAACCAGAAAGTAATAAAGCTTTAATAACCAAAAACTTTATATGATAAGAAAGGTTGAAAAATGTACTAATAGAACAGCTTCCTACCATAATATCAAATGAATGAACCATCAAGTTAAGGAGTCAGAAGAACAACTGAGATAGGAATATTAAAATCTCTGAGCAATATAATAAGTAATAAGTGAAGTATCCCAAAGATATTTTTTAAATAGTAACATATGTGTACTATTCGGAATAATTTTTTAATCTGTCTGTAGATAATTTCAGCAGTATTAATATGTTTTTTGAGCAGAGATGATTTGCCTCTGTACTCAAACATATGTGAAGTATTGGACAGCAGAGGAAGTAGCGTACAGTGTCTCTCTGAAATGAACCAGCTCACAAATTAGGGAACGATAGGGAGGAAATATCCCAAGGAGAAAATACTAAGAAGAAATATGAAAATAAAATGATAAATATGAAACTCAGATGACTATTACTATCAAGGAAGATCAAGTGAGAATGAGAAAAATATAAGCTCAAATATATAGAAGAAAATTTTTAAAATGGAAGGAAATCAAGAATAATAACAAACCTAGAATAATTATCATAAGCAATTGTTCAGACAAAGCAAGTATAGTCTGAAAAAATCACTTCTGGAGAAGGGCATTCTGTAGCGTGACAGAAATTCCACTACTAATTAATTCAATTAAGATAATAAACAATAATTACATTACATATAATAATATAATACCGAATGAAATTTAATGAATTCAAAGGAATAAAACACAATAAATTAAAGACCATCATTACATTATATACAAACCACTATAAAAAATTAAAGAAATAATTAAGAGTAACTCATATTATAAAATCAGGAATTTACCCAGGAAGTTAGGAGCAGTAAACAAACTAGATACCACAAAATCAAGAAGAAAGAATCAGTTTAGGAGCAGTAAACAAACTAGATACCACAAAATCAAGAAGAAAGAATCAGTTTAGGAGTGGTGAAACAACAAAATACCCCAAACACAAGAAGAAAGAAGAGTAGAGTTTATCATCAGGAAGTAAACAATACCCTGAAACTTTTAGCGAAGAGCAAAGTCAGTATCAGAAAATAAATTAGATACTCCAAACCAAACATCAGTCAAGATGACACGAAGTACCTTGGTTTACCCAAGAATGAAGACAAAAGAAAGACAAGAATGAAGACAAGAAGAAAGACAAGAAAGAAGACAAGAAGAAAGACAAGAGTGAAGACAAGAAAAAAGACAAGAAGAAAGGAAGAAATAGTATGGAAGAAACACCATTATAAAACCTATTATTAATTGCCATAAACCCCAAACCCATAGAGACAATTAAAGAAAGTATAACACCCCAAAACCCTATAAAATTGTAATTATTAATAAACCAAAAGTGTTGTATAGTATGATAAGAGGTGCACGAACTAAAGTTATTGTGTGATAAAAAAAATAAACAAGTCTTAACAGTCCATGATGACTAAAGGTCTGGTCTGAGATAATAAGACTCAGTATATCAGAACCACCAGTGAAAGTGAACTAGTGTGAGTGTTTTTGGAAATACAATAAACTTAAAGTTGTAGTGGTACTACGACTTATCTATATCTTATAAAACAACTTTTATATTTAATAATTCACAATTCATAAAATAATAAAATGGAAGATTTCCAATATTTTATTATTTTAATGTCACTTTGTTATTACAAGACATTTGTAGAAATGATAATAACTAAAGTATGGGTGGACATGTTTACTCAATAAGGGGACAATAAATAATAATGGTTAAACCAGAAAGGACTGGAATTAATTTAAGTGTTCATAGGTTTAAAATGGCTATTTGTTCACAGCCATAAACTCCATATATTTTAAAGAGTTCTTAGTCAATAAGATTTATATGTGTTTAGAATAAATTATGTTTGTTAAATAACAGCATACATACCATTTAAAATGTTTCAGTAGGTATGCGGTGTTAATTAAAAAAAAGTTAAATGTATGTTTTCAAACAATGTCAGCAATATGTTCAAATTTTTAGAATGCTGAGTAATGTTCATTATTATTTTTATGTAACAGTACTGTGAATTAGATGCTACACATCACAATAAGTTTATGAACCATTTTATTTTTATGTCATAATAACTTTTTAAAGTCAGAGGAGGAGTAGGATTAAATTTATTTGAGAAAGCCAGAAATGTAAAATTCTAAACTCTACGCCATTTAATGAATTCACAGAAACCATATAAACCAGTTAATTCACTCATGAATCCTGTAAACTGGCAAGATTTAGGTAAGGCAAATCAGTTAACAACTACTGTGAATGAACCTATGAGTTAAAATGATAATATGGAAATATACCTTAAATTATTAAAAAATTTTGAAATGTATAAATTAATTATTTTAAAGAGGAGTGTTAAATTCGGAGTTTATCACTAAAAACCAGTTCAAAGGTTCAATTTATATGTAATTAAGGAAAGGAAGAGAAATATGACCATTTGAAATTTATTATAATGGTATTAATAAAAATTAAAATGGCAGAAAAATTATATGAAGGCGGAAACCAGTTTTTGAGCCTAGATTTCCAAAAAGAAAGAAATTTGGTAATTTTGACAATAATCTTAACAGATATGGACTACAATATATCAATTTAAATAGAATGAGATAATTAAACCAATGATAAGGTTAATAATTCATGAAAGTGAATAATAAACTAAATTAATTCCATATATAATGTATTTTTGTATCATGTATATGGGAAGTCGAAATTATTTTAACAATACTTTTCAAATATAACTGGGCCAGATTTTGACTAACGTGAAGGAAGTTAGTTAGTTCTTTGTTAATGATCAAGCCGAACAGTTTATGTGAGATTACGTTCCTTGAAACCGAGAAAAAATGGAGTACTAAGGTTACCTAATAAATTCAGTGAAACGAGAGTCACGTAAATTAAACACTTTTCCAATTAAAACTACAGAAAACTTTAACCACAACAGTGAAAACAACACCAACACTACATAATACCAGTGCATAAAAACAGTAAAACGACATATTTGTGATAATTCAATCTTCAACAGTATAACCGTTTTTTGCGTAGCGAACAAATAGAAGTGACACAAATAATACAACATAATTAACACCAGTGAACACAGAACATTCTTCCAGATTACACCAAACAACATATTAGACAGGTTACACCAGTTCGGGGACATTTAAAACATATATGAAGGTAATTTTGCTGTGAGATTTTATCGCTAAGAATATTGCGGTTAACCAAGTCACTTTTGATGGCGGCCATTATGGAAATGCCAAGCAGTGCCAACTACATCGAATGACTACAGCGCCTGCATTATTGATTTGACAAATCAACAATATTACATATTTTATAAAATTTATTCACATTTTGTTAGATAATAGTTATTGAAAACATTTTATTTGTAAATGTTATACTTTCTCGTCTACCCTTCTCTGACTATTAATAATATAATCGCTCCAAGAACCTTTTTATAATACTTGTAATAAATAATAACCTGTATGAACATATCGATAATTTCCTGAGACGGAGTCGACAATTGATCAAAATCGATTAAATATCGATTATTCTTTAATTTTGTTAATAAATCAATTTATTTCAATTGTTTGGATCAATAACTTATTTCACATGCTAGTTTAAGGTTTTATTAATACAACAAGACTTCCTGAAGAAGAAAATATTTATAGAAAGTGAGATATTGGACCAGCACGGAAAATCATAAATCGATTGCTGACCGGAGTTAATCTGATCAACTCCGGACATTATTAAGATCTTCAAGAAGTGCAAAATAATTAATAATTACCTTATTAAATTTTAGAATTTCCATAAAAACAATAAAATTGAATTTATTCTCAGTCATAGACATTATAAACAAACATTAAAATTTTTTTTGAAAATTTTTTTTAAATAACTTTTTTCTTTTTTATCTTTATTTGTAACGACTGCATACAGGGTCTGGTTACAATGTTATGATTTATGCAATTTACTGGGAGGGTCGAGACTATGCGCCATTTTACATTATTAATATTTTGCGCCATTATTATTCAAGCTCAACTATTTGGCGATACCTATGTCTAATGGAATTATAATAACGATTGGGGGTTTTGGAAGTGAGCTATTCTTGATTATGAAACACTTGTAATATTATCTTACTTTTTCAAGGGCGCATATATTGTACACTAGGGGAGTTAATTGTACAAAAGCAGAATACAATAAATCCTGTTATTGTTATCTTAGAGCAGAGTTTCATTTGCAAGTCCCATCATACTGGACCCAGCGCACTTTTGGCTTCTCTAGGCTCTTGCCTAGTTTTAAGTAACTTGTGGCCTCTCTTTCAAAAAAAAAGAAATATAAAAACAAAAGCATAAAAGGAAAGAGGGGTTACAAATGGTAGCAGAGCGTGGTTCATTCTAGGGTTGAACCCTTAGGTCCTTTGGTGTGGTGGGGCTTGCAAACTCGGAAAGAGTTTGGAAAAAACAATAATATTTGAAAATATTTTAAAATGATAATAGATAGATGCAATGGCAGGGTTGACATCCTATGTAGGTATATATATGTACTGTGTAGGAAGTATTGTTAAGTGATTTGAATTGTAAACCTGATGCCGCCACGGGCATGTGTTGTAGTTGGGTTTTGTTGTTTTTGAGATTGGACCTTACCGGAGATCGCGTGGGGATGGGCTCCCTGTTTATTGTATGAAGGTAAGAGCGCGTGCGGTTAGCGGGATGCGGTATGGCCCGACTGGAAGTCGGTACCGTCCGACTGCCATGGTGATAATGTCTTAGTTGAAATGTCATATGTTGTGGTTAGTGTTTGGGGGGTGTGGATTGTATGTTGGTGTTAGTGTCTGATGTCGTTTCTTCTTTCGAGTCTGGCGACTGACGGAGAGTTAGTTCTGGAGCGGGTCAGGTTTTCGCAGCGCTAGGAAACCCGGGGGTCCACTTGATGGAAGATAGAGTACTCAAGTTTTAGTTTTTGTAGGTCATGTTTGTGTTAGGTGTTTAGTGGGGATTTGTGTTATTATAGTTTGTTTTGAATTGTGCAATTCTGGCGGCGGTATGCTATCAGAAATTGCCCCACCCTCTTTCAGGCGTTCTCCAGAAATTTTCGCTGGTGAATGGATTTGATGAGGACCGGCTGCTGGTTTTCTTGGACCGGGTGCTGCAGTTGGCAGATTTCCCGGGGGTGTCCGATGGGGAGGTCTTGTCTCTTATATACCCGTATTGCCGGGGCACGTTAGCTGAGCTGGTCACCAACACTCTGCGTTGGGGTGACAGTGTTGATGCTTTCCATGGGGAGGTGTTGAACTTCTTCCTACCCAATCGACGACGTGCCCAGCTTAAGTTTGAAAAATTCTATCTCCTACAGGCCAACGGAGAGGCGTTAGGGGACTTCGTGCACGATATACGGAAAGCTGCCCGGGTGTTAAGGTTGGGGTTGCCCGAGACAGAAGTTATACAAGCGATTCTGGAAGGACTGAATCCCGAAGAGAGATCTCGTTTGGTATTCGCGGACCGTCCACGTTGTTTTGCGGACCTCGAACGGCTGTGTGTGGTGTCAAGAACGGTCCAGGAGGTTGACGAGTCCCGGGGAAGAGATACCGCAGATGTCCAATACTCCAGTGGTTTGTTAGGAAGATCTAAAAAGGACAAACATGGGGGTTGGAGGAGAACACAAGAGACGCTTAGAAAGCCTGAATATTCCGGAAGTAATGGAGGCTACAAGGGGGTGGCAAGTGTGAAGACGGTAACAACAGCTACAGCACGGAAAACAAAGAAATACGAAATTAACAGGGGAAGAAGAAATTATGTTAGGGAACAAACATCGGCAAGTAGGGAGCCTGTACCAAGGCGTTATTCCTATTCGGAGAAAAAGGAAACTTTAAAGGTTCCAGAGGAATTACCAGTGCCTAATAGAGGAGTGAATGAAGAAGGTGAAGCAGAAGTAGAAGAGCGGAATTACTTCGTGGGATCAATACAAGACGACAAGAAAGCGTCTGTTGATACTGAATTACCGGACTCAAAGAGGACGTCATGGTTGAATCCAGAGGCCGCAGAATTTGTTCCGGTATTGTTCGTGAGGGATCTAGATCCTGTAACATCGTCATCGCCTACGCCGGGATATGAGAAGTCACTTGATGGTGTATCTTCACCATCGCCAGTAGAAATTAATTTAGTCATTGCACATGAACCTGGACAGCTGGATTCCAGGGTGGAAAATGTTGAGGACGTTGTAGTTGCTGAAAGTGGTGAAGGAGAGGAATCGAAGGAAGAGGCGGAAGAGCGGTCTGCGGATGCTGCACAGGGAGGTATAGTTGTAGGTGTTAGGGGGACTGAAGAGTCTGAGTTTGCAGATGGACACAGGGATGTCCGGGCCGCAAGTGTGGTGGAAGGAGATGAGGTAGAAGTTGAGGAGATATTTGGTGGCAGCGTTGTGGAGTGTGCGAGTGAGAATGATGTAGTGGGTGAAGATGTGCAGACGCCTTCTGTAAGTAGTGTTGAGGATTCCGAGGAACGGAGAGAAGTTTCATGCGGACCGGGTGAGCAACTAGAGGATGAAGATGTGAAGTGTTCTGATGGTGGAAGTGGATGTGATGGCGATGATGTTGATGATAAATGTGTTGGGGAAAACGAGATCGGAGAAGAGGTTGGTCAAGAAGTTCGTGTAGGAGCTGGCGATGAGTGTGATGGATAAATTGGTGAGGAGCTGAGGGAAGATGCAGTTGAAGATGGATTAGAGGAGCAACTGGAAGATGCTGAGGAGGTGCAGTGTCAGGAGGTTGATTTGGATTATGGGGATGAAAAACGGGAAATTGTAGAAGAGCAGGAAGAGAAGGAAGGATTGGAAGAAAGACAAGTAGAGGAGTTAGATGATGAGCATATTCCAAAGCGGAGTCAAAGTAGTGAGGTAAGTTGCCTTGATTCTGATTCAGAGGAAACAAGTCAGTACAGCTCAACCCGAAATAGTTTCTCAGAGAGTGGAGTCCGAAAGGAACGAGTACCTAAATTGCGTCACAGAAAGGTAAGAAGAAGAGGTTAACGGGTAGCGGGTAGATGTTCCCCACAGTCCCAGTGGTGTTCGTCTACTTCAGGGTTGCGCCCCTGCCCACGCGAGCCTTGGTTTTCTCCAGTCATTCTCCTTTTCGGAGGGAACCATGTCCTTACCCTTATTCCTAGCTATTGACCCTTTAATGATCCTTGCCCCGTTTCATCTTCCCGAATTTCCTACCCCTCCCCTTAGTAAAAAAAAAAAAAACCTACTAATAAGGAGATAGAGAGACTTGCCGGAAGTGAGTAGATTGTGGTCCTCGAGGTCGTCAGTTTCCCCTGTTATAAAAGCAAGATGGAGTGATGGTGTGCTGTTGTTGGTTGTTAATAGTTGTTGAGGTTGATGCTGTTCGTTGTAGGGTCCGAGCCATGCCGCATTCCCCGGTTGTTGACCATGGTGTTTATTTTGAGTTAAAACTAGGTGGTGTGTATATATATATATATATATATATATATATATATATATAGTGTATTGATGGTGCTGTGGTGAAGTAAACCCCCCCCCATGCTAGTTACGGTGTAATCAAAATAATCAAATGTGAAGTAAGAGTTAGGATTAATGTTCGCGTGCCTTGGTGCGGTCCTCTCTGTCTGGCTAAGCGGGGCCGTCCGCCCTTGTGTAGGGAAGTGGGCCAGCCATATGGCAAGGATGGAGATGCCTTGTGGGTGCATGCGGCTGGTCGGTCCAAGAGATGGACGAGGAGTAGTGCGGTCACTCATATACCAAGGTGGGAGATACCTTGTTTGGTCTTAGGACGAGTATGTGAGTGGGACCGGTGGAAGGAGGTGATGGTCACCGGAGAGGGTGACGTGATGGGGCGGTCCCGTGGGGTTGGCATAGTGGAGAGGGTCGCATGGGGATGTCTGTTCTCCTGAGAGCAAGTTGCTGGGCCGACATAATCACGAAGACCAGTAGCTTGTTTTGGGAAGTGGGGTACACTGCAGGGTACCCTCCCTGCGTTTAACTGTGAGGCAACCAAGTTGCCCTTTTGGGGTGGGGGTGTGCCGTGTTTAGAAAAACTCGGCGGTGGTTTTTTAACGGGAACGGCCTGCCCGTAATTGGAATTATTAAATTACGTATTATTAACGTGAGTGTTTACGTAAGAATTTACGTACGTATTATCGGCGTCTGCCGTCGTAATAATTTACGTTCGCTGCGTTATCTTCCCACCGGGCCGATCCGCGCGCTCTCTGTGCCCGGCGCTTCATACCATTTTTTCAGCAGCAGGACTCTTCAGTCCAATTCTGTCGTTCAGCGTAGCAGCGTCTATATCCGGCTGACAGCGTCAATGTAAAAGTTTTGTCTACTATCTGCTACTATGTATAAGTAGAAGTCTACGCGACCTTCCGGTAAGTGTGTTAAGATATATATATATATATATAAAACTTACTAATTCATAAAAATAAATTGTATTTACTTAATATTAACGCAGATGCAGTGCGATAGGTATTGCAGTGATTTACCAGCACGTGGCAGGCAACAGGTTAAATTGTTTTATTTACGAGTATGTTTCAATCTTCACGCTGGCTAACAGATAGTAATCCATTATCTCATTAATAATGTAATAATAATAATACTCAATTCATTGAATTAGAATGGGGCGTAAGTTTTTTATTTTCCTGAAATGATTGTACATCACGAACTTGTTAAAGTTTGCTAGTTCCTGTCAGGGGGGGTGAAGTGCGTCACGAAAACTTGTGAATAACTCTTTATTTGAAATGATTATTATGTTGAATGACTATATTTGGATATATTATAGATTATAATATTTAAAAGTGTTATTTTGAAGTGATTTATTTGATTCAATGGGGTTCTATACATAAGTGAATTTTAGGAGATTGTAAACCGGGCATGTCACGAAATGTCAGCTGGGTAAATGAGGTAGTGTGGTTTATTAAACCTGTAAGTAATTATCGATACAATTGTGCAGGGTTTCCGATGTAGACGATAATCTGTCTCGCTCCAGAGGATGGCCGAATACCTGCCTTCCATGATATAGATTCCGACTTCCGTCAGCTGTCAGCCTGGATGGACGGACACACACTCGACCAGATCCTCTACCCATATGCTGCTAACCAGGTGACATTTAAGCTTTTTGAACAAAATGTTTGTGGCCGATAAACTCTTTTTGAGACACTTGTGGAGATGCTCCAGTTTGGGGACTTAGTTCACATGGGTTTGGGGACAATTGAGTTTACATGTTACCTTGTCATTGTTTTTTTTATTAAGGCTTACGCCTCATTAATAGATTAATGTCTATCTCATTCAGAGAATTGTAAACTCAGCCAGGGTCATGCATCACCCGAGTTGATGTGAGTTTTCTGTAAATATGGTCGGCATTTCCGGCCACTAAATTAGTTCTGTGTTAAGCATGCATGTACGGATGTATCTGTCCCCGTTGGGAAATTTTATGGTTAATTACTTTACATTTAATTGGGTTGCGTATTGGATTGTTAATTTAAAGGTCGGGGGAGGTGTTTTAACCTGTGGACGACACCTGTTGGTGCCGTTCAACACAGGACAATATCATGTCATATTTTGCTGGATCTCGTCCGGGCGCATGACCGTGCCTGGGGCCTAGTGGATATTTTTAATGAACACCTTAAGCATGTTTTAGTACATTAATTACATAGATTCTGCTTTTCGAAATTCAATTTACTGTTCAGCTAATTTTGTAACCTTTAAATTTTGCCATAGCCAGCACAGTAATTGTTAAACTTTTATTGCTCACAATACCAGTTAATTAATGAATGTTAAAGAATGCAAGACAAATCAGTACCAGTTATAAGTATTCATGGGTGGTCACGTTCCACTGTTTTTGCAAATTTTTTGTCAGGAAAATAAAGGAAATGAGAAATGCAGTTATGCAACCGGGCATCCATGTTGACCTCGTGATGGCACTTATTATTATTATCATTATTGAGATCCGAAATTGATAATTAACTTTTGCTTGGTACTTGTGTGCCGTTCGGACTGTTTAGGCACATTGACTTTGGCTGTTCATATACTTAGAATTTTGGGGCATGTCTACTTTACTCTTTTGGGATTTATTAGTTGGGTTTGAGTTTATTAATTGAAAATTTATGGTGGGCCGGATACTTGATTTGAATATGAGGGTGTATGATGACAAAATATACGCTGTTAACCAGGTGACCATGGTGTGTGCCATTTATATGTAAATGTGTATCTATGTTAATTATATGTTGTGTGTTATGCCTTATGTGATTGTTAGATTGTTATACTTTATTATGCATATATATATATATATAATGTTATGATTTATGCAATTTACTGGGAGGGTCGAGACTATGCGCCATTTTACATTAATATTATTTATGCGCCATTATTATTCAAGCTCAACTATTTGGCGATACCTATGTCTAATGGAATTATAATAACGATTGGGGTTTTGGAAGTGAGCTATTCTTGATTATGAAACACTTGTAATATTGTCTTACTTTTTCAAGGGCGCATATATTGTACACTAGGGGAGTTAATTGTACAAAAGCAGAATACAATAAATCCTGTTATTGTTATCTTAGAGCAGAGTTTCATTTGCAAGTCCCATCATACTGGACCCAGCGCATTTTTGGCTTCTCTAGGCTCTTGCCTAGTTTTAAGTAACTTGTGGCCTCTCTTTCAAAAAAAAAGAAATATAAAAAAAAAGCATAAAAGGAAAGAGGGGTTACAGAACTTTCCAAACCACGGTTTTCAGCTGCCTGTGTTTTTGACGACTAATTTCTTTGTGAGTTTAAGAAACAATATTAAAATTGATTTAATATTAAAATAATTAGGTGCTAATAGTTATTCCAATTTGCACAGTAATGTAAATGACGTATAGTGTGTCTGTTAATTGGCTTACTGTTAATTACCTTCGAACAATTCGTTACGCGCACTACACTTATAAACTACACTGCAGTACTGTTTTTTTTTTGTTTACTATCGTCGTATACTACGTTAACATGCAGTACTTACTCTAATACCACTACTGTCTTATAACATTCACACCCCTTTGCACAGGACACCAACTAAGGCTTATTGTAAATATGTCCCTATATATTCACACGTAATGTGAATGTTTGTCTCATTGCTATAAGAAATCGTTATTGTACACATAGACGCAGTGATTAAACAAACATATATAGACGTTACACTGAGTTGTAAACATACTTTTATATTTGGAAGTAACTGAAATCTTTACCCTCTCATACTTGTCCTCACCTTCTTGGATAATTCTGATATCTTTTTATATTTGTAATTTCTTCACATATACTGCTATTGTTATTTGTTTAGATGCTAACGGCCTCTACGCAAACCTCCCATATTGTATTTTTATTTTATC
Source organism: Magicicada septendecula (assembly GCA_034769895.1). Lineage (NCBI taxonomy): Eukaryota > Metazoa > Arthropoda > Insecta > Hemiptera > Cicadidae > Magicicada > Magicicada septendecula. Next base: position 484,051,165 of record CM068367.1, on the reverse strand, counting down.
ATTTTCTATATAGGTAACTCGAATTTTTTTTTGCAGCAATTATATATAATGTTGTGATGTTATTCGATTTGTTTCTTCTGCAAGTAGTGTAATTTCGTATATTCTTTTTAACACCTAACGCACGTTTCACTGAAAAATGTCAGTATCATCAGAGGTTTGTAAGTAAATTAATTAAATTAAGTAAATTAAATTAAAATGCTTACAACTTAACATTTTTCCAAAATACACAAAAATAATAATAAAATCAACAATAGTAATAAATTAAACTAATATATTACTCAAGCATAATATATATGGATTAAAGACGAAATATCAAATAATTATAGAAAAATCGACTACATTAATAAACAACTAATTACTTTACATCTTCTTTTAGCAAACACACTTGATTATCATACACGGATTAATAAATAGACTATATTAATATGCTTAAAATACTAAATAAAAACAAAACAAATAAATTTAACACAATAAATAAAAAACTTAAAAATATACTAATAATAGTAAACCTAAAGAAGATAACCAACATTTGCACACATTAAATAATAACCACACTTTTTCCCCTAAATTCGTAACTTATATAATATTAAATTCACTGAAAACGAAATAGCTACCCTAGAAACATCAAACAAAACAAAATCTTAAAAATGTAACAAACATGTAATAGAAAATATCATAGTCGAAACTGAAAACGCAATTAATAATATAGAATAAGAAAAGCAAGATAAAATAAGAACAGAAGCCTCAATGGAAATAATAAAATTTATCAAAAAATATAATAATCAAAATCGTCATATTAAAAATAAAAATAAACAAAATAACACCAATAATAGCAAAAAACACAAACTAACGGCTAATAACCCCACTTTAACCAAAACTGATAAAAGTAATAGTACAATAATAATTTCTCAAAAAAACTTTAGACGATAAAACAGAAGAATTTATAGTTAATAATAATTGGATAATATTAAATAAAGATCCCACAAATAAATATCAAACACAAATAACAAATATACTAAAAAATAGTACCCAAATCATAAATCCTAATGATTCTTTTAAATATAAAATGGATAATCCTTGTGCACCAAAATTAAATTCTCGAATAAAATTACACAAAATCAATAAACCTATCAGACCTACAGTAAACGCTAGAACCGCACCAAATTATAAAATATCAAAATTACTAACACAAGTCTTAAAACATAAAATTGAACTTTCAGCAAAATACAATATAAAAAATAGTATCGAACTCACGGAACAACTAAAAAACGAAGAAGTAAACAAAATACAAAATTATATTCATTCGACATATCTAACATGTATACAAACATTTCCATTGAAGAAACTATAAATATTATAATTAATAAACTAAAAACAAATAACGAAAGTGACACATACATTAAACAATTAACTAATATAAAGAATTTTTAGTACTTACAAGTACACTTCTAGGTATTCCAGTCTGTGATTTTTTAGTTTTTCATGCAAGATGCATTTCGGAACAGTTGTGTTCCATCCTCAATTGTCGACGACGACGTTCACCTGAGTGAAAATGTTTTATAAATGTTATGTAAGTTTACAAAATGATCCAATTGAAGATAGAACACAACTGTTCCGAAATGCATCTTGGATGAAAAACTAAAAAATCTCCGACTGGAATACCTAGAGGTGTACTTGTAAGTACTAAAAATTCTTTATACATTATTAAAGGTATTCTTTGACTGTTTCATAAAAATTAACTAATACTTTAAAAATAATTTTAAATCAAAATTATTTTCAATACAACAACAAACTGTACTATCAAACAGATGGCCTTGCTATGGAAGCACCAACCTCCGCTATCATATCAGAAATCTTCCTACAAAAACTCGATAAACAAATCATAAATATAATAAAATTAAACGACCCATTAGGATGTTACTTTAGATACGTTGAAGATACTCTGTAAATTTCTCAAAACAATGGTATCAACATAAATAAAGTATTCAACTCAATAAATAATTTACATTCCAAAATAAAATTTACATTAGAAGAAGAATTTAATAATAAATTAAAGTATTTAGACTTAACAATAAAGAAAAATGAAACATATTTTGAATACTCAATACACAGGAAACCTTCTCAAACTAATTTAGTAATACCAAATAATTCTAACCATCCTCCCCAACATAAAATGGCAGTATTTAATTCCATGATTACCGAATGCTTAGGATCCCATTAAATAACAAAGAAACAAACAAACAAAGAAATATTATCGAACAATTAGCAGTTAAAAATGGATACAAAATAAAAACAATTAATAAATTATAAAATAAAATTAAACACAAAATCACTAATAAAATTCCCAAGAACATTACATTTATAAATTCACCTATTAATAATAATATAAAATATAAAACCTTCACTTATTACGGAAATATAACTCAAAAACTAAGTAAAATATTTAAAGATACTAATTTAAAAATATCTTATAATATAGATAATATAATTTTTAATAAAAGAAAACCTAAAACTAAATCTAATATTCACAATAAAAATAGAATATATAAAATAGAATGTCCAGATTGCAATTAATTTTATGTGGGCCAGACAAAGAAAAAACTACTAGATAGATTCCTTCAACACCGCAATGCATATTGTAACAAAATCAATACGTGGCTTCGCTCGTTGTTTATCTTTTATTTTACGCCCCATTGTTGTGAGCGTCAATTTTGTAACAAAATAAAAATTTTGTTTAATTTATGAAAAAAAATATTATTATATATATTTTTTTTGTTTATTTATTAATTAACTTTTGTATTGTATTCGTGTAAATTTTAATTCGTTTATTTAATTTTTTATCAATTTATATCACTTTGTGTAATTGGAATTATGATTCTGCGTTAAATGGATTGTCTCCAGGGACAATCGATTTGTGATCTTTCTTTATTCGAAATGTGTCCTCCTTTAAAGTTGTTAATTTCAGCTGTTCTGGTAGTTATGTATCAAATATCATTTTATATTATTCTGTTTATAAGTTTAGAAATAAATAGAATTCAAAATTATAACATTCAATGGTTTTTATCGACAAAATATAAAATAATCGATTTTATATCGATTGATGAATCGACTCTCTCAGGGCGAGCGAATTCTTTTATACAAATTATTAATATTAATTCTCAGGTTCTGTTAATATTAACTGTTATGTTAGAATAGTCAGAGAAAGGGTCAAAGTCAGGAAAGTATAACACTTACAATTACAAGCTTAATGATCTAAAAATACAAAGATATTATTTAATATATAATGGATAGTAAAGTAATGTTTCGAACCAATCGTTGTGATGACGAAGCTAGCGGTGGACAGCAGAGGATCATGGGATTTCAAAGATGGCTGCTTCGTACCGCAGATGTCGTCGAAAGCTGCACCTCACGGAATTTTCTTCAAATAAATGTTGTTTTTCCAAGATTTCCTCGTCCTAGCAATAGTGATTAATTCCTCTGGTGATAGTGTAGTTGTCCTGGATCAGTGTTCAGTGATTCGCTTCGGTAATTTGTGTTGAATAATGTTTTTATTTCACTTCATTCCATAAGGTCGATAATGGCAAGTTTCGTCTTGATATTCGGAATTATCGTTTATGTGTGTTAATTCGGTTATTGCACCTTTTACTGTTCAATATTAGTTCACTTTCATAATTATACTGGTTTAATTCACTGAATTTAATAGTTATTTAAGGTTTTGTTAAAATTCGCAATTTTACATAGAATAGGCTTGGCTGATTTTCGCCATCTTTCTTATTCCTTCGCTTTAAGTGAATAATTTCGCGAGCTCTCGTTCTGATGTGAACTACTCAACGTCTAATAATCAACTGTTTAACTTTCTTCTTCATCCGAAACGTCTTAGCCAATTTAATATTAAAAAGATATTGTTTTAAATCTCTATCATTTCCGCTTACATGGTTGTCTTTTACATTATATGAATGAATACATTTTTACTATTATTTAATTTTATTAAATACCTAACACATATTCTATTTCTTTAGTTAATTCAACGTGATTTAATACCAAATATGATACTTTTACAATGTTTTTCATCTCGAAATGCCTTATTTACAGTATTTTTACATGTAGGCCTAAAATATTACTTCCTGTCAAATTAAATAGTTTACAATCTTTATGAAGTTATTTATTATTGAACAAGATCCCTTATTGAAATAAAATGTTTATTTTTTCTTAATTTCTTGTAATTTTATGAATTAGTTATCTTTTTTAAATTATATCTTTAATTTAAATCTTCCCCTTAGGTTATAGTGTTATTACATTTGCATTTTTTCTAATATTCCTTTATACATTTCTTCAATGTCCTTATAAAGTATTGGCACTGTTAGCATACATTGTGTTGGATTTACATTATACAAATTTCATCAATTTACTTAATTTACTGTACTTATTTATCAATTATAAGGTTGTTGAGATTTACCATTGTCCAGATTTTAGTTTTAGTTCACATATAATGTTTTATGACTAATACCACTTGCTTATACCCCTTCTGACTTTTTGTTCTTATACCATCTTAATTAAAATTCCTATACTTAACTAAATTAACATTTAGTATTGAATCCATACTATTAATAAATAACAAATATTTGAAACAAAAGAGTTGTACTCAAACTCAGACATTTCAGTCTTGATTAATACTATTAACACATAATAAATATCTTATAATAAAAAAATGGTATCCACGCTCAGACATTTCAGCCTTAATTAATACTATTAAACATAATAAATATTTTAGAATAATAAAAAACATTACACTCTATTTCCAACATTTAAGTATAGAGTTCACTGACTTTAATATAAAAAAAACACATCTGTCTCTTCATTATTTAAAGTATTACCGTACTTAAAACTAAATTTTCTGCAGTCTTGGCTGTTTTTATTTTATTTTGGGGATGTACCCTTTGTCACTTCACTTATTTAATGCCTACTCTTGTTGATCTTTAGTCATTTTAATAAATGTTGTTAGATAAAGAGTGGCATTCACTTAGAAATATTTCTAGTTTATTTTCTTAATAATATTCTGCAAATATTATTTCTGTATTACATACAAAAACTTTAAAGTTGTATAAATTCACTAATTCACTTATTTTATGAATTTAAACATTGACACATGAAGTCTATTTAACATAATAAAATAACTTGCACTTGTTCCCTGTTATTCCTTTTTCTTATCTCTAATCAGTTTTATTATTTTATAAGATCAAGAATCTTATTTATAGAGGATTATGAAGATTTGTTTTTTCCATTATATTAATAATATCCACTGGTTCACTTTTAATACTACCTTTAGACACTTTTGTTTATATCTACTTTACATTATTTTTTATTTTTTGGTGTTATACTTTCATTTGTTATATATACTCACTTTTGGGGTTTCGTTTTTTCTTATTACTGGGTTTGCTTTGGGGTATTTCCCTACTTTATTTTATTCTACTACGTGGTTTCTTCCAATTTCAGTCCTGTTATTAGGGATGTCGGCTTGTTCTGGGTATTGCCTTACTTACTCCTATCCTACCTGGGTACTTTCTTTATTTTATCTTAGTTTTTGTATTTTTTTTTATCACTCACCATATGTTGCATAGTTGTTTTTAATTGAGATACTTTCTTCAGACTATGAATGGCACTTTACGGTGGTTCTTAATTGCTTTTTATTGTATTTTCTTTGATTTCATTCTAATTTTAATTTATTTATGATCATTATTTCGTTCATTATAATGTGACTAATCTGTCATGTTACAATATTTAAAGCCAAATATTTATAAATCTAATTTAGCCACACATTGTCTAAATAATAACCACCCATTTCCAAACATTGAAAATATAAAATTAATTTAAAACATACAGAAAGGTCAAAAAATGAATATTTGGAAAATCTTAATATTTACAAACACAATAACAATAATTTATTAGAAGTTTAATGAAGAAAGTTGTGTTAGTGGTTATAATCACAAACAGAATTATTACTGTTGCACACCACCATAGAAAAATTATTCCGATTAACGCTTTCAAGCTTCTCAGCTCATCGTCAGATCGGACGATGTAGACAATGTAGACAATGAAATCTTCTTCTTGTTAATGCCAAAAAATGTAAAAAAAAGAATACAATAAAAAAAATAATAATAAAACAATCGTTAACTAATTGACCTAAATCGATTATCAGTTATTTTATATTAAAATCAATACAAATTCGATTATTCATTAATTTTTATATTATCATAGAATTATTTCGATTGTTATTAGTTTACTTACAAACCTCTGATGATACTGATATTTTTCAGTGAAATGTGCGTCAGGTGTTAAAAAGAAAATACGAAATTACACTACTTGCAGAAGAAACAAATCGAATAACACCACATTATATTTTTATTTTAAATTTTGTCTAAAAATTTTTCTTTTGCGTCTGTTTATTTAATATATTTTTTCATCCACTTTACATAGCTATTTAATTTATGTGTCTGTTGTCGAATAAGATTAAAGCAGAAATGTCTGTATTTTTTTTTTTGTATAAAGCAACAAGCTGTTAGTAAGTTATTGACGTTATTTGTGTGTTATTATTATTTTAGTAAAATTTGCTTCTATCTGTATTGTTGCTTGTAATTGTTCTTAATAACAGTGTTCTGTCTATAAATTCCTCTCGTTTCTTGTTAATTACAACGAACGTTTTAATTATGATACACAACGCTATCAGTACTGTGTCTGTAGCGTAACTGCATATAAAAACGTTTAATTAAAAAAGTTATCCCGCTTTCAAAGCAATAGTGTTAATTACCCTGACCAATGAACCCTGGCTTCTCAAAGCCAGCAACGAGGGGTTAATAAGCTGTATTAAAGCTGCGTATCACACGCTGCTCGTGGAATTCAAGTTTCTCTTACGTTACCAATTTTACGTTCAACAGTGGAAAGGACTACATTCGTTTTGCGTTATTTAGATGTGTTAACCTTCTGAATCCCGACCTCAGCATGTTTTCTTACTAATATTTTGGATCTACGTTTTTTGCACTTAAGCAACATGTGTATAGAATAGCTCAAAGAAATACTGTTGTTAAATGTTTTTAATTCGGCGAATTAAAATATTGATTGAAATGTAAATATATACATTAGTTTTGCAATGGTAACGTATAGGAGAATTTACATATACCTGGAAATGTATAGCCTTCCTACAATTTGCCGAAAATATTCCATACAATTATGAATTCTCAGTTCGGTGTAACGCGATTTATAATATCATTTAATTCTTTATTGGTTGTCATTCTATTCCAATAAAAATGTGTATCCTTTCGTTAAAGATTCCTATTCTTCAGTGTATACTTAAAAAATAAAAGTTATCTTGTAATAAAAACCACAAGAATTCCATTTTCATTTAAGTACACAAATTTTTTAAAGCAAATTCTTCAAGAAAATCCAAAGTTTCCAATAGGAAATGGCTAAGGAAAGAAACGTTATAATGCGACAACTGGGCGTGACAGCGGGAAAACCTGACGACCGCTATATTTCTAAAACAACAACAGAAAAAATGCTCCGTTTGATACGGACTAGATGTAGCTTACATTAAGCTAATGGACACTAAATACAAAAAAGTAAAAACAGGATAATGTGCAATGAATTTACTATGCATCCCATGCGATGTCATCATGTTTTTACGATGGAATCTGAAAATTATTGATTCTCTTTCTCTTTCTGTCTTTCGGTGGCATCGCATACCGCATCTGAACACCATTTATTCCAAGAATGAAACATTTCTCCTCTCGTTTCCATTTTTTCTGTTGCTACCTTTAATTCTTTCTTACAATTTGGGAATTTTCTCTTCCAATACGCTTCTACTTGTCTTATCTTATATTGTCTCCAAGAATTGTTAATATTTCTTTTGTATGTGAAAACCTACAAACCAGTAAATTCTTGTCTTGTTTATATATAGCTTAGTTAAATATATCTTTCAAGAAACACAATTGATAAACCAATCCTCGGATTTTCTTTTCTGAATAGCAACCGTAACTACATGTTTTATGTTCCAGTCATATTTCCCTAACATTGTTTCTGCAACCATATAAGGATTTTAGACATCAGCTATAAAATTTGTTTTAAAACGAAAAATCACTGTATTTAGAGCACTGTGAAAAACGCTGATTGAAAAGAGAGAAACAAGGCGCAGCTAACGAGCACGCGAAGTATGATCAAAGTGACAGGCGAGATTACAGAGGAATGTTTGTAGAAACAGAGTTACTAATAATCAACAGGTGTGGCATCAAAAAAACGAGGACAGGCAATTCCTGTACCTTAGTCGGAATACACGCACTAATGACTTCGTCAAACAATGTTTGATGTTTACTTTTGTTTCTGGCCAAAACCACGATGTTGTTTCCATATTTCGCTGTTTTATTTGTTTGCACTGTTTAACAAATTGTGTATCAATAAATCCACCTTAATGAATATTGAAAATACTACTGCTGTTGAATACGTGTTACAGTATCTACCTGTGAAAGTCACTTTTATTTCTTGACTAAACACGTATGAAAGAGTGTTGGTTGCCAAGAATAAAAAGTAACAGACGAACACAATAAAGGGAGTACACTTTTTTGTGTCGATAAGATTTAATAACGCGAAAACAAACAAAACAAAAAGACAACTCTTAAAACGGCAAGTGAAAATAATACTAAAAAAGATTGTTAAGCACCCGCCAGGACAAAGAGAGAATATGAGTCTAATGGACTAAAGCTTATTAGTGGGATTAAGTTATATCAGATGCTTTGAGAAGAAATAGATTAGATTCGAATTCTTAAATGAGGAAGTGATTTTTTACTCTTTGATGTAACTGACTTACGCAAACATGTAACTCATGCGAATATGTTCAATATAATTCCCAGAAACTCTGGCTATCTTATAATTTTATTATTCAGATTCAGCCTTTACATACAGTTTATTATCGTTTTACAAGTGTATAGACCGTTTTTTATATAGTAAGCCAAGTATTTATTCTTGGAACGTTGTCTTTTGTAAAGTTTCTCTGCCCGAGGGTGCTTTCATTAAATTATGTTGTATCACAAGACAAAAATAAGAACGCATGTAATATAGTAGAAGACAACTCAGACTTCTCCCTTCCAAAAGTAAGTAATAGGAAAGAATATTTTCATAACTTACATATACTTTGTTGAGTACAGAACGAAGCTTAGATTTCTGTACTCGCTTATGGAAACGTTCTAAGGAGTGTTCTTGCATAGTACCACAGAAGTACTCAGTACCTGCAATATCCGCTAATACCATTCGGCTCATGAACATGCATCTTTCCAGAGTCAGTATGGAAGTGAAAAAAGTAATTATAGGATTTCTAACAATCAATGTCAATAACATTCTAATTTAAATATGGTAACCAATGAAGTTACAAAATATAAAATTTGAAACTAGGGTTAAATTCTTTGTTGTTGGTTTTAAAAAGCTACAAAAATTTCACCCAATCTTCATGAGTACATCTGAACATAGGTATACATAAACAATGTAAATTCATGTAAATCATAATTGTCATAAAATATTTGTGGTACTTTTCGTGAGGCCACTACACACGTTTACACATGTTCGATAGAGACCGTGTGTGTGTGTGTGTGTGTGTGTGTGTGTGTGTGTGTGTGCGCGCGCGCACTCATGTTGACAGTTATTTTTAACGCTCACCACCCGCGCTGTCCATTTAATTGAACCGTCAATATAAATGAATCACATTCTCAGCCTTTTAACAACGCTTTTATTTGATAAAAATTTGACTTGTCATCCTGTCACAGGTTCATTATACTGAACGTTAACCGAGTGATTTGAATGCACACGATTTATCGGAAACAGTATTTTACGATGGAATAAAACTGGAAACAAAGTTGTTAAATGAGTTATTGGGTACTTGCATGCCCTATCAGTCCATAAAACAGGGCCAGCACGCCATAAATAAGCTAACTCAGATTATTTATTCACCTCCTCACTGTTGATCGATCTGCACACTTATTAACACCTGTGCTACAACGAATTCATAAATGTTGTTACAGTAACACAAACGCGCAGCTATCATCATTAGTGGGATGGAAGTAGCCAAGACACTATGAATATGATCGGGATTCTGTATGACTCTGCTCCGAGACCACTTAATGTGTTATTTTTTATTTTATAATTTCGTCTAAAATGTATGAATATAAGACATATACTGTACAAAACTAACGTTATATCCCAGCTAAAATATTGTTACTTGATTTGAAAACCATCTGATTTGAAAACTTAATATTTGGATTTAAATACACTACGGTATTTGTTAACCGAGCTAATTACGTTCGTAATCTTCTCGGATACCGGAAACGTCGGATAAGTGATACGTTTATTTTACACTGCAGTGGTTCCTTATAAAACCTATTGGATTAATCAATGTAACATAAAAACGAGGTAGCTTTGCACATTGAATCAGACAAGAGCATAAACTCTGCTCACGAGAAACTTGAGACATCTTCTTGGACCCACTTGGGCAACTCTCAGCAAGCGCGTCCACGACGCGGGGTGGGCCCGACTCTACAGAGGGGTATAACGCTGTCCCCTTGCCCGGAGTCACGGGTGAAGAACACATGATAGTGGATGGTAGTGAAGAGGAGCTTCGGAACAGCGGATCCCGCGGAAGCGAACACAGCTTTAAGGTTTTTATGAAGCCTGTGACGAAGTTGCTGCCTTACAATTAGGTGTTGGGTCATCAAAAGCTAATGGAAAAAACCTGACTCCAGAATTAGGGGAATGAACAGATGTTTAGTAGCCACTTCACGTAAAATTTAGTTTACTGTCACTATACAGAACAAAGATAGATTGAGGCCAAGGAAAATAGATACCGTAAGAGGTAATTTGTGGCTATTACTTGAAGTGCAGAAGAAAAAGATGAAAACAAGTTAATCTTGGCTAATTTTTGATAACATGTACGTAAACATTTAATTATGTAAACCACTATGTAGTCTAATTTTCATACATTTTATATGTAAATAAATACACGACAAAACACGGTACACAATAGTTTTTAAAGTGTTTTTTTATATTTTCAAAAAGCTGTAACTATTTTGCGTCCATTCTGAATGACGATCAAGAGCAGCACGATCACGCTGGTTTCGTGATAACTAAGTCTATGAAGTTAGATTTGCGTATCGCGCCTTTGTGCCATACACGGCAGTGCTTTCGTCAAGTTTCTCTGAACATCCTTTCTGTGTTGATGTATGGAACATACGTATCTTATACGCGTGTAACAAAAATTTAATTTCTGGAAATTGTTATAAAAACGCCTTGTCTCATATAACAATCCTCCAGTTATTAATACGGTATTCAACATTTTTCAAATGGACGTCTGTAGAGTCTGTAGAGTCTTATGTTCTAAATCTTTTGTCTACAAATATTCCTAGCCTGCTTCTGGAAAATGTATTGTAATATGCTTTTAAATGATTTGTGTATAACACTATTTTGCTTCGTGTATCTCATGCCATAAAAACATCAATCTAGTACATTCCACTTGTAATTTTATTGCACTCAAAGCCAATAAATATGATATCCAAAGATTATAAATATATGCAACAGTAAAAATCAGGGGAGTCGATTATAATCAATACTACTTTGTTCTTGTTAAAATTTTGTTGAAAGTATCTCCGCTTTCCTATTTATAGTTATGAATAATAAACTCCTTTTGTGATGCTCTTGTAATTAAGACAAAGTTATTAATTATCATATACAACTACACCTGCACTGCTCTGTAACACAACAGAATGTAAAAACATTTAACTAAAAACATCGCCCATCTCCCCGCGTTTAGAGCAATAGTCTTAATTACCCTGACCAATGAACCCCCGGCTTCTCAAAGCCAGCAAAGATGGTTTAATAAACAGTATTAAGCTGCACATCACAAGATGCTCGTAAAATGTTTGCGCGTGCGATTTTACTAATTTTTCATTAATCAACATAAATTATATATTTTTTCGTTATTCACAAATTACTAACAATTGTTTTGTTGCAACCTGTTAATTATTTTTAAGGATTTCTATGTATATTGTTACGACGGTCTACTCGATCGTCGTAGGTACAGTGGAAACAAAAATACGTACAAGACACCAATTAAGTCACTAAGTACCAGCTTTAATTTCCACAGTTAACAGTTCGTAATTAACAACACAGTCTCTACAACAAATCAAATAAAATTGTTCACACGCAATAAAATGTTCACTAAAATTAAACACAATTGTATTACAATTACCGTGCGATTATAAAGCACAACACTTAACTAATAACCACTTGAACGCGCACAGTAATATCGCTACTATAACTCTCGAACTAACTCGCACTATCCGTTCAATAATTCGCACTAATACTGACTTGAGCGTCCCTGAGTAATTGTATTTATAGTCGCCGAAATTCTAGACGATTCCTAATTGCGTCTTAGCGTCCGTATGAACTACGTAATTAACTGCGCCCTTGACACAGTCCTCACGGCTGGCGGCATCGAGAAGACTCTCGCAAATGCGTCTACAAGCACGTACGCCACACGCTTACACTCTGAATCTCCCTGGACCGTTCGATAAACACGTGAATTGTTCTGTGACGTCGTAACACTGCTTCCTCCTTAAGCCTGTTCGTCCCGAACTGGCAAACCGTCTCTGAAATAATACTCGACCTGGCAGCCTAGGTGGACGTCCTTGCCAAAGATAATTCTCCGGTTCTTCGAATTCAGTCTCGTGTGATCCGAACATCACGTTCCCATGAATGCGAGTCTTCCGCTCAACCACTAGTTTCGCTGGAATCACTCCCGTTGTGTTATGTACTGATGACCTAACCACCACTGGCTGATCCAAGTTTGTTTGGTTCTCGTCAACAACCTCTTTTGTAACCTCATCTTCCGCCACTTTTTCCTTGGGCGCTTTTATCAGCTCAGAAACAAGCAATAGTTTTGTCTCGACACCCATAGTTGGCTTTCCAATCACTTCTTTTGTCGTTACACTTATTTGTATTTCCTCTGCTAGTTCTTCCTCCATTTCCGCTTGCAATAAGGAGGGTTCCTCTTGACCAGACCTGTTGATTTCTTCTGTGGCCAATGCCACTTGCTTGATTGAATGGTTGGCAGACCCTGACATTTTAGCCATGCAAAGCTTTATCTTCTCTCGTCCAACCTTCAGGACCTTCTCTCTTAAGTCCACAACAAATCTGTAGTCATTCATAATGTCCGTGCCAAGAATCACTTCATCAACAATGTCTGCAACAAGCATTTGGTGGCTAAACTCGAGAAGACCCAGACGTACACGTATGTCTATTTTTCCTAACACATTGATGGGGCTTCCAGTCACAGACTGTATTGTACAAGAGCTACTTTGAGGCCGTCGGTTGCTGATTAAGTCAGGGCGTTTAATAGACACTGTAGCGCCCGTGTCAACTGTAAATGATGTTCGTTTACCTTCCGCAAATCCATTAAGGATCAGGTTTCCACTAGTTTTATGTAGCGTGGAATCTGTGTGCTGTTCTGAGGCTTTACTTCTCCAATTGGTGCGATCACTCCCTTCTCTCGGTATTTTCTTTCCCAACAGTCTACCTGTAGATGACCACGTTTCCCACAGATGTAACACTTCGGTCTTCTGTCTTTATCATTTGGTTCGAAAGATCGTTGTGGCGCTGCTGACTTCTTAGACTGTTGTTTTTGAATCGTCTCTTTATGCCGTCCGCCATGAGGATACTGTGGTGTTTGATCCGTTTGGCTACAACGTGATGGCATACTTTGATTAATGTAGGTCGTCGACTTGGCAGCTTCAAAACGGAGAGCATGAACAAGAGCGTCTTACTTATTACCATGCCGTGCCAGTCTTAACACTTGTTGTAATTGACTATCTCTGATACCGTCAATAAACTTAAGGAGAGAAATCCACTTCCGGAAGTCCTCCGATTCTTCGGGATAAGCCAATCTCGTCAGTCGGTCGACATTCGCTTCAAACTCTTGAAGGCTCTCCCCTGAACGCTGTCGCCTCGCTTTATGTTGTTCACGGTACACTTCGCACAAATGCTGGTCACCGTACCGTAATTCCAGAGCTTTAGTTAATACGGCATAGACGTTCTGACTGTCAGATGACACTTTCTGTATTAGTTCTGAAGCAGGCCCTTTTAAAGAAAGAATTAGTGAAAGGCCTTTCTCTCCTTCCGTCCATTTATTTTAGCGAGCGGCAGCTTCAAATTGGCGAATATAAGTTGCCCAATGAGTGCTTCCATCAAATGTTGGAGCCTTTGCGTAAACTGGCCCTACTACAGTTAGATATTTCTTATATTTTGAATCTTCATCAGCATTTATTGATGGTCTTTCTTTATCTACTTTTTCTTTGACTAAATGTTCGACTTCCTTTTTAATTTGTTTTACTGAATTTGTAATAGAATCTTCTAAACTTGACATACTTGTTTTTATAGTTGACACAGATTTTTCTATTTCAGATATTCTGTCAACTTGTTTGTTTACCTCACCTCGTGAAAGGAGGAATTTTGCAGTATTATCATCTTGTACGAACGCCTTAACATCGCCTGCTTGACGGCTAAATTCTTCTTTTTTTTGTCCCTCTGGTGTTTCATTTTCACGCTTAAGTTTCTCTTTTAGTCGTTCTTACATTAATGATTTCTGTCGTTCATCTGCTGTTTCTCTTTCCTGTCTGCGTTTCTCATCCTGTCGTTTCTCCATCTGTAGTAGCATTGCTTTGAATGATTCTATCATCTGACTGGTATCCATTGTTTTCCGATTAATTACGAATTACACTCGTCTGTACAAAGTGACCACTGTTTCCACTGTTAACCGTTCTATCCCACTTCTGACACCGCTGTTACGACGGTCTACTCGATCGTCGTAGGTACAGTGGAAACAAAAATACGTACAAGACACCAATTAAGTCATTAATTACCGTCTTTAATTTCCACAGTTAACAGTTCGTAATTAACAACACAGTCTCTACAACAAATCAAATAAAAATTGTTCACACGCAATAAAATGTCCATTAAAATTAAACACAATTGTATTACAATTACCGTCTGATTATAAAACACGACACTTAACTAATAACCACTTGAACGCGCACAGTAATATCGCTACTATAACTCTCGAACTGCACGGTCAATAATTCGCACTAATACTGACTTGAGCGTCCCTGAGTAATTGTATTTATAGTCGCCGAAAATCTAGACGATTGCTAATTGCGTCTTAGCGTCCGTATGAACTACGTAATTAACTGCGGCCTTTTACACAGTCCGCACGGCTGGCGGCATCAAGAAGACTCTCGCAAATGCGTCTACAAGCACGTACGCCACACGCTTACATTCTGAATCTCTCTGGAACGTTCGATAAACACGTAGATTGTTCTGTGACGTCGTAACACTATTGTATTAAATTTTTATTATATTGCGTTTGTGTGTGTATGCGTGTGATGAAGGAAATAAAGTATGAAATACATTAAAATCAATCAATTATACTCAGGCAGAATCACTAATTTTGAGAAACCTAGATATTTATCACTGAAATCAATACAGAGATTGTAAGTTTCAAATTAAGGTAAATAAAAAAAATCGTGTCAGTTGAAAACTATTTGTTTTAATTAACAATTGCGTACTTCCAGAAAGAAATCAGACAAAAGTACTCTATATATTAATACCGTTCTTAAACATTTTCATTGCTCTACGCTGATGCCCGTTTTACACTACTCACTATATCATTGCATTTGAAGTATTCATGTCTCTTTCTGTAGAGTTTCTTTAGTTTACCTTTAAAATTGCAATTTTACTTCATCAATGCCTATAAAAATACCTAACAATGCCTAAACATTTTTTCAGGACGTCTTGTCATGGGCACTTATTTGTCTACTGAGCTCATGCCTTCCCTGCCTTTCAGCCTTTATTAAAGCTAATCTTGACCGTTTCAGTTTACTACGAGAATTCGACCAGACAAACCAGAAAATGTGCCCATTTTTCGTGATAATTTATGTTTACATCTGTCAACATTTTTACTAACCAAATACCTTGCCACTTCTACTTTATTTCCGGTAATACATAAACGATATTGTCTGTTATAGTTTAATTCCCTGACTGATACATTTTTTTTAGGTTCTTCATTGTTATTCTAAGAGTAGAGAAGGAAGAGCGAGTCATGATTGAATAACCGATATGAACTGAACTTATGTGAAACTTTACTTAATCTTGACTGAAATTCTAAAGTTCTGGTTGGTCAACTGCTTGCTCCTTCTCTACAGCAATCTAATTTAAGTGAGGTAATTACAATCAGATTGTGTAAATTTTGGCTTACTCTGGTAAATAATTGATCTAAACCTACAGAGAAATTATGTTCTCTTTGTGGCTCTTCAAGCATGAGTCATAAATATAATTATTAAAAAAAAAAGAAAAGTAATACGTAGTGAATGGTTCACTTACTGTAAATTGTTTGATATACTATGAATTATATTCTTGTTTCAAGTGTCATCTCGAAATCTTAATTAATAAAGGCGATAAAATGTTTCCTATAATTATTGGCGTACACGCGCGCGCGTGCTCGTGCGTTCACCCAACTATCGTACCTGAACTTTCATGTACAGCAAATTTCCATTATTTGCACTTACAATAACGTACTTATAAGTTATAAAGTTCTTTACATGCAAAAATACATTCTCACAAGCAACTCTACGTGATTCATATACTGTTTTATTATCATCATAAGGCTTCTTATGAGTACATATACATGCCATACATGCCACGCAGTACGGTTTTCCGTTGCAATATATTACTAATTATGAAACTAGCAATTTTGTTTTATAAATATAATAATCTCAACATTGGTTACACGTCGCAAATGAATAAATTTACTACTGGAATGTTTAACTAACTTTTAACAATGAAATTATGTGTTGTGAACTAAAAAGTTATTTTATCAGAAAAAAACGAAAAATGACATACTGATCTCACACAATCCCACATTTTTACATATATATATTTTATTGGCTAATTTCTTTTATTGCTTACGTTATTTATAAAGATGAGTGCTTCATAAAATTATGATTTACTTTTTTATCTGTGAAATATTCACGATAAACTGACACTATGGCTTAAAACACAAATACTTTCGTTGTTTTAGCACCAAAACTGATTAATTTTGATAAAGTAAAGTAATAAATTAATACAAAATCTTACCCATGTTAACGGGGTTAAACGGTTCCCTATGTCTCTACGGGCCTCCCATCAAGCCTACGGTCCCGGGCACCACGTTATCAGCTGGGACAACGATCGTTTAACAACTATACGATCGCTGGGGCATAACGTTGGCGTAAGTCAATGTATAATTATCAAAATATTTATTCTAAGGTTTCATAGTTGTTGTTTTTTTCTTATTCAGCTTTAATAAATTTAATTATAAATTACACTTTATAATTCTTGTGCCTAGATCTGAAATACCAAGAGAAAAACAATGGCCTTCCTAGGGAAGAACCCTGTAAGAGCAAGAATTGTAATTGATAATAGTGTTTTAGAGCAGGTATCACATTTTAATTACTTGGAATGTGATATCTCATATGAGAGGGATAAGAAGGGTAACGATATCGAGAGAAAGTTTAATCAATTTAGTTACACCTGTGAACGGCTATTGAAGAATAAAACGCAGAGGAAGACAAAGCTAAAGTTCTATAAGGTCGAGGCTGTGCCGACTTTATTGTATGGATGTGAAACATGGGCTCTCCTGCAAAAAGATATTTTAAAAATACAGGCCTCGGAACTGAAATTTTAAGAGCAGGTAAGTGATGTAGTTCGAGAGATAATCTACGAAACGACGACATAAGGAAAGGCCTGAAATTACAGTCGGTTCTGGATAGAATAAAGGAATACAGGCAGAATTGGAAGTCCCATGTGGAGCGTATGGTAGACACGCGTTTGAATATAGACCAGTGGCAACGAGAGATCTTGGAAGGCCCTAAAAAAAATGATCAGAGACTCTGTAAAGTCGGAACGGGCTGTAGCCCAAGCCATGTACTGAAGAAGAAGAAGAAGTAGAACAACAACAACAACAGCAACAAGAATTCTTGTACCTTATACTACCACATGCGTAAAGCGTTTGGCACAGTTGTAATGAATGATCTGCAGACAGTAGAACACACAAAGCGCGTTTTGAATGGTTGATGAGAAATTCGTCATCGGTTTCATACAAGGTTAGTTTCATAAGGAAAGTATATGAGTTACTGGTGTATTTAAAATTAGATAACAGTGTTTGATAACATCCTATACTAAACAAACGCATAATCCAAATTTATATATATTTCAATCAGGGCTATTTGTGTGTATGTGTGTGTGAGAGAGACAGAGAGTGCGCGCGCGGGCACATGCGTTTACAGCTCAGAGCTAGAGGTCTTGTGTTGTTTGGACATGTACATACAAGCAAACATGACATGACAAACGTGACATATTGAGAATCACTTTTTAAATTGATTTAAAAATAAATCTTTCTACGTTTAGCCAAAATTATGTCTACTGTCAATTTGACCTTACTCAGAAAACGAAACCATCTGAAGTAGTAACACTGTGCGTAGTGTGTGAAAGCAGTATCACGTTGGCATATAGGAAAACGTCTGTTTATTATCACACAATATCTCATTCGTTCCCAAGAACGTGTAACATTATTAATTCCAGTTTTCAAATATTAGAGTACGATACTAACGCAACCTCCATAAAACAAAATCCTCTGTGGCTGTGTGGTTAAAAGTATAAAGAGACATATACTGGAGCAGTAGCAGTGGCAGTAATCAACGCGGGCTGTAACAATAAAATGGATTCTCTTCGAGTCATCATTCAGACTTCATGAAACGCGGACTCGTTTTACGATCGTCACAACTGCACCATATCATCTACTCTCCTGATTCCGCTAATGCTCTAAATATCAAGAACGGATAGTGTAAAGTCTCTCAAATTAACTTTGTCTTTATCGCAGAATCTTTTCTTCCGTAGCTCTCTGTTCGATAACATTTGCTGCGAAGTAACATGCATGATAAAAAGAACTGTTTCTTGGCGTGGGTACTAACTTATCATCTTATCACCCAGTCCAGTTAAGTTAAAAAATATTAAAATGGTATTTGAAACACTTTTGTTTTTGTTTTAAAGCATATCAGAATATAGTATCTTCGAAAGAATCCATCGTACACCTGAAAATTATTTAATTAAAATAAAACTGAAGTCAGATAAAAATACAGTTTCTATGTTTTGCGCGTTCAGAAGCAAAGACAATTTTTACAATTTTTATTAACTTCTAAGCTGTAATATTAGGGTGGCAGTTAAACTAATGACTCACAAATGCCATCACAAAGAGGACAAATGTAGGCTACTACACAGTCAGAGTTATTCCTGATTAAAATGATGTCACAAAATGTACTTAAGCATCTGGTTCATACACAGGAGTAAGCTACTAAACTCCGAGTAAGCTACTTAATTCACATTAATGAACCACGGCAAACGTACAACAATTGGAACAATAATACTTACAACTGGTACACTCCTGAAGTGGTATATTCTAATCACTATAGTACTTTAGATTTTGTATGTGTAACGTATTCTTGGAAAATAGATTATAAATGACATAGAACCACCGCACAATGTCAGTTGTGATGTTAAAATTATTGAACGAGAGAAGAGCGTACTCAGTTTTAACTCGACCGTTTGGTTATTGTCTGTCTGTCTATCTATTTCGGGTATGTCTCACGATAACTTATGGATGCATCAACAAATTTACGTAAGACGTGGCACGCGTGTCCAAACCTTTAACCTCGAGAACTCTATCGTTTTTAAGACTGATCAATCGAAAAACAGGGTAGCAGGGGAGGGGGAATTAGAGGGAACAAAATTTTTAAAGTAACGTAACATGAATATATAGGGTGGTATCAAGTTAAAAATATAATCAAGTTAATATAGAGTTCAGTTTTGAAAATTTCAAAATTTTTTAACACTATGCTCTCAAAAGTGTACTAAAATTAAAAAGAAAAAAGCAGAAATCCATGAAAGGTTTCAAATAAACAGAATTTAAACCACTTTCTGAATACAGTGTTTAGGTCCACAAATTTTAAACATTTAGGATACCGGAGTGCAAAATAGTGTAAAAACGTAAAAAATGTAAAAAATCTTGCCAAACATCAGAGTAACTAGAGTGACGTAACAAATCCCAATGTAGTGTCTTCTTTTAATATTTTTATCTTTAGGGGCACAACAAATTAAAATCAGAAGTACACATTTTGAATGAAGTATGAAGAAGTTCTGCAGCTCAGAGAACTTACTAGTCAAATTTTATTGTAAATCAATTTTAATGTTAATATAAGAAAGGAATTCTTTTATAAAAAAAGAAATTAGTAAACAAGGAAATAGTAAACAGGAAGTTATTTTAATGGCGCATAATTTTAAATATGTTACTTCAAACTTGAGATAAAAACGTTGAGTTGTGATGATGTAAGTCAGTGAAATAGAAATACATAAGGCTCAGTTGTGGCAATAATGTTTATATTTTATTTTAATAATTCTTCTAAAAAATACATTTTCTTTTTTTATTCTTCATCGGATTTTAGTTTTTGATCATAATAAGCTAGGACCATGTTATAAAAAATTCGAGCCGTGAATTACATGGCCAACAAAATGGAAGCTTCAAGGAATAAGTAGGCCTAATCCACTTATAGGCATAATGTGAATCTGTTACATCTGTTTTTTTATTAATACTACTTTTTTATTGATTTTATTTTAAATATGAAACAGCACTGTAAATTACAAAATTACTCTAAAAATACAAGATTAGGTTTCACAGTTTTTTTCGTAATAATAATTTTAAACACTATATTAGTAGGCCTACTTAAAAATTATATTGCAGAGGGTCCAGCTTGCTTTGTTCAGCATGTAAGATCTATGCAAAAATAATAAGCAGGAGACTAAGTAACTTAACAGAAGCAATACTGCTAGAAGAGCAAACTGGTTTCAGGATAGGACTAACCTGATAATATTCTCACTGTTAAGCAGATTATAGAGAAAAGGAGAGAGAAAAATTTAGAGACGCATCTACTATTCGTAGATCTTGCAAATCTTTTTAGAAAGTAACCAAGGTCGATACTGTGGAGAGTTTTAGAAAATAGAGGCATTCCATTACATTTAATAGAAGTGGTTAAGAGCATGTATCTAGTGACCAGGATACAAATAAAGCAACGGAACCCCATCAAAATAAATGGAGGCGTTAGACAAGGTTGGCCTTTATCAACCGCTCTTTTTAACCTGTTTTTGGATGGAACTGTTAGGATTTGGCTTAACAGTGTAATCGGAGGAATCAGAGTTACGGGAAAAATGCTTAAGACTCTGATGTTTGAAGATGATGAGATTTTATTTGACACAAATGAAGATGACCTGCAAAGGATGCTCCATTCCTTAAATAATATTACGAAATAATTTAATATGAAAACATCTAAAAAAAAAACAAAATGTATGGCTTTTAAAGGAATATGATCAGTTAGATGTAAAATTTTTGTATAGTAAAATTATAGAACAAGTCTCGGAATTTAACTGTTTGGGCTGTAAGCTCTCATATAAAAACGAAGAAGATATTAATGGGGAAAATGAAAAAAGAACTCCACGACGTGCTCTAAAACACAAGGCAAGAAAAGAGTGCTTAATAAAATTATACAAATCCATGGCAGTTCCTACTCTTACTTTGTGGCTCAGAAACGTGGACAATGTTTGCTATACAAATATCAAGAATTCAGGCTACGGAAATGAAATTTTGCGTTCCATAGCTGAGTACATAAAATTAGATTTGAAAAGAAACAATCAGATAGAGAAGACCTGAAAGTTGAAGAAGTAAACGGAATCATCAGTAACTATAGAGAAAGCTGGAAACAACAATTAGCAAATTGGGCAGTGACAGATTCCCCAAGGTAGCCTTATTGTATCAGCCGAAAGGGAAGAGAAGCCTGGGAAGGCCCAAGAAGAGATGTCCGACCAGTTTTGAGCCGGAACAAACTAAACTGTTTAAGCCCTGAAGAAGAAGAAGAAGAAGAAGAAGAACAACAACAACAACAACAACAATAAGACTTAACAACATACTGGCCATACGGGTAGCTTATTCGTTACTTACTTTTTGTCTTCTGGATCAATTTAAAAACCAGTTTTCGAGAGAACCAGTTTCCGCCGAGTGGCATGCATAATTTTCTTTATCCCCTGTGAAGTAGGGAACCTAAACCTAAACACCTACACCTAAACATTTACAGGCTACTATACATTCCACAGAATTCACTAGCTATCCTGTTTAAAAAAAAATTATAATTATGATACCAATATTGTACCTCAATATCAGCAAAGAAATAAGAACTATACCTACAGTTTTATTTAGCACCAATTTAGTATATGTTATTCTTTTTGAATTTATCCACGATCGTATTTAACCAAATAAATAAACGTTAAATTTTTTATAAAATCGCAAAACAACCTTAATGGTCAGCTGATGCAAATTAGTGTAATGACGATGGGCTGATGAGTAATTTGTTTTTCACGCGTCAGATATCCGGCTGCACAGAATAGAAAGTTTAAACTTTGGTTAAGCAAAGCCGTTGCCGCAAATATATTTTTACAATATGTAGTCGCATAGCAACCGCTAAACATTGAAGTCCAGTCAGCCAGTAACAGAGAAACATTTACATATAATATGGTCGTTGAGTATGAATACATTTGCACCGCGGACGAATAATATAGTCCATGGACAAATGATGGTATTATGGATGCTACAATTTCTCAGTTGCCTAAAATTCATAAGTTTAAAATACTTTTTAAAACGCATATGATTACTATTATAATTACGCATTAATATTAAGATTATTTTTCTCATTAATCCCGAAAACATACTCTATTTTTCTACGTTATAGGTGTATATACCAGTTATTTCTCCTGAGCTTACTTGATAGAGTGTCTTTCAACTTTCAAAATAACAAGTTTTAAATCCTAAAAATATCTCAGAATTATTTCGAAATATGTAAAACATTTTGTTTACTCATCGTTGAAATTACAGGTAATTTCTATTCATATTACATATGAGCATTTTACATTTGGAGGAGTAGCTTGTTGATTTCCCTATTACTGTCTAATTGAATTACGTCTAAGTTGCCGAAAATGCTAGTCAGAGGCATATTATTTTTCAATGACTATCACCTGATTGAATATTAGAGAAATTAATTAAGTGTTATAGCACGTCATCTTAATATTTATACTCATAACTCATAATTACTTAGAAAAACTTAAAGGTTTTTGAAATTGCTAGTTGAAAGCAAAACCTACATAATATCTCAAAAAGAACTTTTATTTTTATTTTTGTAAACAGTCGTAGTTTACATTGTGGCTTTACACGTATAAAGAAAAAAAAACATATATATTCTGACACTTAATTCCTAAGTCCTGTCTGTAACTGAGAGTCGCACGTATATTAGTTGGTTAGCACAAAATTCACAAGATTCATTTTTTTATGTAAATAGTATTCCGTTCTAGTACTTATAAAAATGCCATTTCTGTTTTCATGAAAAGAAAAACGAATTTTATAAAATTTAAGTTTTAATATTTTACATGAAAATAAACCAAACCCTTTCGAAAATTAAGAACATAATCTTTTGATAATAAGTTAACTTATCATATATTATTTTCAAAATTAATTTCATATTAAACATAACAAAAGAATTTAATAATAATAAAGAATTCTGCAGTGTTTCTGAAAAAGATACAATTTTCTCATTTATAGTGAGTATTTTTTTAGTACGTCTTTTTATCGGCCTCTTTGAAACAAATGTTCCGTCCAGAACTAAAAGACGGCAAATATTATGTGCTACTCATAGAGTGTCTCTTAACTAAGAAAATAACAAGTTATTTATGCATTTGTAAGTTTTATATTCTCAAAATACCCCAGAATTATTTTGAAATATGTAACTAAATTTTCTTTACTTATCGTTGAAATTACAGGTAAATTCTATTCATTTAACGTATTGTGTGGTAGGTAAATAATTTACAACTTAGTCTATATGGGCAGGTCCTGTTTGGCACGAATACGCTTGGTAAATTTGTGTACATAAACATAGTATCTTATCTATAAACTGTTTTTCAATAACACTTTTAGTATTATCTGAAAGGACCCAATTATTTATAGCATCATGACCAGAATCATGACCTGGCTTTGTTATACCGGAATTCTAGAATTTTCATTCTTCCATTTAATGTAGGTATTACGTTCAACACATTACTTATTTTTAATTTAAGCTCCCTGAGCTGCAGAACTCGCTCACTATTTTGAAAAAAGTACATTTATCATTAACGTTAAACATTTATTATTAAGAGTAATATATTTATTATTAAATAAAATCAAATTAAAAAATGTTATTATTTTTTTAAACGAGTAAAGTTTTTGCATGTATGATTCTTACCGTTAGTCGAGAAACATCTGGATGATATGACCATACATGGTTGTTTTTTAATTTTTTTTTAGTTTTTATGTGCTTTTGTATATATGCAAAAGGAAGAGATTAAAAATAATATTTGAAAATAATATCAAATAGAAATAATATGTTTCTAATAGGTTTAGAAATAATACCAAAACTAATTATTCTATATACGAAACTAAAATCTTATGGTGTTGTATTGGGCTGCCGTTGTCTTATAAATACCCTATATGCGTATTCGTTTAAAAATTGTGACTTACTTCAGATAACTGTTATGTAAACAAACAACAATTTATCTGACAAAACCAGCTTATTTGTAATTTACTATTATGTAAATTATTGTGGAATCAACACGCAGATAATTTTTGCGTGATTTTTCATTCGAAAAACTGTGAAATTAGTTGTTTACATGAAATAAGCTTTTTACGGTATTCTATTTACTTTCCGGTAGCAATGTGTCTCCTTATCTATCCGCCCTCAGTTTTAGGGCACAAACTGTAATTGCATATTCATATCTCACCTATATCTTACTTTGATGTCGTAGTAGGGAAACAAAATAGAATATTAAATTCTGTTGAAAACTGGAAAATATTTGTAACAGATATGACACAAGCTATCCATATCCGTTACTTCTATATCTAAAGAAGATCACGTAAAAATACTTTTAGTAACTTTATTAATAATTAGATACTTATTAACCGTCAATCGATGAATTTTTCGAGTGAAGGGTATATGAGGATCGGTCAAAAATATAATACAAATTTTAACTTATTAGTGTCGACGTTTCGACACTGCATACGCACACACACTCACATACACAAACACTTTCACTCAAATAATTGTTCTGTTGTGTTTGACATTTCTTTTGTATTCATACAGAGATCCTGATGATGACAATAAACATTTTCGAAACGTCGACACACATAAGTTAAAATTTGTGTTATATTTTTACCGATCCTCACAAACCCTTCACCCGAAAAAGTAAACTTTTAAATTAAAAATAATTTCTTAAGAAAATAATTTCTTAAAATAAATAAAAAATAATATTTCTTAAAATAAATTAAAAATAAATTTATAAAGATTTCGCGGAAGATCGGTAAATTTACTGAATGCAACATCTGTGTTGGCTGTTTCTGACAATTTCGTTCGGTAACATGCAATTCACAGTTGTACTGCATTTCGGATGCCACACGAACTCGCCTCACAATTGTCCTAAAGGTGCAATAACTTTTTTTTTCAAATTTTGAACTCAAATAAGTTATGTTAAATTTTCTTCCCTTAAATTGGCCACACTTTCTTCAACTATTCAAATAATAAGACGGCTCTTCAAAATTTAGCTTTCGATCGGATGGTAAAGAAAAACAAAAATATAAAATGTATTTTATTATATTCAAAAGGATGCATAAACGTGTACTACTTTCCCCTTTTCCACATAACCAGATCCACATGCAGAAACGTGTTGGAAAAAGACAAGTTATCCAGCCATGAGTTGACGTCACGATAGCTTGGACCTTGGTGACACGATGGCTCCCTTGCCCAGACGCGGTCCTGGAAAGTAAAGGTCTCGAATCTGTAACCGCCAGGTCACATGTACGGTCGTCCGCTAGTCGCATTGTGAATGTCCCCAAAGTCCGAGCCTTTCAATTACGCGCAGTCTACCCTGAGCAACAGACAGGCCCGTGACGATCGCCTCCCGTCGAAGAGGTCGACAGTGTAATGAAGTCAAATAAACGAATTTATACTACCAAATGATCCGATGGTGTTTGGTAAAAACGACCGCCGTCCACGCGAGACCATTTACGGCGCTGTCCTTCACGGCCACCGGCAACGGTCGATGTCTTTCACTCCCCCGTCCATCGATTTAAAGGCTCTTCGTCCGACGCAGTTCAGCGATTCATGACACAGTCGCAAACGTTTCCAGCAGGTGATGGGTACCACCACACACTTTACAAACGGCGGAAAAGACGATGACAGTCACCGAGTCTCTGTCAGGCACCATGGAAGAGAGAAGTACAACATAAGATGCCTTGGATTTGCATATCACAATGTGAATCGCTACTGCGCATGCGCCATGTTGCTGTCTCAAATAATATGTGTATATCAGCCTGTCGGATATTAAAGTTTGGATACACCTTGTAGTTGCTATCATAAAGTTTTCATTACTAATAAACGTTCCTGTTACAACACTTGATTTTCTGAAAGAATTTCAGTAAAATGATGAGGCGAGATTAATCAATTCCGTGAAAGTAAAATGCTAACGTAACACATACGAAGTATTATACTTTTGTTTTATTTTTAAACTGTTTCTAGGAAAGAACATTATTAGGACATTATTGTTATTCAAAATATCATTAGCGTATGACTGTGATACTAAATGAAGCAACTTATACTTCAGATCATCAGGCCATCGTAGTGGCAACAGTAGGCATTAAGCAAAGAGCAAATAAGATTAGTTCAACCAGAATTCGAAAACAAGCCTTCGCTTGCAAACAAAGAGGAAGTTCCGGACATCCTTTAAAACTTTG
The DNA here is from genome assembly GCA_034769895.1 of Magicicada septendecula. Classification (NCBI taxonomy): domain Eukaryota; kingdom Metazoa; phylum Arthropoda; class Insecta; order Hemiptera; family Cicadidae; genus Magicicada; species Magicicada septendecula. The sequence goes on along the minus strand of CM068367.1, from coordinate 484,024,140 downwards.
GCCGGTCGGCTGAAATCCATATAAGTGTACAAGCCTATAGCTTACACATGTAGAAAGAAATCAAACTTAATTACGCTTCCAGCTTCGTGTGAGGAATACCCTTATTGAAAGCGGCGATAGAATAGAAATTACTTGGGATCCTAACATTCTCTAGCTTCATCTAGCTCATTTAATAAGTAGTTGTAGTTTCTGTTTAATACGCGCTTGATTTTGTGTCTTTAGCGTTACACTGATAATTTAATGGTATGCATTGGGGAATTTCATGAAATTTGAGTGGTATCGTACAAAATTACTAACTCACTCTGTTTCCCCAATAGCGGTGCTATTTTTAAGGTGACATATTTTTCATATAAATTCTGTTAATACCAAAAATTAAGAACAAATTATTAGAAATATGAAATCTACCATGCTGTTAGTAAAGAAGGCTTGTAATTTGAACTTACGTGTTTCTAGATCATCATTAGTCTGTTGCTTCTGTTACACAAATGAGTTAGTACAGACTGTGGCCAAGCCATCGTATGAATAATAAAGTAGTATTGTAACCACAGCGTTTAAATATACTTTGTAATTACAGCAAGAATTAAATGTTATTTTTCATGAACAGAGGCTACCGAAACAAGGAATAAAATACAGGACACTATAAAAGTAATAACGTTAAGTGTTATAAATCACAAATATAACCTACTACACATTTCCTATATTCTTAAAAAAGTTAAAGTTAAACGTTTCTTAAAGTTAGTACTTTAATACCGCTAACTATTTCATTAGCTGAATTGTGTACACTTCGTTGTTTCTTACTAAACTGATGTAAGCATACGTCTACCGGTACTTCCTAAAGCTCGTTTTAAACTATATCGTAATTCTAACAATTTTACACGAGAATTTGGTGGTTATACATTCGTTTCACTTTCATTCCACGCGCATTGTGTTCTGTTTCTACCTAAAGGCTGGAAGTTTTAAACAACTAATTACAATGATATTTGCAAAGTAAAGGAAAAACTTATTAGGATAATAAACGTTGACTCTTTTACTGCAGTTTTTAGAAACAGATTTTATAACGTATTGCACAACCAAGCTCGAAGGTTTAAGAAGCACGTGCGCCTCTCTACTCGTCCACTTTCCGAAAGCTAACTAGTATTATATAGTCACGTATACCCATAATAAGTAATATAAAATCAATCAAGTGAGAACAGTTTTTTAAATAAACCTTGAACACATTGTTCCAGTTATTCATAAGGAAGAAAAGGTTTAGTCTCCTTTACTTATTTATATATAACTTTGTGTTAGCAATAAAAACGATAAAAATAATTTGTTTTCCTCGTTTATCTTATTCACAGGAAATAGAAAATGTAAAATTTGAATGAACCATACTATCTAATTATAAATGTACATAACTCCAAAAAATAAATTACTTTACAAATGTTTAATATAAAATGTAAGCAATATTATGATATTTGTACCGGATTACAAGATTTTCTACACATTGGGAACAAAAGCTATGACAATTTGACAGACCAAAAGTTTTATAAAGTCAAGATAAGGGCAATCGTGAATGGAGGAAACGCAATTAACACTGCGCGCCCCAAACGACAGAAATAATATTCAATTATATATTCATAAAAAAAAGTTTAATAAGTTGGATTTATGCCACTGATTTCCAAAGGGTAACTAAAGACGGGTAAGGTATTAAAAAGAAAAAACAATGTTATCTCTGTATTTCAGTTTAATTAGTTGATTTTAACTTTAAGGGAATGACAGGTCATTAATTGTTAGTAGTCAAACGATAAGCATTCCAAAAAATTATACAAGTTTGAAACGTACCTGAATACCTGACGGTATAATTCTTATACATTATAACGCTATTCCGTATGGTGGCACCGATGTCGATAAACTATAACCTCTGATAACGTCGTATTAAATTCAGACAATTTATTAAATGATTATAAATATAAATATATATTCTGTATGCAGAATATATATATATGAAGTAAAAGTCAGAAAAACCAAAATGTATATTAGTTAAACAATTTTTTCTTTTCAGTTAATTGTTTTGTATACCGCAAATTATTTAGAACTTGCTGAAACCATATGGTCTGGTAAAAGATATGAGTTGTGATGTTCATGTAACTAGAAAGAACACAGCACTTTAAGCCACTTTAAGACTTATATTACAACAGTATTTCATACAGTAATGTGTTCTGGTAGAGTATTTACTAATTTAGGCTTGTCTATGTCAGTAACTCTAACGACTTCAAATCTTACGTGTAAACGGTAAATGGTAAAATTCAGTGCATATTTAATGTTGAAAACTCTTTAATTCAACGTCAAAAACAAACAAATCGTACTTGTCAAGTACTGTAATCTTTAAATTATTCATTTCAATAAGGAATTGATATGTTAGTTTAAATAACTGTATTTTCCTTGCGTTTCGATAAAAATATATGAGTTTAATGTAACTTAACTTTACAGATAGAAAATAAAAACTCGTTTTGCTGTTACTCCTTGTAGAAGGGGATGATGGAAGGGCATATACTGACACGATCCCTGATACTATACTGGTGTGTACGCTTCCCCCTTCGAATATAAACAATCCACCTCGGACACGTTGATACACCCCTCATATTTGAGCGATTTAATTGGTGTCGACATTAACATGACAAAACTTAAATAACATTAATAATGGATAAAATGCTAATTGTTTACTAAAAGCTTAATTTCCGTAAAGTGATACTAAAACGCTAGTTCGTCAAAATGAACAGAACTCCTAAATTTAAACCTAAATTCAATATTAAATTTCGTTTTTTGTCTTTTTTAAATGCTTAATGTTTGATTTGCATTCAAATAAACCCTTAAAAGTTTAGGTAACTAAGTTTTAACGAGTTCAGAATTAAATGTGTTTTGATGGAGATCAGCGCTATAAGAACACTGATTTACGCCTATACGCGAAACTCCTAATCGTGTTCAGTAAAGTGGCAAAAACTCCAAAAAATGAACCACAAAAAAGTTTGTATTAAAAGCCGTCATTATTATTTTTGCGTGTGTGGGGGGCGTAAGAGATACGAGTCATAAAAAACGGTTGAAATGTGAATATTTTTAATCGGGAAAGAGAATCATCTCGTAAAGTTAAATAGGTAATCAAAAGGGAAGACATGAAAATAATGTGTGGGAGACAGAAAGAGGGCGGGAGAGAGGAAAGTAACATCAAAGAGTATAATTACATTAATTTTATAAACTTATACAAATTGTAATAAGGTTCTTATTTTTATTACTTTATTTTAATAAAATGTCTTCTGCCTTGTCTTCCTCGTCAGTCGTCTGTACAGACTTCATGAATGTTAATCAAGATTTGATTGTGAGCGGTTCTTAATACTTGCTCTGACATTTTATAACTTCCTCATAACCTCAAATCTACACAGTGCAGCCGAGACGAATATATCTGAAAAGTAGACAGTTTGAAACACCGCGCCTTAGGAGCTAATGACACTATGGAACCGGCGTGGGCAGCAACGCTCTCGAGCCTACCCTTATTTACAAACACAGACTTGAAGAATGATAGCCAAACTTGACCACACAATTCCCGATATTACTACTCTTCCTGTAGCCGTTACTTCAGAAAGTAAATTTAAAATTATTGAAAATTAATAAAACGAAACATAGGGTAAGATCAGCTTTACATTCGATTATTATTTCATTTGAACACAAGAGAGCATCGTATATTTGCTATGACATCATGAAGATTTGCTGTAAAAAATCTTGCAAATTAAATTTTTATAAACTTGTATGATTCGTAATAAGCAGAAATGGTGAAGATAGCACCATTGTAAAGGACATCTTTTACTCTAGTTCTATAATTACTATTAAATAATGTTATAATATATTCTACGTTTTATGCTGTCATTCGTTTTCTAAAACTGTCGTTTCCAAAATAAATTAATTAGCTTAACTAAGATTAAAAAGTGTAGACTGATAATTTTTAACCCAATCGTCAATGTATTATATTTCTGTAGTTTAAGTTGTTAACTTCAAGAAAATTAAAAACGTGTTTATAGCACGTTTTACTAACTGAATGTACAGTAGAATAATGAATCTTCCTAACATCTCTCACGGGGAGACCAATTCTCGGGGAGTGGGTGAAAAACATGTTTGCCCCCTCCCCCCTCCAGGTGACACATAACCTAGCTGCAGTCCTGCTTAACATTACTACACGGTTCACACTGATCTTCACGCGCCTTTTATATGGTGCACAGGTATATAATAGAGGAATACACGTATTACCACTCTGAAAATCGGAACGCAAAACTGAATTTCCTGCACGCACCTTCAAAGCGGTGTACCGCAATGCGCGTACAATGCCTTCACAACCCGTCTGTCTGTCTACCTGTCATGCTTACGTATACATATCCGCATTAACCTTATTTAGCATACCGTGAGTCATTGTGTTACACTCCTTTGAAGCTCAAAGTTAAAATTACGTTACATTCGCGTGTTGGTTTTTTTCTCCTTTGATGGTTGAAAACAAAAGATATGCGGTAATAGAATCCACTTCAAATTCGGGAAACTAAGTAAACATATGATATTCCCAAAGCTTTAATAGTATGGTCCTTGTTAGAACGGAACTCTGTCAAGGAGGGGTTTTTAACAAAGGAATTCACGAGAAAGATCTTACGTGTTAGTCAAGCACTTCTTTTGACATGCCGACTTGATCGTTTAACACTCCCCGAATTCTCAAGACACGTTTGCAGTATTTTGCCACTCGCCCAGTGCATGATATAATAAAATAATAAAAATTCGTTTCAGACGCTATTATTTTTAAAACAAATCTAAAACAAAAATTATAATAAATCAGAAGAATTTTTTCAAAATGTATTATGCCTTTAACAGAAAAGGCAATATACCTAAACAAATTAAAGATTTCATACTTCACTTTGTTTTTTGTATTAAATAATTTTTTAAACCCACTTTCCATATCTACTTTCCCATTGTGTATTTACTACTCCACATTTATAAAATTATTGTATCACTGTAAAATCTGTTCATGAATAGAACAAGTAAACAGATTTTGGCGTTGGAGAAAGTTGCCCAAAACATTATAATACAAGTTAAAATGAAAACGACTGGGCGGTTTGCGTAAACACAATGTTCAACGGGAATACGGTTGTAAGCGACGAAGTAATTCTCGACTCGTTAAGCAAAAAGTTGAGTTTCGCACAGTATATAATTAAAATTTAATCTAAAACTGCTTGTAAATTCAGATGCTTTTATTGTGGAAATAATATGCAGACCTGTCGTACCGCTAGTATTGTGTTAGCGGTAATGAATTTTATTTTGGTGAACGGAAGTGAGCACGGTGTGTTTCAGAATGTAATACTTCTCCACATGTACCAGAACTAAATAATATCAAACTGAAGTGTTTTCAATGTCAACAAATTCGTTTTAATTTGCTTGATAATCTTAAAATCGGTAAAAACTTGTAGATTTTAAAAAGCTAAATGATAATTAGATTCTGTTTTATTTTTCTCGTAGAAAAAGTTATTTGTTTAAATAACTAGATACTCAAGTTTCAATCCTTATAGGCTTTGTTTATTTCAATTGAAACATGACCGTATACGTTTAAACGTTTTTTTCTGCACCGATTGGAACTTTATTTAAGAAAGAATACATTGAGTCAATTGGGACTAATATTTAGGAACAAATACATTTTTTACCACGCTATATATATAATCCATCCCTGTACTATTAGTTTTAAGCTGTTAAGATTGATTACAATCAATTTCATCAAATACGCTTTCTTATCAATCAAACACTAATAAACTTATACACCTAGATGTAGATTTTACTGTTAAAGAGGAAAACGTTTAAAATACATATTTGCTTGAAATCGTAAAATTTCTAAAATATTAATAAATCTCTTATAGGCTGTTGGTATTAAAAAATAGTTATATCAAGTATCGTTTTACAAGAATGTTCACTATGAGAAAAAATAACTGAACGTTAGATCGTAAAAACTAGAGTTTCAACTATGGTTTTAATAATAATCTTTTTTTTACTGTCTTGCATATACTGTCCTTACTGATTAGTGGTTTTGATTTTAACCATTCTCGTCACCTTTCTCTCTTACGACGATGATAGGCAGGCGATGGTCTTGTTCAGTGTCACCTCTCTAATTATCGTGTACAGTCTGCATTACCAATTGTGTACCATACTCAATTCAATTTAAAAAAAAACCATGTATTAAAAATAATGTTAATTTGCATCTTAATACATTAAAATCATAGTAAAAAGGCGTAACATTATTTTTGTTACAACTTTTATTACGATCTCTATGCTTAATATAACAAAGGATATCAACATCATTCTTCCACCACCTCACTGCAATATTTGCAAATTTGCATTATTTTTTATTCATATTTTTGCAATGGTTTCTAAAAAAAATTAGATTTTAATAAAATGCTATTGTAATATGTTCAAAATATTAATAAAATCGTTTAATTTTTAAGAGAAAAGTAGTTTTATATTTGAAAAAAGTAAATTACATGTATTTATGCATTTTTAATTTTATTGAATATTTTTATTATATTTAGAAATAATTCTAAATAGAAAAAGGCCAATTCTTGGACCTTTCTTATTTTCTCGTATTATTTTTATATTAGTATTTTGTTTTTCTTGCACAAGTGAACTAAATGGAGTAGAGGTAATTTTACATTTACGAATTCTTTATAAACGACTTTCAGTGATACCAGTTTTCCAGTATGATTAAGTCAGATCCACTTAATACAACCTACACAGTGACCAAAGGATTACCCAGATTAAATTTGTATCGTAAAATTTGCCATCACCGGCTGTCGCTGTAATGTAAAAATTTTACGCCGATCATTATGATTATGAAAACACGTATCGTGGATGAGATGCAAACAAGAGAAATTAATTGTTAAACTGATACACGTTGCCAATAATAACACGGCCAACGCAATTAGTGTGACCATTTCTTGTAATCGGCGCATAATTAAACACTAACAAAATCACGTTGGCGGCACACACGCACTCCCTACCCCCCAACCCCAGCAGATACACTGTACATAATACAATACATAATCAATAAACTCGCCGGTCCGTCCGTACACGTTGCATTCAATGTGTGGTACTCTCTTACTCTCTCTCTCTCTCTCTCTCTCTCTTCATTATACTGATAATCCATTTATGTAAATTATACATTAATACGGGTACGAGGACGTGCCTTTACACTCCACTGTTCCCACCTACACTACATTAAATTTATACCGTAAACAACCTTTATATTCCTGTCTCTGCAAAAACCGTCGTAAATATTTTGTGTTTTATATATGTATATTGTTGAAGCACAATATTCTGCATCGCAAATAAATTTACGGTACAGACTGGTGCTGTTGGAACAAATATCTTGTTGTAGTAGCGTACGGACGAGGCTCACGGTTTATGGACAAACATAACCACTAATTCAGCGATTCTGTGTGCCAGACCAGACTGCACTTCACTCTGTTGTCACTACATTGATTGCTGAATTATTTTGCAAAGTACTGTGTCGACCAAATTTGTTACAAAACGTGATATTTTAAAAGTTAAATATTCTCTACAGCACAGAAGAGAACGTTGCTTTTAATTGGCCCATCGTCCTATTAATTGGCACCGACATTCAATTATATTCTCTTTGCAATATATTTTTACGTAAGTACACATTCGTTTGTTAGGTTCAGAGTACAAAACATTTACCGTCAGTAATATAGCCTACACGATTACCTTTAGTCCGTTCTTACGTACTCATATAAAGTTATGTTTAAGCAATAATAATTACATGAAGTTTAGCAATAAGCTACAAATTAAATTAGTTTTTCATTACGAATATTTACTAAAAATTATTTAATATTAGGTCTAACACGCAGCGAGGATAAAGGGCCTTATTCTTGCATATTTTACTCGGTGTGTTGCTAAAGTGTATACTTATACTCAATTAATCAGAGATTTTACTAAATATAGATTGAGGTTAAGTGATTTAGATAGGATCAGCAGTTTCTATAAAGATCCCCAACGATTTAATTCCTATTCAGGTAAATCCTTAAATAAAACTGATTCATTGGCAATCACAAACCGCCACTTCTTCTACTCTGAGTTGAATTATGTCTAAATTAACAGCGACACTTCACTGGGGTTGAGGAAATTTGGAGAGGTAGTACCTTTTTACTGGGTTGATTGGGCACTGATCGTCACAAGTTTTCAGAGTTGGATGAAGTGATATTAGTTCCCATAAGAGTCGCTAGCCTCTCTCTAGCCAAGACCGTACTGTGGGGTAAAGTGCCACATCCTACAAGACGTGATCCTGTTCGGAGGTGCAGAACAGTACGGATCTAGACCGGAAGGTCGATAAGAATTCCTGGTGGAGGGCAGCAGTAGCCACCAGTACCAAGTTAGGGCGTGAGGGAAATGATCCAGGACCGGCTTATCTTCGGAATATCGTAGGAAAGGATTTAGTACGATTTTGTCGTCTGTCATACTGCGTCCTATTGTTATAGGAATATATTTTCCTTCTGCCTTGCAGTTGGGTGTTGGGGCATAAGGGGTAGGGGAAGACAACTCTGAATAAAAATTACCGAGACTCATGGCCCGTAAGAAGGAAGAACCTCTATATAACTTACCCTTCTATAGGCTGGTACCTCAAAATGAGGAATAACACATTCGAGTTAATTTAATTTACTCGCAACTTTTAAAGAACACAGGAGGACGGAGATAGTGGTAAACGACTGCAACCCAAAAAGGACAAGCGATCTGGTAAGGAAATGGAAACATCTAGTGAACCCTGGTATTAAGTTATCACGAGACAGACATCTGAAGGTGCTGTTGTTTACTGACGACTTGCTTGTACTTTAAAAGCAAAATCTAGTTTGCTAACATCTGTTTTTGCTTCATCAGATCTGCAAAAATACAATATGAATATCTTCTCTATAAAAACAAAGGTAATGACATTTCGGGGGCAAGTAGCCAATAAGAAAAAAATAATTATTAATGATCGAATTCTAGAACAGGTGAGCCACTTTAATTATTTGGGAAATGATATTAGCTACCATAGGAATTATGATATTGACTCTTAAGTTAGGTAAGTTTCAGACGATCTGTGGGACAATCAACCGTATTATTATGAACAAGGTTCTTCGAGGAACAAAATTAATGTTCTAAATGGGTGTGAATTATGGACAACAACCAAGAAACAGACTGTAAAATACAGGCCTCGAAAATGGCGTTCCTAAGAGGAATTAAAAGGTGTTCTAAACTTGACGTTATAAGGAATGAGGCTATAAGAGAAGAGTTATAAATTTTTAACTTGAATGAAAAATTAAAAGATTACAGACAACGGTGGAGAGAATACTTGGAAAGAATGTCAGATTCCAGACTGGCCAAAGAAGTCTGTAAATACAAACCTATAACACACAGGTGTGTGACTAGACATAGGAAGAGATGGCTGGAGGACTTTTGAAGACGGAACAGAAAGTACCTTGCCTATGCGGTGTTGTGAAGACGATGATGATGATTTCGACAGCGGAACAAATTGAGACATTTCGGATACATAGATACTGCGTACAGTAAGATCGCACGGAACATTCACTGCTGTACAGGATATAACCGTTATCGACTGAATTTAGAATACGTTTTTACTTCCATGTTCCATAAGGAAATGGAAGTATGGTGATGGCGAAAAAAATCGTGTGAGAGATAAGGGTTGATTCTGATTGTACTACTCTCAAAACATGAAGAAAAGTCATTTTTTGAATAGTGTGTGTGTGTGTGTGTGTGTGTGTGTGTGTGTGGAATTTTTTTCTATGGCGAACGATAACTGCCTCAAATTCAAACACAATCAAATAATGTTTTGCACATGTGCCTGAGTTGTAGAAGACTCAATACCTGTTGATTTTCGTGAAGATCGGTTAAGGGGAAGGGGTAATTTACCTGCAACGTTTTATGTTAAAACAGGAGTAATTTTTCCTATGACGAACGATAACTGCCGTAAATTCAAACAGAATCAAATAGTTTCTTACATATGTGCCTGAATTGTAGAGAACTGAAGGCTTATTGATTTTGGTGAAGATCAGTTAAGGGGGAAAGGGTAGTTTACCTGCAACGTTTCATGTTTTAACAAGAGTAAAGTACTTAATTTTGATAAATAATGTGTCATAAAAAGAAGGTGATAATAATCCACTGTAGGAACGTAGATGAAATATCTATAAATGAAAATGATAGTTGAAGGGGAGGGGATAATTTTTATTTATATGTCATGTGTACTACGTTATCGCCAACAAATGAGTAGTTTGTTGTTAAAATTCATTCCCGGGCTGTTTGGCCGTGGTCCAATGTTTTCTACAAAACCGGACATTTCGGCAGTGCTATCGACTGCCATCATCAGTGAAAATCCAGTGCGCTAACGTGAGGTGGTATACGTTAGTGACCACAGTACTGTGGTTAAGGCTGAAACAAGAAGTAGAAAGAAGTAGTTTCTATGGAAATATTTCATTTAGAAAATGATTTTAAATATAAATCGTAGAAGATGGAAGTCATGTGTGGTTCTCCATACCTATTTTATGTGTACTACGCTATCCGCAACAACAAAACTAGTTTGTTGTTAAAATTCCTTCCCGGGTGATTTGGCCGTTGTCCAATGTTTTCTGGAAAACCAGACGTTTCGGCAGTGCCATCGATTGCCATTATAAGTGAAAATCGAATGCGCTAACGTTAGCTGGTATACGTTAGTGACCACAGTAGTGTGGTTAAGGCTGAAGAAAAAATTAGTTTCTATGGAAAAATATTTCATATCGAAAATGATTTTAAATATAGATCTTAGAACACGGAAGTCATTTATGGTTCTCCATACCGATATTTATAATTCGTTTTCATTTTGCTTAGGCATATAGGAACAACTCGTTTTTAATTGCATTAATTACTTATCAATTCGTAACACAGTCTCGTGTTAACAAAAACTATCAAATTACTTTTATAAATATTCTTAAATATATGCCGGTGATTTCCATTACAAAAACATGCATGCTTACAATTTTGGAATGCATATTCGGTACTCATAGAAGAACTTTATCCATACACAAACAGAAAACAAAGCAAAATAGAAAAACGCATATTCTTACGCCCAGAGATAGGCAACCTGCATGACGTGTGAGTCATTGGCAAGTTCAGCTTCCAGTTACTACGCAATTATTATCGACGCGTCATCCAGAAAATGGCAGATTCTTCTTGAAGCTTGGCGGAGTATAAACATAAGCGGCCAGCGGCCGGCCAAGTTCAGTTTTGGATCCGCGATACTAGAATAGGTACGTTATCAGAGCTATTAGTATATTAAAGTGATTATTGTGTATTATTCAGTGCGACACTGTTAATGAGATGACATTTATTGTTTTTATATTAGTGTCCGTTAGATATTCTTCAGCTTGTAGAATTGTTGTGTATAAGTGTCTTTATTTATTTTTAACTGTTAATAAATTTGTAATTAGCGATTTTATCTGGTGTCAATTATTCTGTTTTTATTGTTCAACACAAGGATCCGTGCTAGCGTCTCAATAATTTGTTTAGACACATTCGAATACACACTCATATCAATTACTTCTGAATAATTTATTTAACAAATTATTAAATTTATCCCTGCGAATTAACAAAATCAAAATTAAATTATGTTGTCTTTTGCTGTATGTACTGATCGTGAATTCGACAAATCAGTGACGTAAGTGGGAATAATACAGATTACTACGTACAAGATTGCACTACCATAACGCTGTTAGATATTATCTCGGGATCATTGCGATTCTTATTGTCTACAAGTTTGAGCGAACATTTCGCTTTCTGGCGTATAAGTTTTGTTCTAGGATACTGCGTGAGTCGATGCGATGGCGTTAGTCACATTTGCGCTGAGGGTTGATGGGAGCGCGCGGTAGGAAGAGACGAGCATTTCAATGCTGAAAGCACGTTACGCGTAATGAACTGTGAGTAGACCGTAGTCGAGATTATGACAAGATTGTGCGGCCGTTGTACGCGCGCAGACACTTAGCTTCATACCATACGCTTTACATTAAAAGGACATTAAATATGTTGTACTAATTACTGAAACGACTACTTAAAGATTTTTAACGTTAATGCATTTTCCCTCTTCAACAGATTTCCGTCATAGACAATTAAGCAAGAATAAATGACGGAGAGAAGCGCCTGATAGATTTTATGTAAAGTACATGTCACATACGAGGATTATAAAAGTGAAAATATTTGCTTCCTGACAGCCCTAACAATATCAGAACGGTAGTGTTTACTGCCCGCATGATTACATGCAAGAGAAATAATAACAAGAGGACAAAAGCGGAAGATATATATTACATGCAGTTCAAACATTAGTTCGGATCACAAATAACTGCATGTGTAGAACAGATTAAAACTCAATTTCTTTTATAGAATTAATTATTTCAGACGGATGCGCAAGTCCGTTCATGTGTGTGTACATGACACAGAGATTGTTATAACAAAATAAAGACAAATCCTAAACAAATAGGTACCCAAATAAACTGTTAAATTTGGTTTACAACAAGAGAAAACTTGTGTACACCAAACGTTATTTAGCATGTAAAATATTAACTTATTTGACACCTTCTTAGCATCAAAATTTTGCCATTATTGCTTGTTATTAATACTATTGATGTCGTTTTTCCAGATTTGATATATAAACAAATTAATCAAATGTTTTACGTCAATTACATTATCATTTTATTAATAACAAATACTTTGTCTCGGCGTTATGTATCAAGCTTTATGATATTGCGAAATAAGTTTTTTTTATATTGTTTAATATTCATTAAAAGTCAACGTTTCTTATAAAAATTATTCGGGACACTTAATATTATTTTTTATTTAGCTTTCGGTAATAGATACACACTTTTTCAATATCACATAATGCAATTTTAGAATTATTATTCCATAAATCCTCTTTACAATAATATTTGCTGTTACTTCCTTGATCAACAAAACACAATCCAAGTTTAATCTGGCAAGTGTGTAATTAAAAATAAGTGCTACTACATTCAGAATTTCATAATTTTGTTTCAATAAGCAGTGGTCAGTCCATTAAAAAAAAGTGTTTAATAAATCTATTTCTATTAAAATATTTGAAGAATTTCCCGTTTATAAAAATTTTATACTTTACTTTATTATAACGTAAAATTAAAAATGAACTGACACATACTAATATTTCCGGTACTAAACTTGTTTTTCACTTATTCCCACTCTGATGTTATACATAGCACCCTAGTTTTTTTATATTACCATTTTATATAGTTGGCAGAACTAACAATGTCTGTCTGTCTACATAGATTTATTTTATTCGTTCTGGTTTTTTATCTTTTTCATTTCCATATTTACTGTACACTGATTATTGCATTTATATAAATACGTCGTCTTTTCGTACACATGTGTGAGTGATTTTAAATATCTTATAAAAAACAAAACATATATTTTTTATGTCTTCTTGCATCATATAAAAAGTAGTTGACTAAGTTTTAGGAATTCAAGTTCAATTTCTGTAAAACTACATGAATTATTTGACTTTTCATTTTCATTTATTTAAATTCATTTAAGTGTCCTGCAGAAGGTGTCTTTCTCCCGACTGTACACACGATTTCTTTTCTTGCACATGTTTATGTAATTCAATTGTCTTTTTAAGAAACTGTAATTATACCAATTACCACCTAATATGATTTAACAATTATATTCCTTTTTTATAGTTTATGTTGCTGAAAGCTAAAGTCATAACAAATTAGAATCCACATACAGTGGATTCGTAATATGACATACGTATGATTGAATCAAATATGAACATCACGTCAATATAAATTACTTTCACTGTGGAAGCTAAAATATTTACTTTTTAAAGTAGAACAAACTATCAAAACAATATTCTACCTGTACGTACACTATATAATTCAATAAAGGACTCTAACAGAAATAAGTGTAAAGAATGCGCTGGATTTTTAACAAAAATTATTGCTTTAAAAGCTCCTTCCATATAACCATTTTGCAGTCCTCTGTATATGCCAGTAAGTTCTCCTTAACAAAATAACTGCACAGATTATTGCATTTACGTGTTTACAAATGAAAACACAGATTCTACTTTTTTCCAGATATGCTTTGGAAGGGACTTGTCCTACGGCTCTGAAAATTACAATGCATTTTCTTAATTTTGGGTATACAATTACTTTGAACATGTACTTTACTTTAATGTGGTTTCAACTTAACGATTACTTTAAATCAGCGCTGTACAAACACCCAGCTCTACGTATCGTGGGCCTAAAGGTGTGTTTTCGTCCTCTACTGACTGAATGTAACGATGTTTGTCATTTGTAAATTTTACTTGTCTTAAAAATATTTAAAAATTTCTACTTTGATAAAATGAATTGTCATAGAAGCACTCAATCTGTTACTGAACAAAAGTATCTGACAAATTATTGGAAGCTGGCCTTTCTACACTATAAAGGGAAACCGCGATAATAGAATTTATATTCACCATTTTGATTTCTTCACTAATTTGAAACGTATGTTGGTTCAGTAAAACTACTATGAATCAAACTAACTGTATAAAACTAAGGAAACTAGCAGAAATAAAAGTTTTCATACCAAAACGCATTTGTTAGAAGCGTTCCCGTTTCAAAATGTCAGCTCCCAAAAGTAAACAATAACAAGGTTAGGCACCGACTTTCCAAACTAAGCAAGGATGATAACCATAAATATTTTAAATTGTTGGTTTTAACGGAAGTGTTCGATTTTAAGGTTACACGAATCCGAGTGACCACTTACAGTTCAGTTCTATCTACGACAAGGTAAAGGTATTTACTCCTAGTAGATGAATATTAATTAATACAAATTAAATATAATATTAATAATATATAATATATATAATATTAATTAATTGCACTAATGTATCATTTTATCGTTACATTATTGTAGTGCGTATGCGAATTGTAATTTATTGGAAAATTTTCGTTTAAATTAGGTTATTTAAAAGAAATGTCACTTTAGTTTAGAGTTCTAAAATTTTTGAGTCCTAAAATTTGTTTTTAATCACTCGATATTGTGTTAGAAGGTGAAAACAAATTGACAAATAATTAACTTTTCAAGCAATAGCAGAACATGCGCGCGCGCGTATACGGTACCTACACATGAAATATCTCAGCATACCGCCTGTTCTATAGTCAAATTACACTGTACCTTCGTTGTTTACTGTAAGAGAGCAAAACGTTGTAGGGGTAAACACAATTTTACTACTTTTATAAACAATCCAGACTTTTGACCTTTACAAACATAAGTACAGACACCAGGATCAATATTTTATAATTTTGCAAAATTAAATTTCTCTTTATAAGGAATATAATACCATCGATCAACAAATTTAAGCAATGTGTTTTTTACTAGAACAAGACCGGATGTGTTACTTAGTTTGGCGAAGTTTAAGTTCTTCCATTACTAACAAATTTTAAGTAGTAGTGTCAAGAAAATCCGTGCCTTTTTGAAAATCACGTAGCTCAAGTAAAACACGAATATTATATCAGTGTCAGCCTTCGAAGTAACAAGAAAATAAAACAAACTATTTATATCTCATAAGTTACAAGAAGTGACTAAGTGAAATTCGAAACGTTACAAACTTTACTTTCAGAAGTTACTAACCGCATACGTTAAACATATATTTTCCTACAAACAAATTAAGCCAAATCTGTCATCCACGTTAAGCTAATATTACGTCAATAGTATCCCTTAATAGTACTACATCAACAGTAAGATGTCATCAGAATTTCATTGAAGTATGAAATGTTAGACTTTTTCGTTTCTTCTAATAACAATAACTGTCAATTAAGAATTTTAACAGTCGATTACGTTAAAAATTCAAATATTCAGTCGATTATGAAATGTGTGTAAATACCATTCATTTTCATTTTACCACAACAATCAAATTAATAAATAGCCTATAGCTGTTAAAACGTTATGGTACGCCGTCCGACGTATCTACCTTGCTAACACTCGTAGCCATTCGGTACAAGTTCGAGAACTATTCAAACTACCCTCGTACTACTACTACACTACTACTACTACTACTACTACTACTACTACTACTACTACTACTACTACTACTACTACTACTACTACTACTTCTATTTGCCGCCTTTTGTTATATAGAAACAGTTAAGGTCAGCTGTGGCGTAAATAAAGATCAGACAGTAGAACTGGAGCCGTTGAGTAAGCGACTCTGACGTTTGATAGGCTAGATGTGGTGCGAGTAAAATCTTGTATCAGAATCTCCTCCAATCACGTTACAGGAATTCGTTCACGAAACCATAGTAACGGTACAGTGTTGCGAAGTCTTTACCCAGACAAACACGTGGTCAGTTTTGCACCGTGCAAAGCTCGGTAAATGTAAATCTTCACGTGTACAGTTGGCAACGTCGCAGCGAGATGTCAGAATCGCTTACTGAACGGCTGGAGTGCAGTAGACACGTCTCCATAAACAATGGGAGTTTCTTCTATGTTCTGGTGTATTTTGATCTCTTACATTACTTATAAAACGTTTTAGCTTTTTACACCACAAAGTTATGTGATTAATCATAAGTTCTATTTAAACAGGTTTATTACGACGAGGTCGTCGTTACAAATTAATTGCGTCCTGATTACGTCATTCCAAATTTAAAAAAACTCTTGTACATAGATAACTTGTAAAGTTTCTAGTTTCCTAAATTGTTTGTTATACACTCATGAAGATCTATTACACACCATTTCCTTCGGTGCTACTATATCTAAACATTACCGTTGGTACGTTTGGTTTTCCAGAGCGAACCGCGTACGGTCTGCCTTTGCTGATTCTCAGAATGCAGATGTAAAACACGAATTTATTTATAAAAACAACGAAGTCCTAGTGTGACTGGGAGTGAGACTGGGGATTAATACAACTGATACCGCAGTTTTTTGTTAGCGAATAGGGCAGCACCGAAGGCTAGCTCTAACACGAAACACTGCACAGTAATGGAAACGAGCACCGTTTTAAGTTTATAAAATTTATCTCATAATGACTAAAACTGGTCTTTGCCTCGCCGCTTTTATAGATTCAGTTGAAGCAGAAGTAATTCATAATTTTTATTGTTCTCATTTGGTGAAAAGAACTTATCACCATTAATTCGTCATGGCGTATGATAGGTAAAACTGCGGTAACAATCAGAGGCTGGAGCCACTTGAGAATCGCAGTACATGAGTTGTAGACAATTAATTGTACTGTCTAGTACTTACTGGCAGTCGCTTCATCAGCAGCTGGTTGTTCAGCATCGAATGAAAGTAGTTTTCAGTGCCGAGGATGTTGTTTCAAATAAGTCTGTTGCACTTCAACTGCCGTTAATATTTCGCACAGTTTAAAGCCTTTATTAAATTTCGTAACAATTTCTGTTTCCTCTAACAACTACTATATATCTCACTAGCATGGACGTACCTACAGGCAAACACACATAATCTACTTCCATACGCGCACACAATAACTTGCATTACTTGCATTAAATCGTTCCAATAATTCAGAGCGTAAACTTAAGTGAGTCTGTTGACAAGAATACTTCATGTTCAGAAAACGTACATCCTTAAACATTGTCTGAAACATCGTAGAATCCTTGTTGTGTAAATTCTATGCTTTTCCAGGAAATAAAATATGTAAGAACTATATTATTATATGTATATACTCATTATTTTTTTAACTAAACGTAGGCTTATTATGATTTATTTTGTATTGATAGTGCTAAAGTGCATGAATAGAGAAGTACATTAGAACACAAGTGATGTAAAAGTTATCATAATAAAAACGTTTGAATATACCGTACTCAAAATAAAATATGAAATAAATTAATTAATTAACAAACTTATAAGAAATTGTGTTTTTAAAATTTAGATAAATAAATGTTATATAAATTGTATGTAGGTATAAAAACTTACATAGATAAAATAAACTAAAGGTATAACTATATGTATGAATTTAAATAAGTAACGTTAACGAACTTGAAGACTTGAAAATGAGCTATGCGAAATAGAAAAAATATTGGTGCTCATGAACATATTCTTGTTATTTTTAATTTTATACTCTCAAGTTAAAAAGATTGTTTTCAGTGTTTAACATGTAATAGTAAATATCAATACTACTTTATATTTAGTATTTATAAAATGGAATATAACTTAAAGTAAAACTGTGGTAAAAGAGAATTATAAGTCCTCCAATAAAACGACACACTCAGACATACAGATAAACAAAATTATTATAATTTTCAATTTTGATATATCTAGTTTTGTGACTTGTTTTGTATATAATAAGTTATAACTAAGGATTGATTATAACTGTTTATATTAGATTGCTTATTCGTTTCACGTTATGTAGCCTATTATTCTAAAATAATTATATTAAGGAATGAACCATTGGCCATATTGTTTATTTCGTTGGCATAAAACCAAGTTGTGTTAAGACCAATTTTAAAGTCTAGTTTTATGGTGAGGTTAAAATTACCGTTTGCAAATGTAGAATGTTGTCGAGTACGTTTGTATTTTTATTTTGTAGTATATGAGTTTTAAATAAAAATTCATAATTATTGTGGTGAGTGACAGTAACAATCCTTACACCTCATTTCACTTAATTTCATTTCATTCATTACACCTCATTTCATTTCATTTTCTCATTTTATTTAATTGATTAAAATATCTTCAAAGTGACAAAACGACCCTGAGACAATTTTTTCTTGTCTAACATTATTTGACTATTTATCACAAATTACATTTAATCTTGTCAGGAAAATAAGAGTTTAAGAAGTAAATTATAATTAAAATTGTTATTGGCAAATAAACTTAAGAGATAAATGAGAAAAACAGTTTTCCTTTCATTTTTATTGTTCGTTTTAAGAAATATTCAATTGAAATAACAATAGAATTTTAACAAAAGTACAACAAATTAGGTAATTCCTATTTTATTTTATTTTTATCACACATATATTTATGTTGAAGTGATACATATTTTCATATCGCCCTGGGTAATATTTTAAAATATTTATATATAGACACTGGTAAAATTAATTTTGTATATAGCATAAACAGGAATAAACAAGGGAGATCAAACAATACTCGACATACATGTTTCTTAGCACACCAGTCACCTCAAACCGAGCTTTGTGTGTGTAGGCCTACAGTGTTTTCGACGCCTTTGTAAGTTCTGCTGACCCACACCTGATTTACACTGCAAGTGGAGCATGTCTTTCTGTACATGCATATTTTCTTTGTGTGAGTGAACTCCGGTCGAGACAGGTATAAAGACGAATAATTAAATATACTTTATTTAATAAAATTTGCATATTTTAAAAACGTATAGCGAATTAGGCAGTATTATTGAAAGACATACAAATAAACGCGTGAGTGGGCAGAATTTTATTGTGAATTACGGAAATATAATTGAGTTAATAAGAACGAATTAAATACTCCGGTAATTAATAACTGGCAAACAACGAAGTTATATGCACATAACGAAAGAAAAGAAAATTCTGTCTGTTTAATTTATTACTGTTTCCAAATTTTTCTACCAGAGCGCAACACTGGCTGTAGATTTACAACAAGAAATATAATACTTTACTCACTCGCCTGTGGCGATGGTTATTGACTGCGTTTATTGAAATAATAAATACACTAGGCTTTACTTGCTTTTAGTTACTTATTTTTACAAATAAATAATATTTTAAAAGTCATAAGTCTGTATTAATGTGTTTCTGATTCGTTAAATAGTTTATGTCTATAGAACACAGGACGTGGGTTAACCTGAGAGTTTGTGCTTAATTTCATATTCTTTTAACGGTGTACATTAATTGGGTAGATGCCTTCAGCATTATTGTGATTATTAACACATAATGTTACCTGATCGGTGAGTACTACTTTCATTCACAATTAATTTCATTTTGGTCCTTTTATGTCTGTATTCTTTACTTTCCCGTTATTATATTCCTTTTCTTGAGTTAATCAGTTCATTTTGATTTTAATCTTGCATTCTATATTTAAGTTTAGGTTACTGAACACTATAATTACTATTTCACTTCTTGACGATACGTCTGAACTGAATGCGGTTCAAAACACGAGTGACGCCTTCTACACAAACGCGTCTGATTCAGTGTCCCGTTTTTCTTACCAACAATCACTTTTATAATTATGCACATTTGGCTCTTATTATGATCCAGGATTAATTAAATATACTTAATCTTACTGAATTTTACATAGTTATAGTCGTTTTACTTTTAATTTTTACATATTGAGCGATTTATCAATTTGTGATAATACAAAATTTGTTCATAAACTGTAGGTAAACTTGATTAGTTATTCAAAAATAGGTTCCATTTGTTCTATGACATTCTATCAAAACACAATTAGGAACTAAACTAGTTCCATATTATTTAAAACATTTTCTGATTAACTTCAAATTATTAATGAGTTTTATAACCAATTACAATAATTTTGGGGTTTTAATTAGTTTTTTACACATCAAATATTTATACCCAGCCAAAGGTTGGTTCTGGGCTTTTAACATACATTCAATATGGCTGACAATATTATTTTGTAAATTATTAATTTTTCAATTTTGCTCAGATTTAGGCCTTAGTATGTACTGGTGTATTTTACAGCAATACAATACATATATAGTGTGCGTGTGTGTGTGTGTGTGTGCGCGCGCGCGCGCTCTTATACATCCCGCAGGCAAGTTTTCAGTGCTGTCGACTTTGCGGGTGTGACTGCGTTTTTCCTCTCCTTTCTTTTCTCTACGTTACGATGTCAGCCCTGATATCTTCCTCTGGAATGTGTGTTGTTTTCTATTGTGCGTACTCATCATATGCCTGCTATGTGTTGTTATTGGATTATCGTAAGCGCCACTAATTTTTTTTTTTTTTTTAATTTATTTAACTATTTGCAATCAGTATAACATAAATATAATATACTATAAGCAAATTGATAAGCGCCACTAATACATAGGGTATAGTTTCCCAGCAGTTTCATGTTGTTGGTACTGGCTTTTTCATATTACAGCCAATTTCGTATTTTCCTGTTCTTGAAGGAATCCAGGAGTTCCTGTACATCTTCCACTATTCACAAATGTGTTAGTGATTGTTGCTACAGTTTGATGTGCTAAAATGAGACGCTGTGTCCTGTAGTGATGTAGACATGTGGGATAACCGACGTGTTGTCTCTGTCGTTTCCTCTCTTTACTTATCTGATGTCCACTTTTTGTTAGACTACTCGATGTAGATAGTATTGCAGAAAATGCAGGAACCTCCCAGATGACTGTCGTTTTGTTGAGGATTTTTTGTCCTTGTTTCCTGAAAACATGCGGGTTTTCTTGTCTCCGTGGACTATGTATGTATGTTGTTTTTCCAGAATAGTTTCTGCCTGTGGTGCTGTTTATGTACGGCAGCAAGACCCTGATATAATTATTGTGAGTTCGTCATCTTGGGTTTACCGTTTCCTCTAACCAAGTACTGGGTTGATCCGTTTGGTGGTGAATCCATTTTGTATAAGGCTTACCCAAGTGTGAATCGCGATTTCTCAGTTTACATTTTGCTAGTTAATGACGGAGAGTATGGATCTGTGGGGTAAGGTGTTTAAAGTGGAATTTAATTAGACCGGTGAGGCTGAGAATGCTTACAATAGTCGGTATCCGCTGACATGGCTATACCTTTCATACACGGCGTGGTGAAAATTGCTGGATTTGTGTCTCGTGAACAGTATGCCCAGAAATGCCAGTAGACCGTTGTACTGTTCGGTCTACAGTGACTTGCCTTCTTCTTCTCCTCCTCCCCAAGCCAGTGGTTGGTGGGCTTGCAATTTCATCCTTTCCGAAGACAGTCTCTTAATCACTACATACAGTACTTTCTTCCTCCTTGCACTTCATCCACATACTCCTGTCTGGCCCTTCCCCCCCTCACTACGTCCCACAACAATTCTCTTCATCAAGTTGGTGAACCAGTTTGAATGGCGTAATAGATGACCAATCATACTCCTTCTTATTTCCGCAATGGCTTAAACAGAATTCATCTTTCATCCAGTTCTACAGTACCTTATCACTAACCATTCTTTCTGTCCACGGTATTCTTCACGCCCTCCCCAAGCACCGTGAAAGTAGCTCCTTTCCAATTTCCCAAGGATTCAGGATTCTGAGACATATGTGCGTATGCTCCACATGTAACTATGAATTTCTTCCTGGTTCTAGGGATACGTTTCTGTACGCCAGAAGAGATCTTTTCTTCAAAAATGTTCCGTTTGTTTGTGCAATTCTATTTTCTACGTCACCGATGGATAGTAAACATGTCGCATTTACTATCTTTTAAGAGCTTGTTCATTTTCTGAAATGCATTGTGTAATTACTGTGTGTATTGAACTGTACGGTGCTGTACATTCTGTTGACATGCCGTTGATTATATGCTTGCGAGTTTCACTGTAGACTTATCTCTTTAATGAATTTGTTTTGTATAATTGTTTATAAAGTGGTAAACAATTAAATTATTAAATGGGTCTTTACTGCTTTGCTAATCACTTCATTATTTGTAAGAGCGTTCTTTGATATATTTTTAATTTAGTTTAATTTATGTTAGTGACGACTATTTCTAAACGTTTGCCCAGTGTTCAATAAATAATAACAAAAATTATTCCTGTCAATTAAATTGTAAACTACTAAAATTACGCATGTACGCTTAAATATTTCTAACAGTATTTGAGTTAGAATCTATAGAGGAAATTTTAATTTGAAGAGAAGCATGGACCACAGAAATTTAGATGGCAATTTTCATGTTTCGTGAATCGTGTAGAAGTTTTTCTAGGAAAATTGTAACTCAGAACAACGGAAGAATGGAAGACTGCTGGTTACTCACAACGAGTAACAGGCGATTGAGGTAGTTAACACCTTCAGCGCGAGAAATGATACACAACTTAGATCAAGTGCTTAGAAACACACCGTAAAGTAGACTTCAACAATATCGTCGGGAACCTGTACTTATTGCTTTTAATGCAAACGTAAATTCCTTCAAGATTGTGTTCCTGTCGCCTAAAGATTGAATTACGGCTGTCACGAATAATTTACGTCACCCTTCCATATTATAGGAAAAGTGCAGCGACACAAATGTGGTGGTCTTGTTTGCCACGAGTTTCGTGGTTTCTGGAAAACAAACGTTAGAGATTCTCATCCTTCTGTCGTTAAAAGCTGGCTACTAGTTAATAGACTCATAGGCTACTTATTTTCTACATAATACCGATTGTCGACATTCGGAACCTGCTTAGCTCATTAGTGTAGACCCAGTACTCCATAACGTGTAATAATTTTCTACATTTCAGTTCTTTATCCCGTTCGTCCCCTCTCCCTCCCGTTGAATCCTCCCCTCCTTGTCTTTGTTCAGTTACAATAAAGTGTAAATTGTTTAGCTGTTATGAAACAGTAAAAGTTGCGGATATTTTATAATACACTTTCAGTCTGGATTTACTTCCATGTTATTTTGCAGGACAAATTCCCTACGCTGCCCTGTTAATTAATAGGGCTACTAAATGCATCAACTTTACTCCGCCCCGTAAGGCCACGTAAATGAACAACTTACTAGGCACATAACGTAAACAGCTGTACCTATATTCACTTAGTGTAATTGTTAATTATTATCAAATGAACAGAGATGTAAACGTCTACATTCTAAACTCAACTGGAAAACACACACACACGTGGCCATAGGAAGAGCGCGAGAACATACGTGAACTACGGTGTAAAAAAAACGAGTGTGGCCTAAACGTTTCAGGATTTCCAGCTGCGTGAAAAAATCAAGTATGGTCGAGCCTTATGTAAATATAATAATGACTATTGATTAATGTGTGTGTGTGTTTAAAGATATTTTAGCTACAATTAGAAGAAAGTAGTTGCATAGTTTTTAATAAAATATAAACTATACCACCCACACACATGCGTAATCGCTCCAATACGTACACAGATAAACAGGAGGGAGAGGGGTGAGAGAGAGATAGAGAGAGAGAAATGAGAGAGTGCGTGAACGAAAGTCCCGTCAAACGTTTAAATAATTATGTTTTAAATGTGTTCGTGTTCACAGTGAATGAATAGTGATTGATATCGAAAGGTAGTTTTATGGAAATTATTTTAGACAAGCTTTCATTGTTGCCCTGCCTCTGTAGTAAGAATGACAGTAACGAAAAACTGAATTTAATATTTCCAGTTGAGTTTATGAAGTTTTCTATTTACACTTCCGAGGACGTAAGTATACACGACACGACAACAAGAGGCGGTGGGCTGGGCCGTGCCGGGCCGGGCATGGGCGGGGAACACGTAGGGCCCGCTGAATATTCAGCAGCAAAGTCGGCAGGCACGCGGGTCACGTCCTCGGCACAAGAAATATAATAATGTAGCAGCAGAGCAGTGCCGCGTGCGCCCGCCTGCCTCCTGTCACTTCGCCCCGCTCACACTGGACACATCTCCACTACACTCGAATACTAATTATATCCGCTTTCATAATTACGTCTACTCACATATCTTTATATCTTTGTAAACTGCATAAAGTAAAAAGAAACTAACTTTTAATGAAGTAAACGTTCAAGAAACCTTTAGATAATAAGTGTTAAAGTGTATCGTTTGGTGTCGATAAATAGCTTTTTACGGTCGGAGTAGAATTTTATATCAGCCTCGATATTTTTATGCCAAACTAACCAAAACGTTAAATTTTTTAGCCTGAGCATAAGCTACAAGCCTGTAAAAGTGTTGTTACAAAATTTTATTGACTGCTGTAATGAGATAAAGACGTGTCAACTGACGGAACGTTACAGAGAAAAGTAAGGATTTCAGTCATTTTACGGAAAATTGCTTTACCCGCAGCAAAATGTTGCCTAAATCACCGTGTGTCAAATAATATTTTTTTTAATTTTAACAAGACATTTCATTTTCATTTACTTCTAACTCATGGTTAACAGGACCCGTGATTTACTTCTAACTCATGGTTAGCAGCACTCGTGATTTGTTTTCAGATCCATGAGGTAACTTCCAATTTTTTTTTTTTGTACACAAGAGTCATAATAAATGATTACAGCCTGAAAAACCTGAGCTTCTTAAATATGAAGACTATTTTTTAGTAGATATTTATTTTAATTCAACTTACAGACAAAGAAATATCTACATATTGCTAACATTAAATCAGGAATACACACAATATGAGTAATTGACACTTTACAATTATAAGTATGCGAACAATTAAATATTGTTTTCTAACTAAATAACATTTAAATTAAATGATATTTTCAAAAATGTTTCACAATTTGTTTCCAAAAATTTGACAAGCAAGAAATTTGTTCACATTATCTCTTCTAAGAAGTTAGTTAATATCATCTTCATTTTTTTTAAATAATGTAACCATTCCGAAAAGAGTAAAATGTGATGACATAAACACTTGAGGCCATTTGAAGGAAAAGATAATGTTAATGTTATTGGTGAGAAAGCAGTTTATGAACAAGATGAAAATGGCCAAGAGCTATCTTGGAGGAAACGTAGACTCAAATGTAACCTTGTGTTGATAGAGAGTGAGCTGCTCCTGAAGACGAAATAAATTTGTGTGGCAAAGAAAAAATAGAATAAAGTAAAAATTAAAATCGGTTATAGGCAATACAGAACCACGATAAACAGGGAAGCTAAAAAAGGAAGAAAGACTTGCTTGTTTAGAAATATAATGAAATAGATGAAGGTATGTTTAGGGATTGCATAGAAAGAAACTAAGAACAAGCATGCAGATTAAATATGGAAAATGATAAAGAAGGAGGAAGGAATTCTAAAACAATGATGTTCTGAGGAGAGAGGGTGAGGAAAGGATGTTGATTGGGTCCATTGTGGAAAGAAGAAGTTATATGGTTGGTCACCTGGTATGCGTAAGTGGGAGGGAAAGGTCCAGGCAGGAGTACATGGATGGGGTAAAGAGGGAAGAAGGTATGTGGTGATTAAGAGGCTATCCACGGAAAGGATGAAATTGCAAAACCACCAACCTCTAGCTTGAAGAGAAGGATACGAAGAAGAATTAGCTAGAAACAAGTATAAGAGGTGATAATGAACGCACTTTATGTTTTAAAAATGATAAAGTATTAATAAATTAACAAACACAATCGCTACGTTTGTAAATTTCAACAGAAACCTGTTTAAATAAACTCAACTATTGTTAAGTATAAGGTAATTTTTTATGTTAACGTTATTATGAGACGACGAGACACCGTGCGAAACGAGACAAATGTAATCCCCGTAGACGTAATCAGATGTGAATACGCAAAATGATAAATGAACTGACAAGGCTGGAACACGGGTACAGAATAAAAACGGGTTTGACAAAACCTGAGATTAAGATGATACCAAAGAATACGGGACGCGGAAAGAATATTAAAATCCGTGGAAGTGCACTTGAAGAGGTCACGGATTCATTCGTTTATTCTGGAAAACTTTTTGTGACAGAGGGAGATAGAAACATGACCCAAGTTATTACAGACTGAAACTTTATTTTTAATAGAGGTACCAGAAACACGGCTAAATATGATACAATAATGTGTTTATTAAACATCTGATACTCAACAGAATATATTTATAGAAATGTATTTTGAAGCCATAGTTTGCTATACGCAGTTTGTTACTACAGAATATTTAGAAACACTAAGAGTTATGTTTCTATTTCTGATCATGAACAGTTAAATACTGAAGTAGAAAAAATGATAAGTTAAAAAATACATAATAAAAACCATTGGCCAATAAAAAGTAAGTATTCAGGCTTTTAAAAGTTTAGTTATAACATGCAATACAGTCAACATAAAAATAACCTTAACATTATATGTGTTATACTTTTTGACCGATCCTCGCTAAACTTTCCATCGTTAAAATTTGTTGATCGACGGTCACTACTAAATTAAGGCTTTTATTTTGTTTAATTCTATAAAAATATTAATCAATCTTACTTCTGTCGTCACTTTGTTACGTTTCTTCCTCTCTGTGTTATTCCAAATACAGCTCTTGTCTTATTTCTCCGCTCGACTGATGTTTTTGTATTATTCTTGGGTTCACTAACTATGTTTGTGAGCCGTATCTTAAGTAACTGCAGACAACACACTCTTTTTTCAGGCCTAGAAGGCAGTTAGTTTAGGTTAAGTTAGGTTTCTAGTAATATTGCTCGTCTTTTATACTGTGGTATTATCTAATTGACAGCTTCTATTATTGCATCCTCTGGTCTGTTATTTTTTTATCTAAATATTTTATTTCATTCACAATTTAGCCCTTTGCCATCCGCTTTCATCTCCTCAGACGGTCCAGTCAGATTAATCGCTTATCATATTCGGGCCGGAACAGTCTGTCTGTGTTGATCCTGTATAATCGCCTGGACTCGTACTGCAAGTTTCTCTAGGAAAGCGATGGTATCCAAATTGAACGAGTCCACTAGTTTTGGAAGTCATAAAGTCATGAAGATACTACTACATAAATATCGCTCTTAAAAACAAACACATTACTAGCTTGCGACACCCTATAATTTTATATTCTAAAACGTTTGTAGTTTAAATAATTACAGACTAAATAAACCATTGCAACATTTAAACCGTATAACATTCTTAAAATTTTAATTTTTTCAACTTTTAAATTTACGATAATTTTGTTGATATTTAGCAGTAAATATACGCAGTCATAATAATGAAAATATATTTTTTAAATGGAATGTAAACAATAAGTACTTGCATTATTTGTTTCATTTTTTAGAAACTACAAGTAAATCTACTGTACTACGGTTGACAGGGTACGCAGTTCATATTCAATACCTATGTATTTACTTTTTATTAATTCAAAAAACAAAGAATTGTAAGCAATTTTTTATTAGAATGTTTCATTTTCCATTTAATATAAACATTTGTTATGTTTGTTTAGATTTGTCCTTTAGTTTCAGTTTCTAAAACTTGTTTATCGTCTAATCGTAGTCATTCCTACTTTATTATAATATTTATTATGTGTTTAATAAATAATTTTTCCCAAATCATATCTTATGTTTTTTTTTGAGCCGGTATTGGCAGGTTGTTGAGCCGGCAGGGCGAGACCACTCTTCAAGCCGACCAAGATAATCCAGCAGTTTCAGAGGCCGGTGAAGGACGTCAGAGACCCGATCTCGTCGTACGGAGTGTATGGAGTTCCTTGCTCGTGCGCCGGCGTTGATGAACACAATCGCCACTGTCGTTTGAGGCAGTCGGAGAAATCTGTTATAGATGAGCACGCGCACTCACCAATACCGTCCACTGCATCTTCTTTGAAGAGACGACTTCTGTCGTCGCTGAGTACGTGTTTCTCTCGAATGCATATGGAGTCCATCCAAATTCAAAAACATGCAGCGATTGCAATGAATCGGTGAGGTGTTCCCTCTCATTAAGTACTCTCTGGATTCGAGTCGTGACGAACCAATAACACTTTGGCTTCTTTTTATTGGCCAGCGGTTTCAAACTACATCTTCGTGTGGACTCCAAACGTTTATAAATATGGGTGTCCTACAACGACTGTTCAATGTTTTCTGACTGCGATAACTTGGTCAATGTTACAGCCTTGTGCAACAACTCTATGCACTGAAGATCGTCTATGTACGGCCGAAACGTCTGCAACCAACACGACCTTACAGCCCGGCAGCCAAAATTCTAACACTAAAACAACGTGTAGTTTAACGGTTTCTTCTTCACTGGAGCAACAGAAGCGTGTAGCTGATCTTGGCCTGCTCAAACACCGTCGTTCATCTGCTGCATATAAATCTCTATTTCTTCCCCGCCGCCATTACCCATTTGCATATGTTGTGTCTGAAATTCTCCTAAGCAATTTTGTTTCGAATATATCCAGCAGGTCAGTTGCCGACCTAATGAGGGTCCAGATTTCACAGCCATATGCGACGACTGATCTACTTATGGTCTTCTACAACATGAACTGCGTTGACTGGCTTACCAACCATCTCTTCAAGAATTTATTCTAGGCAAAGTATGCTCTGTACTCGGTTAAAATTTTCCCCTTATTTCCTCTTTTTTATTAAGGTCTTCTCTGACAGTAAATCTAAGGTATTGAAAAGTAGAGGCTGCTTCATAACAGTAACCACTAAAATCGTAATCCTGCTGGTGTTGTACGTCTCTTCTTTCTTTACACCCTTCATTTAAGTCCTATTTTGCCTGCGCCTCTTCATACACTTATAGGAACGCTCCTTTAACAGAAAAGGTAAATATACCAATAATTACAACATCATCTGCATAAGCAAGTATCTGTCATTTTATTAAAGATAGCCCCACCTTGGTCCACTTCAGTAGCATTTACTATATCCTGAAGGGCAATATTGAACAGGAGAGTTGCTAGTGGGTCGTCCTATCTTAAGCGTACTGCATTGATTGCATCCGAGCTACAACCACCAATCTTCACTCAGCATCTGGACTCCATAAATGCACGTCTCACAAGCCTGACAACCTTACGCGGGATACTCAGGCCTTCCATCGCTCCAAGCAAAACAAGCACAGTTTAATTTTAATTTTATGCATTTAAAACAGCTTTAACAATTTATACACAGAAACTCGTATTAAATAGAGTCTTGAATATCATATTTCCTTATTCCTACAACATTGATAAGAGTGTTAATTTGGCATTCTTTGTTGAGCAAAGAAGACTTGGAAGCACAAAAGTACTCTAGTACTTATATTATTTCACTAGTAAAAAAACGTTTACCTGATATATTAATCTAAACAGTTACTTCATAGTCAAAGCTAAGGAGCCTCTGTGTTTACTGTAAAGCAGTATTTAATACTGTACACTAAGAACCAGTAATATTTATTACAAAACAATATTTTTGACGTGTTTTCCTTTTCCGTTAAAATTTTCTTTCATAGTATTGTCATTAATTTATTCAGCGGTCTTTTTTAACAATGTGAATGCAAAATATAAAAACGACTGATGTTGTTAGTTCGTGATAATTTATTCAGCTAATGCCAATTAGATTAAAGTAGGGAGAAATGTCAATTGATGTAAAAAATTATAAAAAGGATATAGTTAAATAAAACAGAAAGTACTACGTTGAACCGTTTAGTTATGAATTAATTGAAATCATGAATAACAACTAATAACGACGAACAAAAGCTCTACGTAGTGACTCTTTTAGTAGAGCACGTTCAATTAATTTATAAATCTGTTTGTGACGGTGTGTTCGTATTTGTGCCGAGTTACAATGTTCTTTTAATATTGTAACGCTATGTTTCCCTCTACATAAAGAATATACCTGAACCTAAATAATTATCTTATCATAATAATGAAGAACAGAATAATAATTAAGTAAGGAACCTGTATAATGTAAAATCTGTGTTAAATAATAAATAGTAAGAAACTGATGAGACAAAAGCCTACACGTACTGGGTAGGAAAAAAGATAACAATTTATGTCAATAAAAACTGTCATATCATATGATATAGATTATAAAATAATGTATGTTAGTAGAGTAAGAAAGTAATAAGAAGAAATGTCAATAATAGACCAGGCATAATGTAAATAATAAGTTGTCAACTTTGACAAACACTTCATACAGTTAATGTGGAAGTTTATAATGGACAGTACAAGGAAAAAAGCTTGTAGTGAAGTATAAAATATGTTGTAAAAGTTCAAGTAGATCATAAGTGATATTTAAGAGTTGTTACTTTATAGTAGAATTACGTAATTTTAGTTTGAGAAAGGAATTAAGGTCCCAATAAGCATGGACATGATTAGGCCTAGATGGCAATACTAGGTTTTTATAATAAATTGATGTTTATAATTATTATCAATATTGTTAAACCATATAATGTTAAGGTAAAACCAATTATACAACTAAGAATTAAATGATAGAATAGAAAAATTAATATCTTGTAAAGAATACTAGACTAAATCAATCTGTAAAAATTGTTATTTTTATTATTACTGAACAGAACCATGCCTTAAAAGGTCTCAAAATGATCAGCATAGAAAATGATGTTTAATGGTATTAATATATTTTTAATTGTGAGTAGCATAAGAACATTATGTCCAATTTAAAATATTTTATAAATTTGTTCAGAAAAAGTGACGCTTAGTTGATAATCTTGTACCCAAAGACTGACGCTTAAAATGAAAGTTTTATAATTAAAAACGGAATAGTTAATATTTCCACCAATCAGAATCGTACACCTGCCAGGTGAATTTACCCATAACGCACCGGAAAGAAGTCAGTTGCTCGCCGGTCATCACGCAGTAAAGAACACTTCCACTGTAACACGGAAGAAGTAATTAATCTCCAACCCAAATTGTAAATATTCTCGTCATCAAAATTTTGAAACCGAGCGAGGTTATGTGCAGTGTCAACAAACCACGGTCTAACCAACAAATGGGAACGTAACCCAACAGTGAACGTCAAGCGTTGTGAAGTAGTTTTAATCATTAAAGGACATTACAGTGAATAATTAATAACAGTGAATTATATAGAGAATATAAAGAAAAGGAAAGTGTAGTGTTTATTTTGAGAATTTATAACGAACTTAATAATTAATGATCACGATCCCATAGTAACTTGTAATAGACACTTGTGAACTTCTGTTTATATTATCACTGTATATAAACACCAACACTATAAATATTATTTCATGTTTAACTATTGTATTTGGTTTTTGTATTCAATGCTTAACTAAATAACTTAGCCAAACTAGGTTAACACCAACATCGGACACTGTCCGAAATACGAACTGTTCGTCACTTTAGATTTTAAGTTATTGTTTTATAATGTCATATTTAATTTTGGATTGTTATGTTTTGTTCTTCAAAAAGACATTTTTTGTTAATTATTGTGGTCCAAAGTACTCATAAGGGTTATATTGTCAAAACGTAAACAATAGCCTACATCTCTGAGGTGTTTGAACTCATGCTACCAACGGTTGAGCTATGAATACAACAAGATCAATTCATATTATGAGAAATGTTCTTAATTTTCATGGTAAAAGAATACAATTTTAAAAGAAAATAAAAGAAAAAGTGAAAGGAATTAATGGTGTATGACTTATTATTTTTTAATAATTAACATTTTATAATCAACTTCGAACATTAGTGTTTACTTCAACTCCAGAAGAATAAGTTGGCAGTACTTATGTTGCGACAACCCGGTTTATTTAAATGATTTAACTAGGTCAGTGAACTCTAATAAGATAAAGAGAATAGATCCGATAAAACCAGAATTCTCATTACTACAAACTTTTAATATCTCAAGTAATAAAAAAAAAATTAAAGACATTTAGAACCATTTAGTTACATACCCGTGAGCACAAGGGCATAATTCTAGTTATTTTATAAACTGACCAAACTAATTCATTTATAATTAATCTTAGTGAATCGTCTTAGCCAACCTGAGAAGAAGTAACTAGTGAAAAACCAGAAAATCATTTTATAATTAAACCATTAATTAACCAAACCATTACCTGTAAGTAAAGACCATTACTACACAATAAATATTTTTAACTATTACAAATTGGCACCAACAAAGAGGGGCTTTAAACCAATACATACAATTATTCCTCAGGC
Organism: Magicicada septendecula; assembly: GCA_034769895.1. Classification (NCBI taxonomy): domain Eukaryota; kingdom Metazoa; phylum Arthropoda; class Insecta; order Hemiptera; family Cicadidae; genus Magicicada; species Magicicada septendecula. The sequence continues at coordinate 483,991,466 of CM068367.1, read as the reverse complement.
TTTCACGGCCGGTGTCAGTTGAATTGTTTATGATATCCGGGCTGTTTGGCCGTGGTCCATGGTTTATAACAAAACCAAACGTTTCGGCAGCTCCATTGGCTGCCATCATCACTGGTATAAGAATCCTGCACGCCGGGTGTAGCCTATACCTCAGTACTGTGGGCCTGTACGTAAACACCCGGCGTGCAGGATTCTTATACCACTGATGATGGCAGCCAATGGAGCTGCCGAAACGTTTGGTTTTGTTATAAACCATGGACCACGGCCAAACAGCTCGGATATCATAAACAATTGAATACATACAATAATTCATATGTAAAACATATATATAAAAAGAACAATTCTACGAATTGGCGCTTACAACGTGAGGCCTAAGTAAGTAATTATTAGTAGTAATAAAAAGAAAAATTTTACAAATTGGCGATCAACGTGAGGCGTAAAGGCCTAACACAAGCCACTATTCAAATAAGATTGAAGAAAGTAGTAGCGTTTTACAATATCTGAGCATGTCGTACAGACGATTCTCAATTGAATCCGTGTTAACAATAGTTAACTTGAAGTCTGTACGGAACAATGTCCTAATCTCAGTTTCCATGGCAACACTTGACGCCACAGTAATCATCTAGCTTGTATGTACATTGATTCCCGTGTTCCCTCCTACCCTTGTCTTCACCACCCCGACATCCGACTCATCATTATAATTAAATTTAAGGACGCTCATGGATGTGGTCGTTTGAAAGCTTGTTTTCGCTAATACAGTTTTATTTGTAAACATACGTTACTTAATATATTCGCTTCATTAAAATACTAGGTTTATCGTCTTTTCTTTACTTACAATAACGTTAACAACATACAAATTAAGAAAATAAAAACCATTGTAAAACATTTATTCAGAACAAATAAAAAAAATGTGTATCTTAAGTGTAATAAAAAAAATCATTTTATACAGCATACGTGTGGTTATCGAAACTTCTAGCGATTATCAAATGTCACTAGTTGCAATTTTGTTATGAACATCCAAACATGACTAGGCGTTTCGATTGTCAAACAATATTCAAGTCACTACTTAAGCCACTCCGATATTTAGTCCTGTCCTTCACTCATCCACTTTTTTGGTTTACGTTTTCAATAGTCGCGAAACGTTGTCCTTTCGTAGCACATCTCATTGCTGGAAAGAGAAAAGATCGCTTTGGGACATAACTGGCAAATACGGCAGCTGCGTTGTCACTGCAAGTTTTTGCCTACATTTCTGAACAAACAACGACATGCGCCTAATCATGGCCGGCTCCAATAGAAGGCCGGAATATTAAACGTGGCAACACTGGAACCAGCTTATATTTGAGGCGATTAGGCGATCTCTTAATTTATGTACTTCAGTCATCAAATCGCGTCATTTTACTTGCCGGTTAACAGCGGTTTTATAATTCTTCATTTTTTGCAAATTAAAGGTTTATTATGTAAAATATTGTTATATTATTTAAGAAATACACTAATTAACTCATTCATATAATACGAATTCAATCATTCGAACAAAATTAATTCATTAGGCCTAACACTAATTCACTAATTTCTTCGATTTAAACGTATGGTACTAAGTGCGCACAGACGTAGGCCTATAATTTAGATTTACCTATAAATAGGCCTACTCATTATTTTAGTAATGCTATGAAAATAAATCAAAATATAACATGATTACTTTAGCTATTTTATTACATTTTACTTACAGGCCTCAGACGCAACGTTCCCACGTTTAATATTCCAGCCTTCTACTAGAGCCAGGTATTCCAGCCTAGTGCGTTATCAAGATACAACTTTTATAAATTATTTTTTCTCAAAATTTGCCGCTTTTTTTTAACAGGTTCACATAAGTGAGACAAAATGCCAGAATATTACTCGTTATCTACCGTTGCACGTAGTGATGAAGATTTATAATAAAAGACCGTAATCTTCATCTGACTATCACGATCTTCAACTGGTTCACTATAGTATTTGAAGCTCGTTTGCATTTGTAAACTGCACGTGAATGCACAGTAGGCTAGCCAGAAGCTTTCTGAAAACGTTTCACCACGATTGAGCAGTTGTTAATCAATCTGACACTGTACAATATAAAAAAATCTCCGAATACTCTATAACACAACTTACTCAGTTACATGTCAAATCTAAACCATGACGGGCTCCAATAGGGCTAAAATATTGAACGATCGTTACTACGGTGTGTGTCACTATCACATAAAAACCGTTTTTCAATCGAATATTTGTGGCAAGGGAAATTCAAAAATTGCACCAGCTTTTTTATGTAACCTCGTTCGTTGCTTATCGAATAGATAAGCTTTTACATTTATAGGCCTAATTGCCTGTACAAGACTTTCCATGCATACCATAACCAGTGAGTCGTCCGAAGCCACCTGGTAAATGTAAATTGCTTTAAACACAGTTGCGCGTCTACGTTCGCAGTGCTCCCGGCACAGTTTGCAAACTCTGCTACACCGTAGCTTAGCATTAATCACGTCTACATCGGTACACTGGACAGCGTGAACGCAGCACTACTATAGTTAACGGGAGAATTTTATTATAACACCGACAGGTTCATCAGTATACAGGAATGCAGCATTAGTGTGTAGATAGGCAGCAAATAACTTCATTCCTGTACACCAGTAACACGTACTGTCAGGTGCAATATCTCAGTGATATACGCTCACGAGTGCTCTCTCCACACCCCTCTCATTCTCTTCCACTTTAACACACACACACACACACACACACACACACACACACACACACACACACACACACACACACACACACACACACAGTCAGTAGATACAATAGATGCGTTAAAAATAGTACAATGGCAGTGAAGAGTGACCTCCCGAAAGAAGCGTTGTGCCTACATCTTACAGTATGTTTCTCCTAAAATATTAATTCAAAGTGTATGTACGCGTATTCGTTACGTAAATACGTAGTAACGTGTGTCGGTGTGTGTCCGCTCACCTGCAGGAAACAATCTGTCAACCTTAGGTCAGACTAGCTTCGCCTCAGAGACGTTTATTTATTTACCAGAGTAGAATTATAAAATATTTGTTGTGGTTATGTAAATATGTATAGATATCAGTACTTATGCAAACTTATTTAGCGCTAAGTTCGTTCTGAATTTTTCTTACAAAAATTTATTGTTTGGATTGTAAACGAGCTTTCTTCGTAGATGTTGACATACATTCTAATTATGTAAATAGCAAGTGGATGAATTCTATTACACTAAGACAAATACTGTAACCGTTCATTTTTAGATATTCTCTTACTTTTCACTGTACTGTTACTTATAAATTCACGTAGTTAGCAACAATAAATATTTTCCTAAGCATACAATTTTAAATGGTCTCTTAGTTAATCATCTTCCAACAAGTTCATCAACTTTCCATATTGCTTTACTAAAACACTTAATATTCTATGATGCGATCGTATAATAAAAATTAGATAAATTATTAAATGTAACGTTTATATAAAAAACACGAAAATTAATATTTAGAATTGACAGAACACTTTTTATTACTAGATAAAAACTGTCTACTTCCCACGAAGCTTCTCCACCGTAGGGAGAGTAAACTGTCTTACAGTAATGAATACGAAAATATTAATATTTTTTCATCAGCACCTAAATTACAATTAATTCAAAGGTTATGTTAAAGTTCTGCTATCTAAACTTGACGCTTTGTCAATAATAAACTAAAAGTGATTAACTAACCATCCTAAAGTTAATAACGAAATAAATTACCTGTTGTAGTTAGTTACTCTTTGATGCATATAAAGTATAAGAAAAGGCCGAGCTGGTATTCATCACAGTTTTTGTATGCAGTTATTTTGTTCATTGGTCGTATTTACGTATGCATTTTCAAACTATTTTATATTTGGTACATTCCATTCAGCTGCGGGTAGCGAAAACAGTCAGAGCAATGGATTCGACCTACACTAATTCATAAAAAGATTGCATTGAAATCAAATTGCAAATAAAATTTCTAACAATCAATAAATTAAAAAGCTTAAAAAAAATTAATTAACTATATTATTGCCGTAATTATTTCTCAATAAAGGAAAGTGTAACATGAAAACCGAATATTACCACGGATAACCAAAGAGAAGGAGCGATTTTTCACAAATTTGCTACAATGATGAAAACCGGCACATTAGTAGTTGTTACTTACTACAAAATAACAATCCGATTGTCTCTTTAGTCAGTCAGGACATTTAAAAGATGAAGAACGGTTACTGTTATATAGTTCTGTACCTATATAATAGTATACAATAATTACTCAAATGTACACCTGTAACTACTGTATATCCTTTGCAAATGGTCTGATTGTTATTGTATGGTAACGAATAAATATTGATAAAAAATATGTAATGTTATATTTGTTCAATTAAAGTTAATTATGTTAATTCAAAAAACCGTACAATAGCAACTTAAGAACTTAACGTGTCTAGAATGGCATTCATTGCGTAAAAAATTTCAACCTTAAAAGCAAAATTAGAAATATAAAGTCTAACAATAATTATAAATAATTAAACGCCTTTACGTAGAATGAAGAGTTTTCCAAGTTGGGACGTTTATGTGTAAGATCATTGTAGCCTACGTCTCTGCTTCCAATTCATGGACGCACGTGTTTATTTGTACAGCTTATTGAACGCGCCGTCACGTTTCATTGCTGTATCATTCCGTTACAAACAAGTTTTTAATAAAGCATTGACAGTTTTATTGTACATAATTTTGAGCCGGTTATACGGCGGCATGCATTTAGTAGTATAAAATATATCCACCGATACTGCGCTCGAACGTTACACACACACACAGCCAGCCCCCAATATTACTACCGTTTCGATGCATTCGCTGCCCCCCCCCCAACACACAACACACACACACACACACACATTATGAAATTGGTTTTTATTTTTTCAATTAAAACATTTGTTTGTATAAAACAGATGTGCGCACACAGTGGTTTGTCCAAAATGACGACAATAACGGTGCATGTGACAGAAATATAATAATTGTATCAAAGTGTTGAAATGTAATTTAGTTGTGTTTTAACAAAAATTAACAAAAAATAAAATAAAAGCATGAATTTAAACATGCGGTAATGTAGCTTCGACGCTGAAAAAATTTAGTTAGTTTAAACAGGGTGACAAAACATGCCGGAAAACCGACCCAGACTGCTACCATGTTCCAGGGTTCCGGGACTGGACTACTAGGACGTTGATTTGACTGGGTTTTTAAACGTGTAAAGTATACGTTTTTGTTTCATGATAATGAATAAAAAAATATAAATTGAAAAAAGAATTAGGGAAAAAATTGTGTAGATATCTTTCTCACCTGTGACAGTATAAAAAAACAGTGTACTCTGAAATTCTAAAACTGGATAATAAAACTGTTTACTGGCAACATCACGTCACAATGCAAAATGGAAAAATATTCTCTTACAGGAAAACTGAATAATCCGACAACACAACCAGGGTAGACGTTAACACTGCATAGGATTCATTTTCACTGTGAAGTAAGTCTCTGTTTCAAGCAAGTCTTTGTTACCAAAGTCATATTTTATTGTATGGCGTAGATTTTGCGTTGTCTTTACATAAATATAATAGAAAGAAAGTATTGAACAATAAATATTTCTAACAGTCTGTTCTCCGTTCCACTTCTACTCTTTTCCTAGACTCCTTTTCTTTCCTTTTCACGTTTCTCAAAAACTCCAAAACATGTAATAATTAAAATACCCAGTTGCTGTGCATTAATTTTTCCATTAGCGGATTTAAAAGACATTTGGGAGGGAGGGGCACAAAGTAACATTCGTGGAGACGTAACTTAAAATTTATAAAACTTTTCTCACTTCTGTTAACGATCAAATCATTTAATCATAAACAGACATATCTACAATACTGATGAAGGAAGAATGTTACAAAAGTTTTTTAACAACTGTTACAGTGTTCCACTGTTTGTTAACGACGTTTTTGAATAGTTTAAGCATTATAAAAACCCCATAAAAATAATGGTTGTATTCTCTCAGTTTAGTAAACATTTGTTAAAATTTTTTTAAATTTAGGAATGGCTTTTGTCTCCCCTCCCCCATGGATGGTCCGTAGATGCACATGGACGCTCCTTCCCATCTTACATGCCCATGGATGCTCCTTTGATGTAACAAGCATCACCTTAGTTTTGCGTACAGCGATGCTGTATTAGATCCGGCACAGCTTTCTGACAACCTCCAAAGTTATGTCCCAGCTGCACACATGTTACGGAAAAGTATAAATGTAATTCTGCAGAAGTTATAGGGTACCGAGGAAGCGGTTGAGCAATGGCAGCCATTAACTCGGGAATAATTTCAGTTCCAAGACGTTTAGACCCGAGAACCAATTCCACGGAAACTACGATGCATCAGCAGTATCTGTCTAGAGTCTAGAGGTAAGTTTGCATCTGCAGTATAACATTCTTCATCTGTCTCACTTACCGTAGTAGCTCTAACTATAGTTTTCGAAATGTATCTCTACAATCGTTAATATACCCACGTAATATTCATTAAGATTTTTTTCAATATCAGCTAAGAAGAGGCATATTTTATTACCACACACATTTTTTTCACATGTTATTTAGGAAATAAACAAACCATTGTGATTTCTTAACGTTTAATGTATTTACATGTGTGTGTGTGTGTGTGTGTGTGTGTGGGTGTGTGGTGTGTGTGTGTGTGTGTGTGTGTGTGTGTGTGTGTGTGTGTGTGTGTGTGTGTGTGTGTGTGTGTGTGTGTGTGTGTGTGTGTGTGTGTGTGTGTGTGTGTTTATCGTACTGATAGATATCCTCGCCCATATATAACAGCATAAATATTAGCCCTTAGTGGAAAAATCATGAAACGTTTGCTATATAACATCACAAATATCAAATAAATAGCCCATAAACCATATATAATCTAAAATTATATAATGTACAAATTTTATTTTTTTGTTTTAGTATAAACGATGTTCGTATAATGGAAATGTAAAATAAATTTGTTAGTAGGATCAGTTTTAGTTATGCTCTAGACTAAGGAACTCTGGAAGTTATAAGTTAACTAGTGTGTTTCTAAGAATTGTAAATTCTAATCCTAATTTACAAACGCTTTTTGTAGACCACTATAAATGTTGACCTAAGACGACACGTCTAGGCTGTCACGTAATTACCAAGACACTGTAGAAATAGAAGATAAAAGTTGTTACGAAAGCAGAACAATTATAATGGTGTTGCCCAACACTATCTTCAACACTGATAATGGCACAGTCACCGAAACGTGTCATCAACGCATCACCGAACACGTGAATAATTATAGTGGTGTAAAAAAAAAACTTTTTTAGTAGCTGTTATAAGTTAACACTAACCTGTCCAATGGATAAAAAATACGTGTGCGCGCGCGTGTGTGTATACATACATTGCTGCGTATCCGCTTATTACAGAAAATTTTCTAGACTAAATTTAATATAGTACGTGTCTAAATCGTCTTATTCAGTATATTAATTTTTATATTTTTAAGTATAATTTAATGTGTTGTTGAAACTTAACACATCCGATCTATAGCAACATAATTTATCTTCAACTACTATTAACGAAAATTCGGTTTACACGAAATTCATTTGGGTTTGACCTAATCTGTACTATGCCATAGTGCCTTTATTTTCCAAATTACTTAAATTTTCACTAACTAGTTATGTAAGTTGGTTTTAAGATACTATTTTTATGTTATATTACAATTTTTGGATTCAAATTTCCAATGTGGCTTAACTTTTCATAACACTACAATGTGTGAGTGTGGGGAAGATTGACAGAAGATAACACTCTACAGCGATTTCAAGAACGCTTCTTCAGTGCATCTCGACAAATCCAGCATACGGTAATACAGCTAATTCTAAAGCCATATTTTCCTCTGCTGACGAAGGAACTTGAAACAAAAAAAGGCAGCAAATTAAGCAACACAAAAATTGCACGCTTTAAAATGAAATTTGGAGCTAACATGGATATAGGCTAAAACGACTCGTTGTGATGAGTTTTCATATTTTTTTTTAATCTCCTCGAGATGTTAAAAGAAATCAAGAAATATGCAGTACTGTTATTGTACTCGTATTAAATGCCAACACATACTAGACTTTAACAGGTCCACTAAAATTGAAAATCTTTATTTTGGTAATACACGTTTATATTGCAACTATAATACGTTTTTTAGCGACAAGAGTTTTTGATGTTTTTAAGTAATTACTTTCCATTATGTCATCTCATTAGTTATTTCTGATTAATATTGGATTCAGGCCTCTCACATACAACACTGGCCTCTTATAACTGACAATTAAAGTTATCTACGTCTCCAATAATTGTGTGCTTAAGTTACAAATCAAATGAGAAATATTATTTCCATATCACGCCAAGTACTTTAATTTGGTTCTCAGTGAGTTCGTCTTTGTTTCTCCGTTGAAAAGAAGTTCGAACTATTGCTACATTTGTTGTCGTATAAGATGCTCGTTTTTACGTTACGTTCTTTAATGGCACAGACTAATTAAATTAGCTATGTTAACTAACTGGCTCTGCCATCGACCTTACGTAGGTAATGTTTGCCATTATATGCTGCACTTACAGAGTAAATGACATTTTGTTTTTATAACCATATAATAACTGTGTAATTTGTTTGCATATTTTTTAGACGTTATCATCAGCATCACTCACGTCTCTATTCGTTCTGATATCCTCAGTCTTCGTCTTATCGCTGAGGATGTCAAATCGTAAACATTGATGTAAACTTTTTTTTTGTAATATGCTAGATCAGACAAAACGGATACAAAATCTAATTCGACTACGTCGTCGTTTGAATTCCACTATGCCGCGTAAGATAATTCTCGACAGTTCAAAGAAATTGATTTGACAAGGTATTATCTTAATTTTACATTTTTGAGTGTTATGAATCAATAAAAGTGATAATACGACTCTTACCAACTCTTACCAAATCTACAGCGAACTTGTATTTTTTAAACGGAACAACATTTCCCGTTTTTCCATAAAACACCCTGGATAGTAATGAATCTTCTAATATTTTTGGTCAACGTATAATCTCTCTCTCCTCTGGCACTACGGTCCTTGTAGAACCCTGGCCTGCTCACTGATTCTCCTCCATTCTTCTCTGCCCAAAGCCTTACTCCTCCAACCTGCCACTCTCAAATCGACTTCCACATCTTCACACCATCTCCTGCTCGGACGTCTTCTCTTCCCTACTCCCTCCGGCTTCCTTTCCAATGCCATTTTTGGGTCTCGATCACTTGTCATTCCCACCACGTGCCCCAACCATCTTAACATTTGCGCTTTCACTGCCGCAACTATGTCCGCTTCTCCATCAAGGTCTCTTAGCTCACGATTCTTTCTTATCCTCCACATCTCTTCGTCCCACACTGATCCATAAATTCCTATCAGAATTTTTCTCTTGAAAACACCAAGGTTTTTCGTATCTTCCAACTTCAGAACACATGTCTTGCATATGTTTCTACAGGTCTGATTGCCGTGGTGTATATTTTCTTTTTGACATTTTTTGATACATTCCTGGATTGGAGTATATTTTTAATGGGTAGTAGCTTCTGTTTCCTGCTGCTATTCTTGCTTTGATTTCCTCGCTTGTTTCATTATTCTCTGTAACTGTGCTGATCAGCGTGTAATGCCGAAAACATTATCTTCCACGGAGCATGATTAATACTAGAAGCAAAGTAGCAAACAGGCCTATTAGATGGTTTGTAATGCCTAGTTCTGTTTATAAGACATTAAAATTATTTCGTCAGTTGACGATATACAGTCCAATGAAATAATACAGAAACGTATTGTTTTCTGTAGTTAAAATCTTATTTGCTGAGATTAGTCTTAAATATTGAATTTACCCGGTGAATGAGTTTTATTGTTTATTTAATGAGTTATTAAATTCCAATAATTTGTCTTTGTCGTCGTCTTTGTCTATTTTTTTGTTTTCTTATTTCCACGTTGAATACAGTTCTTTATCTGCTGTTGATTCAACGAAGCCGATCTCCTTGTTTCTTTCGAAGTGAATAATTTTCTGCAATTACTTTAATATTTGAGTGTGAAATGCATAAATAAGAATTACAATCACAGTAATTATAACGAATATAATTATTTTTATTACGAGTTGTATTAATGTCATCTTCATCATCATCAGTCTTCACTAGAAACGTTTCTTTGTCTCCAATTCATTACGTAATATAATGAAAGCTGTGAATAAGAAGTTTTTATGAGTTAATTAAAATATGTCGTATTCAGAAGTGTCTACAATAACTGACGAATAATAACACTGGCTGGAGTCCTCTAGAGAATGGATGTAGCTGGATGTTACTCTGAGGACAACTCCGAGCACAGCTCTATTAAACTTTATTACGTGACTATTTGAATACATAATGAGCGAATCCGTACGAACTGCAATCGCTGTCACTTGGAATACAAAATTATTCTAAACTAATTATCTGCCTCTTAATTATTTCACTAAAAAACTTTTATATATTTCAAGGCCTATATTTAACTTTTAATCTTAATCTTCATCTATTTCCCTCGCTCCCAGACTCTTTTTGCCATGAATCTTTGCTCCTTTTTTCATTATGTTATAGCTGCTTTTTAAATACAAAGCAGCCTTTAGGGAAAACAGACAGAAAATAAACCTCCTGGCTGATATTTCTGTATACGTGTAGGCATGAAAATGTAAACGAACCTTTTTTAGTTTTTGGATTTAAAGAAATATAATATGTATTTAATACAAAAATTACGATTTCTTACGAAAAATCAACGTCAGGGTTCTGCAAAATTTTAATCGCCTTTTCGAACACAATAAATAGTCAGTTATTTCCATAATAATAAGCTTTATGGAACTGCTATTTCTACATGTAAAATCTGAGTAATTAATGTCGTGTTTTAAATTAAATAATAACTGTTAATATGAATGTAAATATAAACCTACTACTTGATTATGTGAAAAAAAGTTTCATGTCAATAATTTAGTTATTATATAGCAAAATATTTTACTATTACAATAATTTTTCTTATTGACTTTCAAGTTATTTGCTTTTAGTAGAATCTCTAAATTTTGACCTCCGACCACTGACTGATATTCACCTTGAACTATCAGAAAACCATTTTTTTCTCATCACAAAATATTAATATTATTAATACTTTATTTAAAATCTCCAACTAGGGATTAATTATTGGATACATAATTAGGCCAAGTGTTTCTAGTTACATTTACTTCAGGTAGCCGTGTTCATGATTTTACGCACATTCGTGTATGTGTTCATCTGTGTGTGTGTGTGTGTGTGTGTGTGTGTGTGTGTGTGTGTGTGTGTGTATGTGTGTGTGTGTGTATCATTTTAAATGGAAAATAACAATTACATTTTGATTATATTTCAATGTGGCTTTATTTCACAGCGTAAATTTACAAATTTAACAAACACGTTTACTGACAGAACGCAGAAATCGTATTCAGCAAAATGTTAAATTGTCGATAAAATTGAATCAGTACCTGCTAACCTGTTATTTGGCTGTAAGTGACGAACATGTATGTAAGAATTGATTTTGCTTCCTTCTTGACATTTTTATTTAAATTCCCGGTTGTAAAGGGATATTTGGTCGACAGAAACTAACTGAAAACTAACTGAAAGACTAGCTGACTCGAACAGAGACAAATCAAAGAAAGACTTGTGAAGAGAAAGACTATAAGAAAAAATAAATAAAATGAAAAGCAATGCAATTTTAAATACTAACTTTTATAAACCGTTATAAATTTTATTTATTGTTTAATTAGGTTTTCAACGTTTTCGAGTTGTAACGTTTAATATTGTTACGACGGTCTACTCGATCGTCGTAGGTACAGTGGAAACTAAATAAGTACAAGACAACAATTAAGTCATTAATCACACCTTTACTTTTTACAGTTAAACAGTTCGTAATTAAAAACACAGTGTCTACAACAAATCAAATGACAATTGTTCACACGCAATAAAATGTCCACTAATATTAAAACTCAATTGTATTACAATTATACCGTCCGAATATAAAACGCAACACTTCACTAATAACTACTTGAACGTACACAGTAATAACTCGAACCGCTCTGTAAATATATCGCATTAAAACTCTCGAACCGCACAGTCAAAAATTCGCCTCGTACTAAACTGAACGTGTTTGAGTACCGGTATTTATAGCTAGTCGAATATCTAGACGATTCCTAATTGCGTCGTAACGTGCGTATGAACTACGTAATTAACTGCGGCCTTGACACAGTCCGCACGGCTGGCGGCATCGAGAACTTTCTCGTAGATGCGGATACAAGCACGTACACCACACGCATACACTCTGGATGTCTCTGGAACGTTCGATAAACACGTAGATTGTTCGTGATGCCGTAACACTTCCCCTCCTTAAGCCTGTTCGTCCCGAACTGGCAAACCGTCTCCGAAGTAATACTCGACCAGGCGATCTAGGTGGACGTCCTTGCGAAGGATAATTTTCCCGTTCATCGAATTCAGTCTCGTGTGATCCGAACATCACGTTCCCAGGAATGCGAGTCTTTCGCGCAACCACTAGTTTCGCTGGAATCACTCCAGTTGCGTGATGTACTGATGACCTAATTACCACTGGCTGATCCAAGTTTGTTTGGTTCTCGTCAACAACCTCTTGCGTAAACTCATCTTCAGCCACTTTACACTCGGGCGCTTCTATCAGCTCAGGAACAGGCAAGAGTTTTGTCTCGACACCCATAGTTGGCTTTCCAATCACTTCTTTTGTCGTTATACTAATTTGTACTTCCTCCATTTCCGTTTGCAACAGGGAGGGTTCCTCTAGACCAGACTTGTTGACTTTTTCTTCAACTAATGGCACTCGCTTAATCGAATGGTTGGTAGACCCTGTCATTTTACCCATACAAAGTTTTATCTTCTCTTGGCCAACCTTCAGGACATTCTCTCCTAAGTCCACAACGAATCCGTAGGCATTCATAATGTCCGTGCCAAGAATCACTTCATCGACAATGTCTGCAACGAACATTTGGTGGCTAAACTCAAGAAGACCCAGGCGTACACGTACGTCTACCTTTCCTAGCACCTTGACGGGGCTTCCAGTCACAGTCTGTATTGTACAAGAGCTAATTAGAGGATGGCGGTTACAGACTAAGTTAGGGCGCATAATGGACACTGTTGCGCCCGTGTCAACTGTAAATGATGTTGGTTTACCATCCGCAAATCCATTAACAATCAAGTTCCCACTGATCTTATGTAGCGTGGAAACTGTGTGCTGTTCTGGGGCTTTACTTCTCCAATTGGTGCGATCACTCCCTTCTCTCGGTATTTTCTTCCCCCAACAGTCTACCTGTAGATGACCACGTTTCCCACAGTTGTAACACTTCGGTCTTCTGTCTTTATCCTTTCGTTCGACAGATCGTTCCGACTCTCTTGAACTCTTGAATTGTTTGTCCGACAACATTGTTTTTCTGCACCCATCATAACGGTAATGTGATACAGGGATCTTCTGACTGCAACGTGATGGCACAAACCCATTAATGTAGCGGGACGCTGACTTGCAGCTTCAAACTCTAGGGCGTGAACAAGAGCTTTTGAGCTATCTCGGTGTCTTGCCATTCGTAACACTTGCTGAAGTTCACAATCTCCGTTGCCATCAATAAATGTCTGCACCGCAAACCTTATTCGGAAGTCTTCTGGTGCTTCTGGATAGGCCAATCTAATCAATCTGTCGATACTTGCTTCAAATTCTTGAAAACTTTCCCCGGAACGCTGTCGTCTTGTTCTCAACTGAGCGTAGTACACCTCTCGCAAATGTTTATCACCGTAGCGTAATTCTAGAGCTTTTATCAACTCGGCATAGGTGTTCTGGCTCTCAGGTGGTACTTTCTGTAGTAATTCTGCCGCGGGTCCTTTTAATGCGAGAACGAGTGAGACTGCCTTGTCTTTCTCTGTCCAATTATTTGCGCATGCAGCAGCTTCAAATTGGCGGAGGTACGTTGCCCAGTGACTGCTTCCGTCAAAGGTAGGAGCTTTGACATGAACTGTCCCTACTGCAGGCAAAGTGACTTTCTCTATTAACTTATTTTCTGTGTCTTTTTCTGTCTTTATCACTGGTACAGTCTGTTCAGAAATTTGTTTTGGTTGAATCTTCATGCACTGTTCAACTTCAATTTTAATTTGTTCTCTTATGTTTGCCATTGAGTTCTCTACTGCAGATATTTTTGTTGACATAACTTCTTCCACAGTCAAGACAGATTTTTCTACTTTAGCTATTTTATTTGACATGGATTCTTCTACGTCAGATATTCTGGTAATCTGATTATTGAGCTCACCTCGTAATTCACCTACGTAAGTACGTAGGAGACCCAATTCTGCGGTAGTATGTTCTTGCAACTGTTTCTGGATAGTTTCAAAGAGAGCTTCCGTTTTATCTTTTTATCTTTCTTCTGTTTCTAGCATTAGTGCTTTCTGACGTTCCTCAGCTTCTTCTCTTTCCTGCCTGCGTTCTTCTTTTTGTCGTCTTTCTGCTTCTTCCTGTGTCTGCCGCAGGAGTGTTTGTAAAGCTTCCATCATCTGACTGGGATCCATGTTTACCGATTAATTATGAATCACACTCGTCTTGTACAAAGTGTCCAATGTTTCGACTGTTAACCGTTTTATCCCAGTTCTGACACCACTGTTACGACGGTCTACTCGATCGTCGTAGGTACAGTGGAAACTAAATAAGAACAAGACAACAATTAAGTCACTAATCACACCTTTACTTTTTACAGTTAAACAGTTCGTAATTAAAAACACAGTGTCTACAACAAATCAAATGACAATTGTTCACACGCAATAAAATGTCCACTAATATTAAAACTCAATTGTATTACAATTATACCGTCCGAATATAAAACGCAACACTTCACTAATAACTACTTGAACGTACACAGTAATAACTCGAACCGCTCTGTAAATATATCGCATTAAAACTCTCGAACCGCACAGTCAAAAATTCGCCTCGTACTAAACTGAACGTCGTTTGAGTACCGGTATTTATAGCTAGTCGAATATCTAGACGATTCCTAATTGCGTGTAACGTGCATATGAACTACGTAATTAACTGCGGCCTTGACACAGTCCGCACGGCTGGCGGTATCGAGAAATTTCTCGTAGATGCGGATACAAGCACGTACACCACACGCATACACTCTGGATGTCTCTGGAACGTTCGATAAACACGTAGATTGTTCGTGATGCCGTAACAATATTATCTAATAAACTGTATGCAAAACTATTAATATTGTATTTATAATCTGTTTAGCATCATCATTGCCTACATTAAATTCCCACTAAGAGCTCGGTTACGGTTTCCCATAATATTTTAAACGTTAACAGCGATGGAATATATTTGTAAAAGTTAAAAAAACAGACGATAGCGTATGTAATTGTTCTAACAAAAATAAATTCCGTTAGCCGATCACTGTAATGTTTACCTGATTTCTATTTTCAGGTTTTAAATTAATTTCTTATATTGCAGATAGACTACTTAGAAACAAGGCTTACAAACAACAATAGGGCAGATGAAGAAGTATAATATCATTTAATGAAAGCAAGAAGAATTGCTGGCTGCATGAATAACCTTATATAGAATAATAAATACCTCACACAAGAAGCAAAAACTAGGGTTTATAAAAGCACAAAACGTCCAGTAATATCCTATGCATCAGAGTCCAAGCCAGATATAGCAACAACTCAAAGAAAACGACAAAATATAGAAATTATTATTTTGTGGAGGTTAGTAGGGAAGACAAGGTACGATAGATTGCCAAACAGTGTACGAGAAATGTGTAATGTAACAGATATAAGTTCTTGGATTGGGGAAAGAAGAAGGATATGGAATGAACACTGTTACAACACAAACAAGCCACCCCAATACCAGGGAAAAAACGATGAATCAACTATATAAAATGTTTAAACTAAAGAAAATAAAATGACGATGACGCGACAGACGACTACATGACCCAACCCAAGTGACTGAATCAATAGATAAACCAAATAAAATGAAACCAAATGAGAAAGGAAAAACCGAAATAAAATGAAATAAAATGAAATCGAAGAAGAAGGAAAATGAAAATGAAACAAACCAAGTATAAAGGAAATAAAATGAAATCAAAGGATAAAACACAAACGAATGATATAGAACAAAAAAGGAGAAACACACTCAAATATAATAATGAAAAAGAAACCAATAAATAACAAATGTAAAAGATGATTATTAGTATCGACTAAATAATCAATGTAAATGATAATTGATAAAACCAGATAAGGTAATGACAAACTAAAAGTACACTAGCCAAAGAAATAGAGCTTAAATGTAATAAAGGACTCTATAAGGAACTGTATGACTAACCTTTGTAAAGAGAGAGATAGAGAGATAGTGAGATAGTGAACATAAGTAAGTGACAAAGAAAATGTAATGTTAGGGATTACCACTAATAACACTTAAAATAAAATATAAGAAGTGCAAAGTGATAGTGTAAAACCCCAAAATAATAAGAAACCCTATTGATAGATATAAACACTCAATAATCTGTGATGAACACTAAAGGTTTAATGGTGAACATTATTATTCAATAAGAATTTTTTAATGATAGTATTAAGATTAATTGTAAATGAGGGATACAATGGTATTCAGGGAAGGAATGTCAAAGTCAGTGTTACCACGGCTAGAGAGTAAAGTTAATATAAGAAAAAATATAGTAAAGAAAATAAAGGCAAAATCAATAAACACCCTATATTCTAAGGGATAGTCAGTTAAGAAAATTTGAGTGGTGTGATGATGTTTATCACCCAAAAATAATTAAGAATGAAATAAATTGTAAAGAAACGTTGCATAATAGCTGTTAAAGAATTGTTCGATTAAATTTATGAATAGGAATATGGCTGAAGGGATTACACAGACCATAAACCTAAATGTTATATTGTATTTTATAGAGAATAGTAAATAATTTCCAAATAATAAACACGGGCAAAATAAATAAGAAAAAGATAAAGTAATATAAATCTAACAATACTGAAGGGCAGTTAGAAAATAATAAACAAACCATAATGTAGAAACTAATGAAAATATTCAATTATTATAAAACAGATCCAAAACAAGTCAACAAGTAAACAAATCATTTATAATACCAACACGAAACATGTATGAGAGTAAATTAATAAGTAATTAGTATAAAATAAGTAAATAAGGCCAATTACTACTTAGGCCTATGAAATGCTTAACTGTAAAAAACAAATAACTACAAATTGTAAAAACTAACAAGAATCTTAGCAAATCCAAGGCAAGCAACTAGTCAAGGATAATTAGTGAATCGTATTAAAAGATAAATGTTGAATTAAGGACATAAAATAAGAAAGAAATGTAATTAAATAATATCAACATAAATGTTCAAACAATAATACATAAGAAAACCCAGCTTTGTGGGATGTCAAAATGATCTTTGAAAGAAAATACGAACAGTAGTGATAATATTTAATACATAGAGAGGAAGACGGAAGAATAATAGCAATCAGAAGATATACAGTAATTTTGAATAACAATTCAAATATGATAACAATGGTCTTAAGTCAAGTTCAGCCAATCAGAATCTATCAGTTACCATGACAACTGAAACGTTATTTATGAATTTTCCGTTAAAATTATTATTCCATTCTTGACGCTCAACAGGAATAGACGCCAGGCCGAAAATGACCAAAATTTTAATATAAAACGTTTAAAAAGTAATCCAAATTTGAAAAGATGAAGATGTAAGAAGCTGATGAAGGACTAGAACATTTAACTGATGCCAAGGACCAATTTAACAAATTCCAAATTAATAAATTTCAACAACTAATATGAAAAAGAAGTCAGACGTACTTAAGTTCCAAGATAATTGAAGATTGAAGACTATTGAAGACCCCAACCCATTTCAACTGATTGACAGTACACCTCAAGTCGACCGAGTTGATAAGTATTGCTAAATTACCCGAATTTCTGAATTAAATTCTCTTTAAATTTTTCTCACAACAATCTGAACTCTCACTATAAACTGATAATATTATTTCTTTCAAAGATTAATAAAAAAAATAAAACACTAAATTTGTTAACTAGAAAAATAACCTGTATGAAAGTTACGAACTTTTGAAACACACTTTACCACACTTCAGGAACAAATTATAATTACACATTATAATATCTAAGTACAATTAATGTAAGGTAGTGTACTTTAGTGTAATCATTATTAATATTTTTTTCGTAATCACAAGAATCCTGAATCTGAACGAAATTAACTGTAAACAAACGATTTCAGTCGCCATGTCTGACTGAATAATTCGTTCAAAGTCATTTCGCCAACCTTGAGAATTTTTTTTTATAATAATTGCCGGTGCAAATTAGTTGAATAACAAAATATAATTTTGTATAACACTGAATAATTACCAATCACAATTAAATAAACTAGTACAGAGTTGTAACCACTGTTCTTTATTCCATAGGAAAGTGTATTATAATATTTGTGTATTTTAGCGAAAAAACAAGGGTGACGGTAAGCGCTCACGTCGGAAACTCGGCGAAATAACCGCTCGATTAAGAAGGTCGAACGAAGGCGGGAGTAAATTTGAATTCTCCATACCGTCATCGCTAAGAACGCTCAATCGTCCTAAATTTTTTTAATTTAATTGTTTTAATTAAACAATTTGGCGCCACCCGGAATTTATGAACACCTATTGAAGAACAGGTAAGGTTTCCACTCGCGTGTACTGGTAATTCGAAGTATCGCTACGGACATCGTCAGCGCAACATAAAGTAACGACCACTACGTGTGAGGCGAACACACAAGCATACACTTTTACAGAGACGTAAGAATCTAGTTGTTACAACACATATCAAGAATGGATGACACAAGGCAAGGTGAAACAGGCAAGAGATAGGCAACCAAACACCAAGAGGAGAATTGGTTGGCCAAGGAAGAGGTGGAGTAACAGCGTGTAGGATCGTTGTTAAAGAACAGGAGAGTCCTAACAAGGAAGTTAAAGAAGAAGAAGAAGAAGAAGAAGAAGAAGAAGAAGAAGAAGAAGAAGAAGAAGAAGAAGAAGAAGAAGAAGAAGAAGAAGAAGAAGAAATTATTTTTTTTTAAATGGCTACTGATTTCTAGAGTATCGTAAACGTTGCTTTTTCACAAATTAAATATGAAACACAATCTGTCTATGTATACATAAGAGTAAATCCACTAAAGAGTACAGGACCCGTAAATAGAGATGGAGACATGAATGAGATCTGTGTTTAAATTTACGAATCGATTGTTAGCCAACACTGATTTAATTTTTTTTTAAACCTAAGTTTTAGTTGCTTCAGAAATCGGTAACCGTTTCCAGTGTAGTGTTTGTGTAATTTGTATTTCGAATTGTTTGTTGGAAGACGGCTACCGGTTTACAGTTTCCAAAATGTCTAGTTTACCGATTTCTAGCAGATATTTTAAATAAATATACCTCTGCTCAACAGTCCCTAAAGGACCGAGGCATACCGAGCGGCTTTTGTGTTTAGTGTGACGTTTCCATGGCCAGTATAACGCACCGCTAGCCGCTAGTTGCGGTATTCACAGCCAGAGCAGATATTTTAGAAAATTAAACTAGTAATGGCCACCGTTCTTTTTACTTAAATTTAAACACAGATCGTGGGCATCTTTCCATCACATCCACAAGCCCTGCCTCTTATATCTCTTAGGCACATGATAAAATAACTTCATAATTATGACCTTTAATTATAATTTTCATTTGACTGGTCATAAAACAAAATAATTTATTAAAAATTACAATTGTTGCTAGGTTATTTAAGTAATTCTTTACCTTCAATTGAACGATATACGTGTTAAATGAAAGTAGAGAATTAGACATCGATTCCTTATAAAAATAATCGAAACACTAAATCAAAATAAATTTTGTAAGTAGTTTTGATTTTTTATTAGTATATGTTATATTAATTAACGCCGTAGTAAATACTACAACATAATTAGCAGTCTTCAAACGTTTAACAGAATTTTAAACTTTTAGTATTTAACTGGTTAGTGGTAAGGAGCAAAATCAGTGAGCCTGTCGATATGGACCAAGAACTGGCCAGTAGTAATGCAATTATTAACTGGGAGGAAGAAACCCGTAGATTCAGATTGTCTTGTATATTCTGCTGTTTACTTGGCTAGCTTTGTAATCGGATTTGGGGGAACCCGAACCCGCTCCGCTCGGGCTATTAGAGACCCGTCACTGATACGTTGACACAGGATCAACTCTTCCTTCCTTTTGCTTTCCCCTTCTTGAATAAATCAATACTTAAACCAATATACTGCCGAATTCCACTTTACATTTTCGACAAGTTAAACATGCATTAAGCTCGGCATGATGAAGTGTTTTTTGACATCCAGCGGACTGTTAGCCCTTTACGCTTCTAAGAAGCGATTAGAATATAACTTTTAGAAATTACTTTTATTTAAGTAAGAGCAACGAAAATAATCTAAGATACTTTTACAGAATAAAATAAACAGTCAGTTATATAATTTCGAATGATTTTGTATTAACGATTTTGTTGTCCGAATATCTTGTCGAAACGTATAAGTCGGTTTTCTATTTTTCAGTTCTCAGATAATAAACTTCATAAACAACATCGTATTTAACGTTAGCATTGTAACTTATTTTGCTACTCTTTAATTCAAATTTTCTTAGTAAAAACCAATCTGATTATTTCAGATTGGACGAAAAGTTGTCAAAAAGCAGTAGAAATCGATGGATACTAGCCAAACAAATTATTTTGTACTACCAAAAAGTGTTAAAAATACTGCTTGCTACATTAGTTTTAATGTACTCTGCTACTTTCTACTTCTACTTAAAGAAGCAGTCCAAGTTTTAGCAGCAGTTACATACAATTATTGTAAAAACATTAAGACCATGTCATTGGAATATGCACAATCTTTCTTTGAAAACTCCTAGAAATTGTTATCATTGTTAACTTCTTGAAAAAGTAAAAACTCAACAATATTTTTAAATTTTTCTTACACAATATAACAATAATCAATTGAAAATTTTCTCATACAAGTTAAAAAATATTAATAATTCAACTTTACATTTTAAACTGAGTATTAGTAAATATTCACTTAAATTATCAAGTCACTATGTTCACTCGTCCTTGACAAAATTTAACTTACAAACTACAAAAACAAAGAGCAAAACAAAAAAGGCTTTTTTGGAAAACAGGAGCAATTGTCTCATGGATGAGTTGGCTTAAACTCATTTGTTTGAATCTCAGACAAATAGAATAACCAGAATTTTAGTCAATAGTGACTATGTTTTAACATATTAATAATATTTTTTGGTGCTACCATTTGATTAAACATTAAAAAACAAATGTTAGGCGACACCTAACGTGTAATTTAAGCAAAATGTCCAAGCCTAAATTTAGTATTTAATGTAAAAATAATTAAAAATTAAGGTTGCTGACAAGAATAACAACTCAATTTCATTGTCTTCGTTATCGTTCATAATCATTATCATTCTCCTCATCACCATCGCTGTCGTCATTGTTATCATCACTATCATCATTAACTCCATAATCAACAAACAGATCATCAAAAATCTGTATAATTATTACTATGTTGCTTTGAATTTCTGTAAACGGAACTTATGTGTTTACAAGTACGATTATGTATTCAATCTACTTTCGAAACGAATCTGTGGTTGTCAAAAATTTAATTTTACAGAATATGCTCCTAAGTGAACCCTACGTGTTATTCTATCAACTAATTACCGGATGTGACGTCACAGCACGCTGTTATTGGTTGCGCTTACGGTGTGCTCGTTCTTCTGTGCGAATGTTTCATATTGGACACAGCTAAAGTGCGTAATAAATTTCTGAGCCCTTGAACTCGATCCTGACAGAAAACTTACCAAAACGGTTTAGAAACGAGGGACGAAAACAAATTCTACGGCCATCTTGGTTTCAGTCACACTAGTTACTATGGTAACCAAACGGCTGCTTCAAACAAAGACCACGTAACGTTACCCTGACTACGCAATTTGACGAGTAATAAGGACTTTCCAAACTATATGACGCCAACAACAAAAATTCGGTATGGAGAACCATACATGATTTCCATGTCCTAAAATTTATATTTAAAATCATTTAAATATTAATTAAATAAGTGGATGCTTCTGTTCTGAAAAAATTACGTATCAGCTAAAATGGTACCACCATGTCAGGTGGATTAAGACTATCCTCAACCTTCGTGAGGAAGGACTGTACTTTTAGATAAAATGTCTGTAGGTCGAACGAAGAGCTAGCTAAAGGTAGCTGCGATCTGATTCCTGTAATGAAATTGGACTCCCGTTGCGAGGGGCCGAGGGATGTCTATAGTGTTATGAAAGTCTTTCCTGTCAATACTATAGTAGTCGTTTCTCTTTTTTAAAATCTAGTCTTGATTTCTTTCTTTTCATTTGTCTTCTGATTTTCGGAACGACTATTCTGTTCACCCGTATAATTATAAATTTCTCAGCAAAACATTTCTTCTGTAATACGTTTGTGTCTCCTGTTTAACACCCACCATTTTGATCCATGTCATAACGCTATATTCCACACAGGATAGTAAATAACTAGCCATCAGGGAGGTCAAAATATTTTCAAGGAGGGGCAAACAATTTTCCAAAGGAGAAAAATATTTATATATTTTTCATAGATACACACATGCACATATTAGTTTATAATTTTCATATCATAATAGAAATAAGTACACAGATTGTATTAATTGCTTTAATAAAACAACACCGCCCAGCGATCCACAGGAAGCAAATCGATGTCCAACTTTTCGGCTTGCATGCGTTGTGTTGGTGTGGGTTTCGTCACTTTCCATTTAAAACGCGTGCAAACATAAGAAAATAAACATGAGTGAGGCCAGAAATAACGCGAATTGTGTGTGTGTGTGTGTGTGTGTGTGTGTGTGTGTGTGTGTGTGTGTGTGTGTGTGTGTGTGTGTGTGTGTGTGTGTGTGTGTGTGTGTGTGTGTGTGTGTGTGGTCCTGCCAGCATTTTTATTGCGGTAATCACAATAATAAAACTTTGGAAAAGTAAACATTACATAATTGAGATATGCTTGCCTGCCAGGAACGACATATTTTCACTCATACGTGATTTAAATTAAAATGAAAAATATAGAATTTTGTTAAAGTGAAATGAAATGTTTCCATAGAAACTACTTCTTTGTTGTCAATAACGTAGTACACATATAAAACTTATAAAATTTACCTCCTCTATCATCAACTACCATTTTAATTTATAAAAAACGGTATGGAGAACCATACATGACTTCCATGTCCTAAAATTTATATTTAAAATCATTTAAATATTAATTAAATAAGTGGATGCTTCAGTTCTGAAAAATGTACGTATCAGCTAAAATGGTACCACCATGCCAGGTGGATTAAGACTATCCTCAACATTCGTGAGGAAGGACTGTACGTTTGGATAAAATGTCTGTAGGTCGAACGAAGAGCTAGCTAAAGGTAGCTGCGATCTGATTCCTGTAATGAAATTGGACTCTCGCTGCGAGGGGCCGAAGGATGTCTATAGTGTTATCAAAGTCTTTCCTGTCAATACTATACTAGTCATTTTTCTTTTTTTTAAATCGAGTCTTGACTTCTTTCTTTCCATTTGTCTTCTGATTTCCTGAACGACTATTCTGTTCACCCGTATAATTATAAATTTCTCAGCAAAACATTTCTTCTGTAATACGTTTGTGTCTCCTCTTTAACACCCACTATTTTGATCCATGTCATAACGCTATATTCCACACAGGCTAGTAAATAACTAGCCATCAGGAAGGTCAAAATATTTTCAAGGAGGGGCAAACAATTTTCCAAAGGAGAAAAATATTTATATATTTTTCATAGATACACACATGCACTTATTAGTTTATAATTCTCATATCATAATAGAAATAAGTACACAGATTTTATTAATTGCTTTAATAAAACAACACCGCCCAGCGATCCACAGGAAGCAAATCGATGTCCACCTTTTCGGCTTGCACGCGTTGTGTTGGTGTGGGTTTCGGCACTTTCCATTTAAAAAGCGTGCAAACATAAGAAAATAAACATGAGTGAGGCCAAAAATAACGCAAATTTTGCATGTGTGTGTGGTCCACTCAGCATTTTTATTGCGGTAATCACAATAATAAAACTTTGGAAAAGTAAACATTACATAATTGAGATATGCTTGCCTGCCAGGAACGATATATTTTCTCTCATACGTGATTTAAATTAAAATGAAAAATATAGAATTTTGTTAAAGTGAAATGAAATGTTTCCATAGAAACTACTTCTTTGTTGTCAATAACGTAGTACACATATAAAACTTATAAAAATTTACCTCCTCCATCATCAACTGCCATTTTAATTTATAAAAAAAATTAACCCCTTCCCCCTTCAACTACCCTTTTCATTTATAGATATTTGATCTACCTTTCTACAGTGGATTATTATGACTTTCTTTTCAGGATACTTTATTTATCAAAATTAAGCACTTTACTCTCGTCAAAACCTAAAACGTTGCAGGTAAACTACCCCTTTCCCTTAACCGATCTTCACCAAAAACAATAGGCCTTGAGTCCTCTACAATTCAGGACTCTGTGCAAAAAATTTGATTCTGTTTGAACTAGCGGATATCGTTTGCCATAAAAATAATTCTACACTTTTCGAAAAATTACTTTTTTCATGTTTTGATGGTAGTACAATCAGAATCTGCCGTTGTCTCGAACATGATTTTTTCGCCATTTTCGAAAAATTGTATTTTTAGTCATTTTTAATGTTCGTAACATCTTGTTCATGATATTTTTCACTTTTTTAATTTAATGTTTATATCTAGTTACTATTGTACAGGCAGATTTCGTATATACTTGGTTTATATGATGAGAGGTAATGTAACTTATCAGTGACCTGGGGATAAATATTCTACGAAGTTATAAATTATAAGTGAAATCCATGAAACACTTCAGTTGGCAAAGTAACTTTGGCGAATGAAATAATATACAAGTTTGATGCAAAGTGATAAAAACTGTATATATTTCTGTCGTGTGTTGCACATGCTGTTTCCAACTTAAACGGAAGCAGTTTTGTCTTAAACAACTAAAGAAAACTGGTAGGTCTAACTTATTGTTTATAAAATTATGTTTTCGTGGACTTCGTATCCTTGTGACACACAGCTCAAACTAGCAGAGGATAAATTGGAACAAACAATTAAAATCAAACGAACCAACAAGGTTGGTACACCAGGTAGTTTGTGCAGAGAAACTTTAATTTTTTTCAATGAAAATATGCACAATATCGAATTATGGTCGTAAGTGTATGGAATAATTTCGTAACCACGAACTAAGGTGTATGTATTAAAGGTTTATAAAAAATCAAAGATTGTAACGAAACAGGCGTACAATATGAAAGTTTCTAAACAGTGGAAGACGAGAAGACTGCGAGAACGGTGATATGATAACATAAAAACGGATGAACTGGGTAGTGAGAAATTGGTAAATAGCATCAAGGTATGCAACGCTCGGCGCCGTAAGCAAGGGAGATTACAGCTTAGTCACGGGTGCCATACAGTTGAAAAAAACGTATTCATTGTAATTGTAACGGAGGGAAACACGATTATTAGTTTAGAAAAACTGTTTTGTTGTTACCCAGACACAATTGAATGAAGTTAAGGATTTGTGGATATACTTCTCAACAATCAGCATACTGATGCAAATACGTACTGATAGCATACGAACATATACTACCGATTTTCCTCGGTTTAGTTTGTTTTCTGGTATATAATTTCTTCTTCCATCAAACAAAAACTCTGAGCTGTCGCTGTACAACAAGCTGTTAATATACAAACAAGTCTTGAAACCTGTTTGGGAGTATAGTGTACAGCTTTGGAGTTGTAATAAGAAACCTAATATTAAAATAATTCATATTCTTCGCAGTACTGTTGATGCACCATGGTACGTAAGAAATGATGACATCCATCGGGACCTGAAATATGTCTACTGTTGCTGACGAGATTAAACGGATTGCGGAAAAATATGAAAGAAGACTTCATCGTAAACACTAAAGTGCTACAATTCTTGATAATCCTGGACTCATTTGGCGATGAAGAGGCAGAAACCATCTGAACTAGTGAACTAAATATGTATAGGCCTAGTAACTCTCAGCACATGAACAGTGTGTAACTGTACAAAGGAATGGTCTAGTGGGAGTTTATCCTACACACTGTTAACTTATGTGTTAGAATAAAATTGCCAAATAGATTGTAACTAGTTCCAATGACGTTAAATAATTAAAAAAACACACAAAAATACTACAATGTAACACCTAATAATGAATGTAATTTGTTCAAATTGAGGTTTCCACGTCAAGGAGCTTACCAGTATGAAGTATCCTCTATATTTGTAAAACTGAATAGAAACACAGAAGGAATATTTTTTTTTTAATTGCGAGTGTATTATAAAAATATCTGTATAAAGTAGTCACATAAACTTCCATATTCAGCATATGTATATGATGATTATTTTCATTTTCTTATAAATTCACTTTCTTACAAATCATAACTTTTTATGGTCCACCAATTCAAAATAGGGTCAATTTATTCCGCAAGATGTAAGTCACATAATTCTTTTTTTACCTCCAAGGTAAAGGCGTGTGTAACGTTTAACGTCCAATGTGAAATAAAGAATGAAAGAAATTAGAATTAGAATTAGAATTAGAATTAAACGTATTTTTTAAAAAATCTGGTATTATGATGTCACAGGTCACTCTTTAAAACTCTGAATGTTGAATTGAGTAGTTGGATTTCGAATGCGGATACTTTGCACTTCACTGTCTGTGTGCGTTTAAACATATATAAACATTTGTAAACTAATTTAGGCTTTAAATAATACATTAATAATGGGACTTATCAGCTTAGTGGACATATCCTACAGGTCAGCTTGGCTATAGAACGCTTAGATTATCCTACAGCTTGGCTATATCCTACAGGTCCCGGATACGATTCCCAGACACCATCGTTCGATCGAGGTGAACGTTATCAGCTCTTAGGTCTAATCAGCCTGTGTAAACGAGACTATGTGATAACAGTGGGCGGCTGAGGCGTAATGCTGGTCACACCTGTATGCCGAACGAACTACATAACCAGCCTACCCTCCTAAATTATTTGGTGTTACAAAAAGCAGCATTATTATCAGTTTCTTAATTATATGGAAGATTCAAAAATAATGTAAGAGACTGGGAAGGAATCAACAGGTTGAACAAGCGTCTTTGAATCCACTGAAATGTCGCGAAAGTTCTTTTGGAACACCAGGTTAGTCAACTCGTTAACGCGTAACCACACACACTATTATATATATATATATATATATATATATATATATATATATATTGCAATGGGTGAGATTTTAATATAAAATAGTAAATTTCTCTGTTAACATATGATAGCATGTTTCAATGAGAACTAGTCAAAGTAAAAGTTGCGTGTTGGAACATTGTATTGTAGACAGAAAGAATCATGTCAGAATTGTTAGATTAAGTTAATTTTTGACTGTATGAAAATATATGAGTGTTGTTAAATAGTGCGAACGTATGCATAGGCATATAGCGAGTGCGCGTGTGCGTGTGAATAACTGTGTTATGAATTTACAATAAAAAACAAATGAAATTAAATAACTCTTATGTAAATCAAATGTCTGACATAAGACTTACACCAGATTGTGCATAAAAATAAGACCAATCTGGTAGTAATGTTTGTTAACGATATAAAGTAGGCCTACAAAAATATGAGTTTTTTCATAAAAAAGGTTTTATCAACCACAAGGAAAACAATAAAATTATACCGGTTTATTTTGCACGTTTTACATTGCCCACATGCAATTTCTTACAAGTAGAATGTTATCTGGACTGTAGTGTAAGGGTGAGGGAGCAGCTCTGACCAATCAGATGGGCTAATATATCAGTTGATTTGTTCCGTGACGAGATGCAAGGCAGTCTACCGTAGAACTCTGAAGAACCAGTCTCGTTACTCTCTATAACGTGTAATCGTTAACTCTGATTCAGTACGATAGGTCTGTCATGAGTTACGAACACTAATAGTAAAGTGCGCGACTGATTAATCGAGTGCAAATTCGGTAATAGTTTCAAGATTGTCCGATTAGGTTTCTATGAACACATCACGTTGCCGGAGCTATATAGCCTAATTAACTAATAATTAATAATTGAACATTGTCATAGAAGTACCCAACCCGTACAGCGACCCTGAGAGCTGAAGGAGAAGATCCTGGAGAACCACAGGAGGAGCGGCGGTATCCTAACGACTACCTGGAAGGAGCAGCTGTAGACATTTGCCAGGAAACAAGGAGAAACACCTCATCATTCATCTTATTCAGGAAAGTGAACCCATTTGTATTAAAACTAAATAAACAATTATAAACTACTAAGACAAAGACATTTATAGAAATTAACGTATATGTTATTAGTGTGTAGGAATTATTTTAAAGTAATACTGAAGGTCAACAGAAACTGTTCATAAATTTTATTTACAAAAGAAGCAGTAATTTATTTAGTTATTTAAACAGAATAGTTATTTATGTATTTTATTTGTATAAAAAACTGTCTATTAATTTTGTTGTATTAATATAAACTGTAGTAAAATCTGTGCTGTCTAAATTTAAGAAAATCTTTGATTAAAGCCAAACATTCCATCTATGGCTATCGACTTATTTATTCTATGCGACCTAATACATCGGAATATATATATATTTTTATTTGTGTTTAAAAATTGTGCCTGTATATAGGTGTACCATATTTTCTTAGTCCACTCTAAAGTGTAGGCATAAAGACGTAATCTTTATCAACTAGTATATAGAATATACTGAACTGTGCTTAAGAAAAACTGATCTGTAAGAAAAGCTAAAAGTAGTTACTATTTAGTTTATAAGAAATTAGTTCAACAGACTGTTTCCTGTTCTTACGATAAAATCTATGCTGTTCTTATTCAAACAAAACTTGTATTTCTCTTCGGTAAACTACGTGGTTTTCGACACTGATGACAACTCTGTTTTGTTTTTCTCAACAACGATCGTTTAATTCTACGGTCAGCCGTCTGCGACGTAGCCACTGAGGATATTACTCCGTAGTACGAACGAAATAATTAGTGTTGACAAAATAAAACGTTTAGTAAGGGTAAACATTAAATTGACATTAAAATATACGTTTGTGATTTATTTCGCAATAGCAACATTTAAAAAAAAATTATTTCTTTTTAAATGTTTTTTCACTACTTATTAGTATTATTAAATGAACAACGAGAAAGATAATAAATATTTATTTTCATTTATTGACGTAATGAAGATTATCGTAATCGTACGTGTACTGTACTCGATTCGTAGCTTCAGAACCTGTGTAATTTGTATTTGGCGGTCTTCCAGGTGTACAACTTTGTAACGGCCCCAGTTACGGCCGTTACGTAAAATTTAAAAACTAGACGCTTGGCCTAGATGGAGCGAAAATGTGCTGGAGCCCAGAGTGACAGGACTTGCAATAAAACACTCATTTAACACTAACAACTTTTTATTAGTGTTTCGTCATTTCATCATCATAACATATTTTGCTACAGTGTTCAAACGATTTAATTCTTGTGTAATTCATAGCAGTTCTTAATTTTCATTTTATCAACAAATATATATATATATATCCACAGGACTTGTTCTAACAAAATTTTAATCATTATAAATATGAAAATGCTGTTTATATGTATGCTTTCTTTTATGCTTTGAAAACCGGTGGAGTGTTGTTGTCGAGGTTTAATAAATGGAATCCTCCCACCTGTGCTTTTGGAGAATTAATGATACCAAGTAGAGTCTGTGATGATGAGTGTTGGTACTGGTACTGGTGAGTGCCGAAGCTCCTACTTGTCTCCTTCTGGGCAGCTGTCTTTTTGGTGTTCTGGAGTATTTCTTCTAAGTCTGACGGCGATGGGGAGCGTTCTATTGCACAGCTCTGCCGATGGTGACGGATGTTGGTGTCATCATCTCTACATATCCCCTTCTCCCGGCTGTGCGGGGACCCTGTAACATTTTATTTGTAGTGGGCCGTCAGGAAATACGACTACTCCAACTCTTTCTCGCCTCGGAACACAGACACACACACACACACACACACACACACACACACTGTCATAATTTTTATCCACTACTCTGTTATTAGCAATACTGCTCTGTGTAATAAACAAGCTTGAAAATTCACATTTACATTTTCATTAACATTTACAAAATTCAAAAGGTTTACATTAAATTACTTTTACATTTACTTTTACTTCTACCTGCACATTTACTTTTAAATTTCTCAAGCAGTTAAGTGCAAAGTCGCCACGTGCTCCCATATACCGGAAGTAACGTGTGAGTCACACACATACACAAATTAACACGCATTCTCATCATTAATTTAACACACATAACCCCTTATTAATTTAACAGCGAATAATGTAATGATTCTCACCTGAGGCACTTTATAGGTTTACGAACTCATAGTAAGTTTGCCACGCCGTCAGACTACGAAACGCCCAGTCGGAAGGCTGAAGATGAAATGAAGCAGCTTATAGGCTTCTAACGAACCATGCTACAAAAGGAAACTTGTTACGGATTGTGAAGCTTTAACCGAACAGCTGATGCGGGTAGCTGAATTACATCGCCGTAGCGCGGCACGGCATCCCTGATCCAGCTAGCCGGGCTGCCTAACCGCAACACATTGGCGGCCTTCTACGTTTGAATCATGCCGGGAAAATTCAAATCCCGGCAAAGCCTCTTCTACATATGATTCCCTACAAAGTGCTATACCGTCTCTTCACCGTATCATAGTTTACGGAATAGTTATCAGGAGTAACTCATGGATTACCGGCCTATGAATGCAAACGAATAAGAATAAGTGTAGATTGATTTTTAAACCTACTCCAAAATACGACATTGTAAGTGAAGTCGTATTTAAAATGTATTATGCAATCACTGTACGGTACGCTTCTGTCGATCTTTATTAATTTGATATTAATGAAACTATGATTCGCGAGGCCCTAGAAGAAATTTGTTTTTAAGGTTATTATAACTGCGGTGGAGGAAAACATGAGCGCATATAAACCCAATAACCATATTAATATTTGTAATTAATGGGCGTGGGAAGAAATAGAAAAACTTGCAAAAATTGTTAAAATGTGTACAATAATTTAAAAAATTAACTGAAAGGAAAATTTAAGAAATGTGCAGAAACGTGCTTACAAAAAAGTTCTTGTCCTTTTAAAAGCGCGGAGTGGAGCAAAGAAAAATTCTAGTACTGCGGCAACGTCTCTTTCAATGAACGAGAAAAGAATAACTTCTCTATTGACACTCTGATGATTTTTTTATTTACTTAATTAAGGAAGGCTTTCGTTAACTTAGATTGCCAAAAAAATCGTTCAGTAGGTGCAACAAACACCAATACAGTCAAAATAATTCCCAAAACCACAAGCGCTTGAAGCATAAAATACGTGATTTCCAATCATCTTGACTGTTTTTGAACACATCTTCGTCCTTAGTAGCCTGCAAATCTTCAGCAACTATATCAGAGTACGGTGTTAACACCACAATAAACACTTCTTAGCAGTGGTGACAACAAAGGAAACGTTCTTCGTTAAATTTATCAGTTACCATATACATAAAATATGTTCTTATCAGTAATCAAATACAGTCATCTTAACAAAATTAGAAATACAATCATATTATATATTAACTCATTTTATATTTAGAAGATTTCTTTTCCATCAAGCAGCGACTTATTTAAACTCTTTCGGAATTTGACATACATATTGTTATCGGTATACAAGTCACTTTTTATTTATAAATTTAATAAATCACCTGAGATATGTCGTGTGACTTCCTTTTTCATTACAACGATGCGTTTCGGAACATCTGTTCCATCTTCAGATATAATTCACTCAGTTGAAGTCGTTGCATGTTAAAATCACATCCCTTTGTACTCTCACATGTTCGTATGGGTGTGCATCATTTGAAGGCCGATCGGATACAGAAGTTGTCTATGAATTTTTGTGCAAGTTCAAGGCTGTATCGTACAGCGGGGTCTTTCGAAATTTCATTTCCCCTTAAAATAAATGTTTCTAAATTCCCTAGGTCTCTGAAAGACCGACTAATATATATCTAAATTACCATGCAAGTAAACCGTCTTCAACTTGTTCGTACTTAATGAAGACAATTTTATGGCTAGTTTTATTAACCAAAAAATATATTTCTTTACTCACTATTTAAAATGCAATTACAAAATATTGATTATGTTAGTCAAAATAAATCTGTTCTTCACCCACTTCTACTGTAAATTGTTTACAAGTAGCACAAGTTTTCCCGTGTGCCTAACGCGTCTGATTACAACTAGGAGACGCCTTTTTTCTGTGTACAGTGACTTCATGTAGGCTAATTTACGTTCGCGCCTAATTTTTTAAATCGCCATATTTTAATTGTAACTACCATTACTGTTACATTCAGTATACAAGCAAAACCATTATTAAAATATTTTAATTTTTTAATATAATTATGAGTTTTGAAAGATCGAGGCGAGTTTTCAGTTTATCTCAGCCATTTGAAACCTGTCTGTCTGTCTGTCTCTCTCTCTCTCTCTCTCTCTCTATATATATATATATATATTACATTTAATATTTATACTAAATTTACCTCAAGATGTTTTTTCTATTTGGAACATGTTTCGAGAGTTCCTGTTCTCTCATCTTCAGCCTTCGCCATCTTGTTTTACTTTCTGTAGCAGAAAGTGATTGAAATATATATATATATATATGCCTATCTATCTGTCTATCTATCTATCTGTTTGTCTGTCTCTCTCTGTCTCTCTGTTTGTCTCTATGTTTTGGTTGAATGCATCAACCGATTTTTGTAAAACTTGGACGCCTGTCCTTGCTTTTAAGTTACTCTAGAGACAAAATAGAATGGCGGGAGCCGAAAATGTGAGAAGCTCAAAATTGCGAAAAACCCGCAAAACCCTGTGTAAGGATATCAGATTAAAGTTTTGTAAATCTAAATTACGTGTACATTTTTTGTCATTTCAAAATTGTAGGACTCAAAGCCCAAAAAGGCGGAAAAATTATAAAAATCCACCTACATGTCAGACTAAGGGGAATTTTAACACAATCCGAATGCAGCGTTTACTTCTAAAACTACGGGCCAGAAATAGAATTTAAAAGTTTTAGAAAATTGTAAAAATTCCATATGGAACATCAAGGTATGCTCCTTGGAGCTTCATTTTATTCAAAATACAAACTCAGTATCTTTAATAATGTGACAGAATTATTATCTCCCTACACTCCTTGCAAATTTTGATCGCCTTCAAACAGTTTGCAAGCTGTTTTTCAACAAAATTTTATATATTGTTAACTATTATGTACATTTGTAAAAAGTATTATACAGTTTTAGATCTATAAATATCTATGAAAACATAAATAAAAAATAAAGGTGTGACTAAATTTTTTGTCAGGAATTATGTTTACAAATTTAACTGATAAAACAATGTAGTCTGAGACTTCTAGTGTTTATTATATGGGTGTCTGCTTTGCTGTTGTTATTGTACTAAAAAAACGTAGCAGAGCAATCGGGGTTTCCTCTTGTTTCTGATAATCTAATACTGAAGTGTACCTAATAATAAATCTGTTTCATTCAAGATAGTGACAGAGTTCTGCAGTTCAGGTAGTTTACTAGTTGATGCATATAATTATTATTTTTTTAAATATATCATTTATTGTTATTAATAACACTCCTATAATAATGTCACTTATATATGTGGCGTGTGTGTGCGCCCGCGCGTTTTTTAACATACAATAGTCTCTCATATGTTGCTGCTGTGAGCGTCCACTGTAACGGATGTCTTTGCCGGTAGCCTACGTCGCAATTATTTTAAGCGTAGAAATGCTGGCAGTAATCTGTAAACAGGAATGTAGGACTGAAACCACCATATAGGTTGGCGTGTGTGTGGATCTGCGGTTTGCACTCTGTGTGTGTGTGTGTGTGTGTGTGTGTGTGTGTGTGTGTGTGTGTGTGTGTGTGTGTGTGTGTGTGTGTGTGTGTGTGTGTGTGTGTGTGTGTGTGTGTGTGTGTGTGTGTGTGTGCATAATCGTATGCATGGGGGAGGAGGTTGTCATGGCAACTAGACTGTATGGCCCAATCTGTTGCAATATATGGGCCGATTACTACTGTTATCGGGCGGAGGCATCTCAATTATGATTCTGTTAACAATGGCTTTACACGCTCCATTGGTGTATTTCTTCATTATAGTTGCTTTGCATACTTATTAGCATATCGTGTTCATAACACAACACGGCAGGTAACCGTATCAGTTGCGACACCTCGTCCTGCTGCTGCTGCTGCTGATCTGGCAGTAAACACCTGCTTACACGTATTTACCTTGTTAACGTAACACCCAAAACTGTCCGGCAATCCATACTGAATTGGTCACAGACGCGCCGGCATTCAACAGTGAGCTTTGCATCAGTTTCCCAGGTTTTGCGTACACACACAGCATACAACGCAGAAATAAGAAAGTACAATTCTGAAATTTTTTGTCGCTGTATTTACTGAATTTCTTGTGATTGTTAGCAATACAGAAATATAGAAAATACAGAAACAATTGTATTTGGGCTCATTAATTGTAATGTGTAATACTCCATTGTAATGTATAAAAGGGTGCCAAATATTCCATAATTGTTAATACTCGCTGTGTGTGTATTAACCACAAATGTATTGTCCTTATACAGGTCCTGATGACGACAGAAAACTTTCTCGAACGTCGACACGTATCTTTTAAAGCTGTGCATAGTCAACGACAAAACATCACAAAACTTTTCGTCAGTAGAAGTTATCAGAAAGTGCACTTTCTTCTAGCGACTATGGCCCACTCCGTATATGGAGATTAAAGTAAGCTGGCCAGGCCGTTTCAGGGAACTGAGGAAGAAAGGTTAGTTGACATAAATAGCGAGGAATACACTGTAATGCAAGAAGATGAAAAGGAAAAGGCACCAGGAAAAATGTGGTACAATCCAATTAGGCTTATAGTAAGGAAAAGGTGGTAGACTCTGGAAACAAAAGCCAAAGGCCAGTAAAATTACGTGAAATAAATACAAAACTCATGGTCTGAAAGGCCTAATAAAAACAGGAATATATGTGTATAATTGAAGGAGCGAAGAGAGTTCTCAGTATTAACTAGACATTTTGGCATTTGTCTATCTATGTACATATTTGAGATATGTCTAATGATACGTTTCGAACGCATTAATCGATTTTCGTAAAACTTGACATGCATGTCCATACATTTACCCTACACAACCCTATTGTTTTCTAGATCAATCCTCTCAAAGCCAGGGGGTGGAGGGCAAAACATTCAAGACATCAAAATTGTAAAAAAATTGCAAAAGCTTATGTGGGGTATAAAATTAAAGGGAATTTAAACCAAAATCTGAATTTCAAACTTTTTAAATCCCCAGGGCCCAAGCAGTGGGTGAAAACTTTGACAAATTTGGCGAATTTTACATGGGATATCTAATTAAAGAGAATGTTAACTAACAACTGATAAGTTTTGGAAATTTAAACATTTTGGACCCGAGAGCCAAAATTTGAAATTTTTTTAATCCAGCAAGGTGTCAAACTAATAAGAATCGTAACCCAAATCCGAAAGTTTCGAATTGTGTGTGTGTGTGTGTGTGTGTGTGTGTGTGTGTGTGTGTGTGTGTGTGTGTGTGTGTGTGTGTGTGTGTGTGTGTGTGTGCTCATTAATTGTTTTTAGAATTAACTAATAATTTAATCATATACTCAATAATTAGTTAACTATTAACTTAATTTGTATACCAATTTAATATAGTTTTTCTCTTTCGGAAAGTGGTAGTCTACATTAGAGCTGCGTGTATAACTTAATTTTTTAAGTTAAGAAAAAAAACCAACTGTGTATGCTCTAGTTAACAACTCGGGATTAAATCTGGCTATCTTTAATGTAAATCAGTTAAGTGTCAGAACAAATCCTAATGTTATTATACAAAAAATTGTATAAAAAACTTTATATTATGTAATCTAATACACAATACTCTTTTGCAAGGCACGGCCTTTCGAAATTCGGGTAAATCACTGAAACTGCATCGTCCGCCGTCACGGATAGCATCGGTAATCAAATTCGAGCTACCGTAGTGGTCTTGAAACTTTTTACTATACACCTCTCGTAAAAACTTTTTACTGCTCTCTCCCTCACAAGACTCTGGGAAAGTCACGCTTCCGTTACCACAGTACATTATTTTAAATGTGAAAACAAGTCTAAAATCACGTACGATGCCTGTGCACGCACGCGTGATGAAATGGGAATCTCTACTCAGAAATTAAAGGTACAAATCTGATTATAAATTACTTCCCGAAACGTGAGAATATTAAATTACAAGGATACGGGAAAATAAATTCAAAAAGTTCTCAAATTACAAAACGAATAACTGCTAATTAAATGTTTAATTTCAAAACCAAAAAGACTTGAAATTACAACGTCTCAGTGTAACGGATTAAGTTACTTCAAATTCTATATAAATGTAAAGAATATTGGAACAGCGAATATTATTTCTTATGTTACACTCGGTTTTGTGCAATTTTCATTCTGCATTGCCTTCAAACCTGAGATAATTCGGTTTGGGTAACATGAGAATATAAAATTTCAAGATTACGAAAAAGTAAGTTCAAAAAAGTTTTCAAATTACACAACTAATAACTGCTAATGAAATGTTTAATTTCAAAAACGGAATGTTTAACTTCAAAACTTGAGAGAACCTTGGGTAAACTTTACAAAAGGACTGAGAAATTTCCGAAATTTTTAAGATAACGCTGTGTATCTTCCGTTATTACTAACGCTAACCCAATAAAGTTATTAAATATTAGTATCCCATTATTAACGTGACTGATGTTAATTAGTTACTCGTAGTCATTAATATTCTAAACGACAATGTTACCAAAAATAGCCTTAATATTTTTGAAAATTTAATCTGATATTTGTCCGATGTAATGATCTGAAATAGTCTTATAACAATAATTTTTTACAATGGTTGCTCACATTCCCAAATATCTCTGGTGGCATTGAGATCTCTGAGTGTTTCTAGACAGTTATTCTGATTTAAAATCAGTCAGGAATTCTACACAAATCTTCTAGCGCCCATTTCAATTCATATACATCTGATGAAGTAATTTAAATATTCAGCCAATACGTTTCATTTTAAACAGCTACAGAGATGTATTACAATCCAGTAGACTTGACTAATTTCATTACATGTTTTGTCACACACAGTATATATTGCAGTACATATGATACACAATGTTGTCTTGTCCAGCAATAAAACTGACGCCTTTTGTTCAGTCTTAAAGACTGCTACAGGTATCAACACACAAGAGCAGCTGATACTGAGCGTTTTATTCTCCCCTTTTGAAGTGGCGTCGTAAGTTCTTCTGCTAACAGATACGGACGTGTTTTCGTCCTCTTGTCGTGTCGTTCTGCGCATTCCTGTGTTTCTTACTTGACCCTGGGTACACCCAAGTCTTGGTAGATATGCACGTTTCTGATGCACCATAGCATCTCTATGATCTCTAGCATCTATGATTTCTAACAAATATTTTAGACCATCGATTAAAACCTCTGTAGGATTTCTGTATTTGAATGATGGACGGTACCCCAAAGATTTATTAACGTTTAATATTTAAAGTTTAACGTTTAAAGTTTAAAATTTCATTTTTCAAATTTATATTGTTTTTATAACACAATTTCTGCAAGGAGCAAAATACTTTATGACACCGACGAAAATACGCCTTATTCGATTAATTGGTGTGTGGGTAGCTAACGAGATCTTAACATTTTTACGTTACTACTAATACGTGGCTTCTAATACTAACAAACTGCATTTCTGTAACATCCAATGCATTGCAATTGACACACTACGTTACTATCAATATGAGTGTTCAGAAGTCTTAAAATTATTTATTTCTTATAGTATTTGTGTAAAATATTTTATTTCTAAAATTTTAATGAATTATTAATATTGACAAATCGCTGTGCGAAATATAAATGTAACGTCAAATTTTTTGCACATCCTATCTTAATACGCTGTCGCATAAACGATACTCCACTGTGTATACCACTAACCTACTACAACGATTAATCTACGTTGACGCAGATTCTATAATTCGGTTTTCACAATTTTTCAACTTTTATTAGAAGTCGCAAAGATAAATATTCGGAAAATATCCGGTGATCTATAAATAATATAATACGGCTGCACCTGCCAGCCTCTGGCTACGAGCGCGGACCAAACACAACGTATCTAATATCATAATGTTAATGATAAATTTTTCCAATCGGCGGGTGATTGTGCGTCAGAATGATTGATGTAAGTTGTTATTAGCGTAGCAACGCTGCGGCAATCAGTGTCAACAGCTGAGTAATTATCAACTGGGGTCACTGCTACCCCTGCTCCTTGTAAACGGGGGATCTTTCATTGTGGCACGTACCTTGCAAGTTCATGAAACGGTTACTGCAAAAACTCTGGTTCAGGAAACGATTTTAATAACGCAGAAGCCTAGAGGAATTAATTAATTGAAACTGTGAAACTTTAAAAAATATTTTAGATGAAACAATAAATCTTGAATTGAAAAAGATGTTTTATTTTGTATAGGTTTTCTCACCGAACTAAACAAGACTAGCTACTAAATTTTATGATTTTGAATCTGTCAGTAATAAATGTTTTCATAAAACTATTAAATTTTGATACTAGCGTATGTAACAATATTAGTTAGTTAGTTATTAGTCAGTAACAATATTAGTTAGTTCTTACTTAGTAACAATATTAGTTAGTCAGTTAGTTATTAGTTAGTTAGTTAAAGTTAGTAACAATATTAGTTAGAGTAACAATATCGTTTAATTAGCACACGCTTACGCACATTTACCTTTAAAAACGCACTTAATCACCAAAATATAAATGTATTCTTACCATAAATTGACAGGTATCCTAAAAGCATTACTTCAATTTCTACAATATGTAGTATCAGTCTAATTCGTGTTACCTCGTATCCAAACCATACCATATTACTTCTTTTATTATTATTTATTTATCAGTTTGCTATTTATTTATCAAAATAAACACTATGATGGTTACATAGATATCATAATGTTACGTATCCGTACGGGGATGCAAATCGTTAAACACTGGTAAACTATGGAACTGGGTGTGTACGAAACAATCTGACGTTAAATACTAGATGAAGTATTAAACATTCAAGGCTGAATAGTATTAGAGTAAACTTAAAGGTAAATATTGCCCAATATACTACTAATAATATTGATATATAAACATACTGTAGGCCTATAAAATATATAAATAATAAAATTAGTAAATGCTAGAAGACAACTTCTCTCTTAACATTTTGACAGTATGCATGAGTTTATAACAACTTAGAAATGACGTGAATGTCATAATATTGCAGTAGTTATATTCTTGCATACAACTATAGCTCATTTATGAGAAGTGTTCCATTTGCCGCAGTCTTATCGTTCAAACTTCTTCCGAAAGAGATGTTATATTTAAGTGCGTAGATTTTGGAGATCGGGGCATTTAAAAAAAAAGATGAAATGTCTACATCTTACAGGATGGTCATCTGTGAAGATATGTATGCATGTCAGCAGTCTGTGGCCTGTACGGAGTCTTGTCACTTGTCACCACTTGATTTTCTTCTGCATCCCGTAGTTAACGTAGGCTGTTCGTAAACGTTTTCCTCGCTAAGGACAGCTTAGTAGGCGGTGACATAAGTCAATATTCCAGAAGGCGGAGCTGAAAATTTTTTTTTAAACTCGTGTGAGACTTCACGAGTGTGATACTCAACGCTGGTTACATTTTTGGTAGCTTGATCAGCAATCTTGGAGCCTAGATTCCGATGTGATACATTATGTTATGTCTTTATTACATAGTATCAGTTTAATCCGTGTTTCTCTAGCACAAATTTTAAATTAAACGAGCGTTGTTCTAAAATTATCCGGTGTACGTCTAGTATACATACACCGGTTGTCATAGGAACACAGCAGCCACTAGTATACTTTTATATTATTACATGTAAATTCATTATATATTTTGTTTATTTGTTTTTGAATAGCGACCGATGAAACGTGGAGCCTGTCAACACCTCTCCCGCAGTAATGGTATTGATTAAAATGTCTCATCGTTTGCTGGGTACGTTCGGTTTTGTGCCCCAAACGTCCGGACGGCGTCGGACGATGAATCCTTAGAACTCTGGTTTAGGAAATGCTTTTAATAACGCAGAAACCTAGAACAATTAATTAATTGATTATGAAACTTGAAAAAATATTTTAGATATAACAATAAATATTTGAATTTAAAAAAGATTTTTTATTATTTTATCCTTACATCGATGGAAAAGCGGAAGTTCAGTCACCGTTGGATGAAAGGTTGTAAGCTGGCACCAAGTCGTCGATATGACTATCTGGCGGTCGATGCCATTCGCCGATACGGGCCAGAAGGCAGACTCTACGTACTTGAAAGGCTCGAACTTCAGGGAAGTTCCAAGATTTGTATAGCGGACGATCGTGCCCGTGACCTGTCGGCGGGCGAATGGAGACCGGTACACGGCCTGACTATATCCAGACAGGGGTGCCTTCATGTCAGGTAGATGATGGTCTGAATGGCGGCTACC
This sequence comes from Magicicada septendecula, assembly GCA_034769895.1. NCBI lineage: Eukaryota > Metazoa > Arthropoda > Insecta > Hemiptera > Cicadidae > Magicicada > Magicicada septendecula. Next base: position 483,950,569 of record CM068367.1, on the reverse strand, counting down.
TCAGACACCAATAAGGATCTAATTAATGGGTACCTTCTTCAACGACGGACTGCAAAAGTTGGTGCAACAATACAATAAATGCTTGTATGTGGGTAGTGGTTATGTTCAAATATAAAGCTTATGAGTATATAAATTTTATGTATATCAAAGTCTATTTTCATACTTTTTGCCAATCGGAGTTAACCTTTGAATAGCCAGAGTGTGTAACTTGTTTTGTTTCTCTTTCCCAGTTACGCTTTATATCTTTTGGACCTCGCTGTAATATGTTCTTGTTTCGTGCCAGTTGTCTTAGTTCCCCTACGATCTATTCTCTTTACTTATAAGTCTTTAATAAAATACTACACAACAGTATGATCATGTCTACTACTAATACATTACTAATCCATACAGTTTAATTAGCTTTTAAATCTCCTATTACGTAACGTTTGTTCCAATACAAAAAAAGAAGACGAGAAACTTGTCTGCCATAAACGAAGTACTATATAAAAAAATAATGAATATTCCGTAATAACATTAATAATAATAATCTAGTATTATTCAGTGTAATTTTCGTTGTACATATTCCATTGGGATACATTGGTCGAACTGATTATTGTTTCTGTGAAAAGAAATATGTCCATTTTTTGCCAAATGCGATGCCCGCCTGGTTTCGGTTTTAGTCGAAGTAGACACAAAACTGAAAGACAAACAAATGGGACGCGCCATTTCCATATCACGTATTCCGCTGTTTCACAGAAATCGTATTTCGTTACACACGGTTAAATACATTCGCACATTATACCGTTTCATTGTTTCTATAATATACAGTCGTGTTATGGATAACTGTATTCCAAAATTATCTTTTCCTCATTACCGTGTAACACATTTAATCAGATACAAATTGTTTCGATGTGAAAACGCCAGGGACCGTTATTTTCCAATGATATTAGAGCCAGACAAATAATTTGTTTCATTTATTACATTGGTAAAATTTTATTCACAAATTATTCTAAAAACACAAAACTGAATTTTGTTGTGACAATATTTAACTTTAAATATTAGCTGAAAATATTGAAAGCAATTAGAAAATGCAATTAATTAAATCACTGTAAACAAGCTAATGAAATCTAGTGGTACAATTTTACAATAAGTGATTTAAAACCACTTTAAATTGTGTAGGTGAAAACAGCCTGTGAAATTGCCAGTCTGCAAATTATGGTACCGTTTTTAAAAAACTCCTCTGTAAAACAATCTGTACGATAGTGTGTCCTGTGATTATGTACGTTAATTATAAATGACGCCTACGATTTTATTAAAAGTTTATTAACTAACGTTATAAACCAATGCCCTGCTCAACATAATGTTTTAATCTTTCATAATTAATACAAATTTTTGTTAAACGACATTTAAACACGCAAGCACGCCCGTATGTGGACACAGACGAAGTCATACTAACAGATTAAAATTTTACTGGAGTGCGTGCTGCTAAAATATGCTTTATAGAAGTAGAGAAATATGATCTAAAACTGCGTAACCTACCTTCAGATACTTTGGTATTCTGTTTTTGTGTAAACAAACGGTGTATTTATTTTCAACAAAATTTTATAACCAAAAGGCTTTACTTTAAATTAATTTACACTTTTATAACAGTCACACTGAATGTTGATATAGTCTACATTTTATAAAACACTCAAATTGGAAGGGCCTCCGATTGTCTACAGAGATCTTTGTATCTTGAGAAACTGTGTCGCACGACGAAGAAGGAACAAATTTAAAAATGTTAAATCACTGGGGAGGGGGGATCTTTTAGATCACTTCTCTCTAATTCAGAGTTTTTCTCTAGTAATAATTTTAGTATTTTTAACAAGCTTGAATATACTAGATTTTGTTGAAATGTTGTAATTTTATTCTACTTTAGCTGACTTTTTTTTTAATCTTATAATCCCTTTCAACTACTTCACCCTGTTGTTCGAATGACTCACTTTTAGCCAACTGCATACTCACACTCTCAAGCCGAGTAATTGCTTTTGATAAGACAGAAGCGTTGCGTTCATTGCTACAACAACAGTCTAACATAAAAAGACAATATAATATTACCAAGAAATGTTTTCATATACGTTTTTAATAAAATATGACCTAAACGTAAACAACTCTTAAAATATTAATAGATCTATTTATATGACATGTCATGTGAATCCAAGCCCCCCCCCCCAGATTAATGTTTGTCACATGCCAATCTGTTTAATTACACACACACACAATAATGTGTGGCAAACTATTTTTAACGTAAACTATTTTATTTCTTAGGAAACTTTTTACAACAGTGTTGACAACACTTATTGTTTGTTAAATGCGTTGCCATTTGCAGAGAAATGAATAAATGGAGTAGAACTCAACGTGGTTTAGCTGTAAAGGCATTTTACAAAAATGGTAAGTGTGCAGCCGCTGTTAAACGAGAATATAGGCGGTATTTTACTCTCGGGAGGCATGACCCTACTCAATTAGAACACGCGGTCAAGTTATGAGTGAAGAATTTTGAAGCTCAGAAAGTGAATTTACACAAATACCTACAGACATGTATACGAGTATTCGAAGAAAAAATGAAGACACTGGAAACTGTTCTAACACAAATCCAAAAAGTTCTGTGAGACAAATTTCTTCAGCAGTGGGGGATTTCAAGTTGTAGTGTGCACAGAAATTTATGGGTTGATTTAAAATTCGAACCCAATGTTTCAATCCAACTGCACTGCAGAATAATGGAAACGATTACGAGGAGCGAATGAGTCTCTCTGTGGAGCTTGAGGTTACAATACAACACAGTGAAGCTTTCTGTGGATGAAAAGTCCATTGAAAAGTGACGAGGCCTACTTTCGTCTTATTCTGTGAATAAACACAACTGCGTTACACAATTGTCAGAGGGTAAGCCCTGTAAGCTGAACCAATGATCGTTATGCAACCAGAGAGTGTGTTGTGCAGTGTCGAGAGTGAGCAGGAGCAAACAACTATGGTGACATCTCATAATTATGCCGAAATGATAGACACATTCTTTGCACGTCACCTCAACATTCGCGAGTCATTTTGTTTTCAGCAAGATGAAGCTATATCCCACTGTGCGAAGATTTCAATGGAAACTGTACAACAATTTTTCAGAAACCGCATCACGTCCAGAAATTTTGACATTTCGAAATCTCCCCCCTCCCCCCAATCAACCAGATTTGTCTGTTTGTCATTGTTTACAGTGGGGATACTGTAATCACAAAATGTATGCAATGCAGCCACATACATAGCTGACTTCAAGAACAATAAAAAAATATATCCGTACAAAAGTCAGAAACATTTCAAGGTATTGGAGTGTACTACTGACGATTTCCGCGCGCCAGATTTTGTAAACATAAACCTAGAAATGTCGGTCACCCGCCGAAAAAATTTTGACTATATATTTGAAATGAAAAGTAATGAATATGAAGTAATGAATAGTAATGAAAAGGGAGCAGTTTATGTGTTTGGATGGTTTTATAATTACAATAAGTGGCATTTAGTACCATATTATTCAAAAACGACCGTTTTTTTTACCTCATGCTCAAAAGTTAACCGAGAGAGTATTAAATGTGGTTGGTTTGAGGTGCAGGACCGTAACTAAAATTTTATCTTTCAAACTACGTGTATAATAAATTCTAAAACTTCTTGAGACAAAATTTTATGGTCTTTTATTTTTTTGCCAATTACTTGATATAGGCCTTCAAAGTTGCTGATACAAAGCTGAACCGAGTCACTTCTTTTATATTGTACCTGGACACTCCTTCACACATCTGTATATCTCATCTACAAAACATAATATAAACTGCATATAAATCAATTAGTATATGTCACCTACTTTTCATTTTACCCAGTGTATACTATATTTGTTTGTACTTTCGGCTCATATGATTAAATACAACAAAATCCTTATAAAATAATGACAACTTTTAATAATTTCTTTTCAATTTTTATGTAACTACCTTATGTTTAATATGTATTAAATAAAATGTAGGCTACGCTTAAAATGAATTGTACTTGTATGAAAGCAGACGGTATTATGACGGTTTAAGGCGTTTCCGAAGCCACATCGTTAGCGGTAACGCCGGGTCGGTTATCGTTGTAAGAATTGAGTCCAGTGGCCCAATGCGTTAAGTCAATTATTGGCAGCGGTGCCGTTAGCACGACGCTGTAATCACGGGTAATCATCATTAAAGCCTCTCGGTACTGCCTCATATGTTGGGTGTTGAGAATTACCGCTGTGACTACGCAAACATACGCCGATAAATACTCATGACCGTAATACCGTGCGACTTAGAGCCCGACCGAACCGCAGTCACAATGTCACACGGCAAGGATTAACCAGCAAAAACTGGACACGTACGCCTATACAGGTGCTCATTGTGTCACACTGACGTTCTTCACGTGCAAGTGACACACACTAAGGTTGTAACACGTTTATTTGTGTTCAAAATTTACATCCTTGTTGCTCGTTACTTTTGTTCAACCACATTAAATTTACCAGCAGGCGGCAAAACGGCTACACAACTAACATACGTAATATTCTGTTTTAGTGAAATTTTTCCAGATTAATAAGCAGATTCTTGGAACCACATCGTCAACAACTTACCATTGTAGCTGTTTTAGTTCTTTCTAAATTATTTAGCCTCTTCAGGATTCAAGTTAATATTCTAAGAAAAATTTTAAAGGCGGGGCATGTAATGAATAGACATTAGGAACTGAGACTACAGACTATTAAACGGATGGTCTAGTGAAGGATAATAAATATTTTTATCCTAATATTTTCCTGTGATAAAGCGCATCAGACTGTTTCTTTTTTTTCTTTTTGTTAGCTTAACATTTATAACATTGTAGTTTAGTTCACGGTGAAATCACAAATTGAATAATTCTTATGTTTTGAAATCATCTTTGTTACAGAGTAGTATTGAAAATGAAATCGATTTAAAAAATAAACGACAATGTGTTCTAAGGACTAGAGTAAACACTAAATGAATGAAAATCTTACCATTGTCTTGGTTTTCAACGGTCATTAGAAACACTATTTATTTCTAGTAGAAATTGTAGATTTTATCTATGTACAAAGGTTGAAATTGTAGTAAGTAATAACCACTTTGTGTTTGCAAATGCAGAATGTAGAAACAACAAACTTGGCACGTCATAGTAAGAAACAGATGAATCATATGTAGGCATACATTAACAACGCATAATATACTTGTCTTCGTTTATATGGGCAGGCGCAGTGACGTAACTAGGGGGAGCTCCTTGGGGAAGGGGGGAGATCAGATTGGCTTGAAGGTTGAAATCTACATTTTCCTCAAGACAAACGAGATATTCAAGATATATCTATACGAGATACGATATATACGAGATATGAGATATACGAGATATCCATACAATTTTTTGTACAATTATTTATAAGCCTTATTTTAACACACGCGACTGGCTTAGAAATAGGCGTACGTTAATGGAATTATGGAATTTCGTTAAATTTTGTAATAAGTCTAAGGAGAATCAATCCCTTCTAATCTCCTCCCTCGTAGCTACGCCATTATGCAGGCGTCTTTATTGGCGGAGGCTTGCATTTAAAATATTATAACACAATTTTGTGTTCGCTTTTGACATAAAGTATGCCACTTTAGGAAACTACCGCTAAATGTTGAACCACAAAATGGATTTATAACAGCTAACAATTATTATATTTCATCTTATGTCTGTATAGTCTCTTCTCATAAGTTCTCACATTTATGCTTTATTAAACAAGAAAAGTAAACATGCACTTAAGTAAATCTCTAAAAGACGATCACTGGAGAGAGAAAAACATATTTTTCTTTGGAAAAAAACAACAATACAAAAGAAGAATAGATAAGTGGTTTGTCTGGGAGTATAATCTAATTGTGAAAAACTAAGTGGCTTCTTTGTAACATCTCAGCTTTTATCTGCCTCTGTTTCTCTAGTTGTGCACAATCATTATGGCGAAGCAAAGCCAGTCGTGGCCAAGGTCTCTCCCACACACGCTCAACTTGTATTAATCACGTGCTCGCTAATTGATAATAACAACAGTACAAAACACATATTAATTAAATAAATTATAACCTAAGGGGAAGTTCGTTTAACAAGGCACGGCCTTTGTGATTAATGTATGGTTTACACTGTCTCAGACTCCTTTTTGAAATACCGCCCTTTTAGTAATATTAAACTTTTTAAAATTAAATATAGAAATATCATTTAAACGTTATGTAATAACGATCAACTTACGTTTATTATTTTCCACGTAATCTTTTTGCCTAATTTTATTCTCCCAAACTTCTTTCTTCCAGGTTAAGTTTAATTAACAGTATCAAAAACGTTTGTGGTGGCGTTCCGATTACCAGTTGTAATATTTAATTTAGAAATTAGAGTTAGTTTAGAACATAATGTCATCGTTTAACATACTTCTGTTAACCAATTTTATAAATGGCAACCTGTTATGTTATTATTAAAAAAAAACTTCTTTTTGTATACATCTTTGTGACTTTGTGATTATTGTGACTTTGAAATAATCCCACTTTGTTACAAAAGGTAACAAAATTTAAAAAATTTAATTAATAAACATTGTCAGTGAATTATATGGATTCTTTTCCAGCGCGAATTTAGTTAACGATGAAACGAGCGGTTCTACTAATAAACCACTCTCGGAAAGGAACCAGTTACTCTGCGCTGAGAAATCTCACGCTTCGTTGCGATGTTTGATGCTCATATTAAAGTAATGTGAATATTCTACATTTTTCGTTTATACTCTGCTCAGCCAGTCGGCCAGTGTTTTAATCTGCTGAAGATAGAATTAAAGGCAGTACATATTACAAAGCAGGTAGACTTCCAGAAGAAGTAGTGTGAATTTTAATCTGTCTGTACACTAGAGAAATTAAAGGTGTAGCATATCAAAAAGACTGTACAGAGATGGCGTTATGTAGCTTCCTGTTCATTACCTTAAACAAAGTGAAGCGTTTAAAACAAATAATCTTGGAAACCTTCAACTTTAAAAGTAAAAGACAATCAACTTTTACTGTATATAAAGCTACAAGATCATAGGTATATAGATATCGGCACATAATTTATATTTCAGCATGCTTTCCACCACTATCATTAAAATTACGTAGAATATTTATTTCCAGTAATTGACTGAGTCTAGGAAAGTATAATTAGTATGTTTTCTTTCAGTCATATTTTTTAACATATTTATGAGTCGACGGTACGGACATGTGCTTAAAAGCTTCGAGATTCTACTTTTTAAGTCAAGCGTAAATACAAAAGAAATTTTTTGGGGAATTTTAGAGGACTTAAAATACCATGAGGTTTTGAGGAGAGTGAGTGAAAGAAGGACGCTGATTGGAACCACTGCAGAAAGGAGAAGCAGAATAATTGGTCAGTTGCTATGCCATTCAAACCCTGATAGAGGGGGTGTAGTGGGAGGAAAAGGCCCAGAGTAGAGTACTTGGATGAGATAAAAGTTTACTAGGAGAGTCATGGAAAGGACCCCACTAGGAAGAAGTAAAAGAGGAATACCACCTATCATCTGGATAGAAGAAATTCAGACTATATTGAGGGAACGAGAAATTGAAGAAGATCTTTGGATGGACAAGTAGCAGTGGAAGAAGAGAATTCAATCACTTCTGTAATCTTTGGATCCGGAAAATGTGTAAACATTGTGTAGCCGGAATAATAATAATAAATACCATGACGTTCCATTCACGGCTACTAAATTATCTCTATATATCTATTCCGGTATCGCAATGAAATCAAGTATGTTTTTCAGCCACCAGGTCGACTGAGCCTGTTGTAATGTACTGAGTACTCGGGGTAATGTACTAAGAAATCACATTCCCTGAAGCGTTACACTGGCACAGGTACCTTTATTGTATACCAACAGTTCATATAAACATTGCCTACCAACGGTTCAGACAGCCTACCCTGTCTGAGCCCATAAAAATTAATTAATAACGTGATACAAGAAGATGCAATATTATTATATTACCATATATCAAATATTTTTTTTAGTGGAGAACTAAGAAAAACGAATGTAAAAAAAATCATACAAAATAGGTAGAATTGGAGTAAGAAATGACTTTCTTAGGTATTTTACTGTATTTTTAGAACGTTTAAAGGTTTCGTTGTTTCGCTAATATTAATTTGATTAAAAATAACATAAACGGGTTAGCGTGCCGCGCGACTCTTCTAACAGCAACGCATCCGTTACTTTAACACATACTTATTGCTTTAACTAGAATAAACCAATTAGTTTCATCCTTAAACCACCGACGACTACCTGTTTCATTATTTCCTTCGATGTAGCTTTATGGAAGAGCATTTCAGTTTCACAGATTTTTTAACATCCTCGCCCTTGATGTTGTTATTATTTACATTGGAAACAGACACTATTGTATATTGACTCCGCTCTTTGAGTCCGTTTCACAAAATTGCCAATCCCGGAAAAAAGTTTTATTGTAGATTTTAAACTTGTTTTTTCCTTTGAAGAACCAATATTCAAAAGGCACAGCGAGCAGAAGACACATATTATAAGGTTCAATGTAAATTCCTTTCATATCCACTTTGACTATTTGCGTACGACTCTGCCAGTTTATTACCTACCTCTGATGTACAGTTGGAAGCATACGGTCGTGATCCGTTGCTACGTTTTACAGTCAAAACTTCACGGTCTGATAAAAGTTATTTTCGCTTTAAAAATCCAGTGTCACCATTTTCAACATTTTTGTACAACATTTTAAAATTAATCATCGTTTATCTTTCAGTGTTGTTTGCTATTTAAGTTTTAATTTGTTATGATAGGTTTTAGTGGTTTAATCGATATACCATAATTTAGACCGCTGAAAACAATAAACAGGGCAATAGCAAATAACAAAAAAATTGCGTGCTGTAATGTATTTTTTAATGAAATACTAGATATTAAAAAATATTTGTTTTCCAATATTTTATTCGTTTTTAGAAATATTCATTTTTATGGACACACTAAAGGCATAGCATCAATATGCTGCGATTTGTATACCATTTATTCCATTAATATATAGTCTTATGTTTAGCGTCTATATACTGAAAATGCTATGTATAAGCTTCCAAAAAAGGTTCCCGTCCTCAATATATAGCATATTGTTGTAAGGTACAGTGTACGTGAGACCTCATCACTTTGTTCTGCCTACAAGCTAAAGGCTAACATGAAATTAATTAACTCAAGTATATTAATTTTAAGTATACGGTGCGTCAGCTAAATCCGGACAAAATTCATTTTGAATTTCCCGCTACATTTGACTTTTGCAGTAGTTTATTGTTGGCGTTTAGGTAAACCAAATGTATGTGTAAGACGTGCGTAACCTCAAAATGGGTAAGTTTGTGGGATCAAGTGTGGAATATAATCGACGAGAAGAAGTAATTGAAGCGCTTCGCGCCGGGCGTTCACCGACTGAAATTATTCGCTTCTTCGGGTACCCGAGATCGACCGTTTATGACAGCGCGCAAAAGTATGCAGACGCAGAGAAATCCGTAGAAGGTTCTGGTAACCCGGCAAGGCAAACCCATTCGAGAGAGGAGACTGCAAGGAGTAGCATCCAAAGTGCTCAAGACCACATTTTGGAAAACCCAGGGGTGTCGCTTCGTAAATTGTCCACTACACTTGTGGTGAGTGAGGCCACCATGCGTCGAATCGCAGAAAAGGACCTGAGGTACACGTCTTATGTGCTCAAGGTACGACAGATGCTGTCTGAGGCTGCCAAGGTCAAGAGAGTTGCCCGCTGTAATTTGCTCATTTTTGTTTATTGAGGCACGAAGCTGCGGGTTGTCTCAGGTTTTTTCTGATGAGAAGATTTTTACTGTTGATGCAAATGTGAACCGGACGAACGACCGTTGGCTTGCTCATATGCCGAGGATGTCCCTATAGTAGCCAGGACGAAGTTTCCGGCCAGTGTTCACGTCTTAAGCGTCGTCTCCAGTGAGGGTGACGTCATGCCGCCACATTTCTTTAAAAAGGGAGAAACCTTCATGTCGGAGGATTACCTCCAGATTCTGGGAAGTATAGTGAAGCCATGGATGGAAACTGTGGCCTCAGAGAGACTGCATATCTTTCAATACGACTTTGCACCGGGCCCACGCAAACCATCTAGTGCGGAACTAGAATTCCGATAACGTGGACCCATACTGGCCTAAGGAATTCTGGTCTACCAAGAGACCTAATTTAAAACCCCTTGATTATTACATTTGAGGTATTATTGAAAGAGTGTCTAACAAGTCCAGCCACCCCAACATGTTAAACTTTCAGGCCAGTATTCAGGCAGCATTCGCGGATTTGGACAAGGAACAGTTGAAGAGAGTCAATGCAGTGATAATAGCAAACGGGGGTTATATTGATTAATAGAACTCTGGAAGGGTCTCTTAAACAATGTACAAAAAAGTTTGTTTTGTCGTAACTTTTTAATGAATAAAAAAGTGTTTTAATAAACTGTTTGTTTTGTCCGGATTTAGCTGACGCACCCGGCCAGCTTATAGTCAATATTAAAGATGTATTAATTGTATTAACTACGTCACCATGTCAATACGTAGTTCGTTCTAAATTTTCTAATCGACGATATATTACACATACAACGAACAAATCATATCCATTACACGCGGTAAATTAATTTAAGGACACCTGTGAAAACTATTTCTAGTTACAAATATCAATAAAACGTACAAAAAACAATTTACTTTTACTAGATTATAAAGTCATTAATGTCATCAACATTTATAATTGTACTTTAATTAAAGCTAAATTGTATTTACGTTAAATAATAAAAATATATAAATTTTATATTTTCTAATTTGGATACGAATGGTACTAAATTCAAAAATTCCAACGTTTGTAATTACTTTGATTAATTTATAATTTTATTGGTGTTGATACATAATGTTTTATTTATTAAAACTCAGATTTTATGTAACTCTCATACGGTTTTTATAGAAATATAATCGTTATTAAAACCTTATACCTCTGAGTAAATTATCAGCAATGTGTAGGCCTATAATGCTGATTTTCAAAATTTTGTTTGATATTTTAAGAGAGTATATACTACACATGTTACCATTTTGGTTTACCACGTGTATCATGGAATATTCCAAATAGTTATTAAATTTAATAAGGACCTTACATGTTTGTCTACTTTACATTTGTATTTTAATTTTACAGTTAATGTTGTACCTTGTGATTTAATCTTGCTTTGTAGTTAAAAAAAACTTCTTCCTTTTTTTACCCACACATTACGCAAATATAAAACTAATTCTTTAAGTACATGGTAGGCTACACACAGTAATTTCTGTGAACAAATAAACTAAAACAAATATTTTAGATAGAACGTAATACTTTTTTATTAACTTTTAATTGTCATAGGAAAGTAATTTTTCTGGTATCCGTTCAGAAAAGAGAATATATAGGTTCTCGCATATCTGAAGCTTTTATAGGATGGGTATAAAGCGTGTGCTTTTTGCTTCTGTAATCTTATAACGATATCCAACTAGAACTGACTTGATTAGCAGATTTGTGTAGCATTGAACCATGGGAACGAGGCTTCTTCTTGTTACGACATTACAGGACAATCTACGTGTTTCTCGGACGATTCAGTGGAATCCGGCTATAATGTCATGACGTACGTGATCCTCGACATGCGTTGCGAGATTGTTCCGGGACTCACCGGTCTGCGCCTGCTGTGTATAAGGCCGCAACCAATTATGTTCCTGTGTTTTCTAGTTGCCTTCTTGACGTGTAGTTAGCGAATATTCTGGAACCACAGCGGGATATAAATACAAATACTCAGAGACGTTCAGGTCATTTTGAGTTGCGATATACAATATTACAGTGCGGCTCGAGTTATTGTCGGACGATTACACAGTGCCGTTTGAAGTATTGTGGCGAAGTAGGCCTATTACGTGTTTTATAATTGTGCGAGATAATTGTAATACAATTGTGTTTTATATCAGTTAACATTTTTATTGCGTTTGAACAATTTTTATTTGATTTGTTGTAAGAGACTGTGTTGTTAATTACAAACTGGTAAATTGTGATAATTAAAGCTGGTGATTAGTGACGTAATTGGTGTCTTGTATTTTGTTTTCCACTGTACCATACGACGATCAGTAGACCGTCGTAACATTATGTTATTGGAGTTCTAATTTGTATGATTTATTGAAAAAAACATTCAGTAATTACATCAGGAAACAATTTTAGTAAATAACCAGAGTTTAAGTTCAGGAAGTAATGGATTCAAAATAAATGAAGAAGTATTAAAAATTAGGAAGAAACAAAACGTGAGGAAAATACCGTAAGTTAGTATTTCATTGTAGGCCTTATTTGTTCACACACAAACAATCGATTCAAAAGGTGACAATGACCTAAGATGAAATGTTTAATCTGAAAGGGGAAAAATAATATTCAGGCAATAGAAGAATAACCAGTTCTGATCAAGATTGTCTTTACAATGTCTCTGACATCTATATTTGTTTTAAAAGTCAAATTAATGAGCATAGTTAATATCAGTAAATTACATACCCACGCAACAATTTATCGGATAGTGTACAGATAAAAGTTCCTCTAATCTAAAAATGTAAGAAAGAATAAGAATCAGAATCGGTGTATGTGCGGACGTTCTCAAACGTGTAGTGAAACAATATTCCAATACGATTATGCTTATTGACATTATATTCTGGGTTAAATTGAAAACGTTTTATCTTTCACTCAATGTTACTACACCTTAAACATACATAAAACGTTACATTTACTTTACAAATTAATCTTTCCAGAGATAACACTAAACTAAGCTGTTCCTCTGAGATGACAGATATCACACAACGTAAGTAAAGTTGCTCTTTCTGCTGTAGTTATTATAAATGCATGGAAAAAAAATACCCAGGCCTGAATGCGTTCTCGCTACACAGCCACGGGAACAAAACAAACTCAAAAGTCGCCGGCCGGCGTGCTGTTTTTAAGACCTTTAAATGTTCAAATTATAAAAAACGTCAAAGGGATTTCTGTCTACTGCTAACTCGAAACCAGTCGAACCGCAGTTGTAGGTGTATGTTACGTTTCTTCAGGCTATATTTTAAAAAATTAACACGCGCGCACACACACACACACACACACACGTTATAACTTAACGTGTTACTTAACTTAATAAGGTTTTAATATGCTCCACGTTGGAAACGTCAATTTATAACTTAACCCTTACGTCTTCTCTTTAATTAGTATATATAATATTTGTTTTGTGGTGATTGAAAATGATGTATAGAGTGTGTAATTCTAATTTTTCGTTCAAGCCTAGCCCGCGTTGAAGAGAAGAGAAGGAATTTTTATTGGTTTCTCATTCTCTTTAATACCAAAGCAGTCCGAGAATAGCGCTGAGGTTCCCAGACAGCTGAAAATTGTAGGTTAGTCCACCCCGTACAATAATGTTAAGTTACACTCTCTACTTATATTATATCTTGTTCACACTACACTAAATATTATATAAATGAGAAGATATCGTTAAATTCAGAAACGATTCTTTATTAAGATTTTAATATTTCTTGCCAACAAAGTTATTTCTTTACGGAGATACAAAAGTCTATATATTAGAAGTAATCGATTATCGATCGGATTCAGGGTTTTATATTATTTTAGTTATGATTTTATATTTCTTTAAACACAGGGAGTGAAGGTTCTTTCAACTGTTAGTAAGGTCAGAAAATGCATAAATAGGATTACAAGGTATTACAATATAGAATTAAGTTCTTATTAAATATTATTTAAAATAATTGTAGTTTACCGTCCGCTGGGCATCGTGACCCGATAAGGCAGTGTACAGCTAATCTCGTAGTAGTGTTTGGTCAATAACAAATGCAGATGATTCAATCCTCGCCAGCCTTCGCTCCAAGTTGAAATAAAAGTTGAATTCTTGGTCCTGGGATGATGCAGAAATGCCGCTCCTTTTGTTCACCAATGTCCGAGTTTTGTGGTTACGTGCTTCAACGAATTTCGTGTCCAACTACGTTTTTTCTATTGAATTGGGGAAACTGAAGTTCAAATATAATTTTGTGTTTTATTTTCGTTTTTTATGTTATTGGATTATATCACTTTATTCAGGTAGTTATTTCTCTGTTTTGGTTGATTAATTAAGTTAATATTTGTTCATTATATCGAGTTTTACTATTAGAGTTCTTCCTTTATATTTTTCGTTAATTTTCATGTACAGGTTTATGATTGTTCAGTTATATAAGACGGTTGAATGTCAGTGGACCATACTATGGTGATTTATTACTCAATTCACTTCCCAATTGTATAGTTTTAATTTAATTTAATCCAATCTTTTCTTCAATAATGGAATCAACAAATTCTAACTCTCTCGTCGTCCCTGACAACCATTTTTTCTACTCTTAATGGATATTATATTATACTATAACCATTATCATACAATGTTCTTCCACTCATCAAAATAATCCTTTACTAAATTTCCATTATATCCTATTATAATTTTACCTATTGTTTGTTACTAAATTTTATATATTTTGCTGTCGTTTCCTCTTAATCTACTTACTTTAACAAGTATTATTTTTCTGTTACAAAACATTATCTATCGGTATCATTGCACTATTGCATTATGAGAATTTATTTAAATTGAATTTATTTATTTGTTATTAGCAATTATTATTAACTTCTCCTAACTCATTAGATTTTATTTAGTATTTGTTACAAATTTCTTTACCTAAACTTTCTGATCTGACTTACTATATAATGTTACTGGTTGTTAGGCCTATCATTATACTTTTATCTACTTCTGATTTTAATTTGTTACTATCTGCATTATTATAGAATCCTTCATTTGTTTATGACATGATTACACTAAACCCTTTTGTATCTCGTTAACAATTATAGCCTTTCTGGCCAAGTTTACAATTATAATCAGCCTACTATTTAAGTACATGTATACAAACATTTAACTATATAAAGTCTAACAAAAGCTTTATAATGACATATGGATAACACACAAAATGAAATTAATTGGTAATTAATTAATGAGTTTAACAACAGCTCTCTAATGATATATTGACAATACATACTAATTAGTTAATTGGTATTCTTTTAAAAGAATAACTCCACTTGTTACACACAAAAAATAACATAACTATCATGATAATAATACAACATGATACAACGTAATAACAGGTACATTTTTATGAAATAAGTCATGTAAGAAGTACTCATTCTCCTCTCATTTAAAACATCAAATATTATAAAATAGTTCAAGCTAGTTTTTTACATCATTTGTCAATGTCTGTTGTTTACACCTTTCACTGAACTTTGAGGTTGCATTTATTAACATTATCAATTTTTTTTTCTTTATACCTTGTATTCTTATTGGGGATAATTCATTTATTCAATTATGGGTTGGGTTTCTGACCTTTTACGAGTGTGGATAATTAGTATTTTTATTTTATTTTAAAACTTATAAATTGATTTATGTGACGTAGGGGACCATATTTTCGTTACGTTACAATATATATAGTAAGAGACTTTCTTGTTAATTACAAATTGTTAATTGTGATAATTAAAGCTGGTTTTTAGTGACTTCATTCGTGTTTTGTTTTCCACTGTACCACACGACGGTCAGGGGGACCGTCGTAACAGTGCGTCAGAAACGTTAACAGTGGACACTTTGTACAAGACTAGTGTAATTTGTAATTAATCTTTAAACAATGGATGCCAGTCAGGTGATGGAAAATTTCTAGGCGCTGCTGTTGCAGACTGAGGAACGACAACGACAGGAGGCGAAAGAAGCAGAAAGACGACAAAAAAGAGAATGCAGGCAGGAAAGAGAAGAGTTTAAAGAACCGCAGAAAGCACTGTTGTTCGAATTGGAAGAACAGCAAAACGAGAAACGTAAGAAATAAGCGGATAAAACAAAAGTTTTTTTTGAAGCTATGCAGAAACAGATGCAAGAACATAGTACATGTTAGGAGTAGTCAACAGAAAAGAAACATAGCATATAAAAAATAAAAATTTGTTTCCTTGAGTTTGCACTATACTATTTATTCATGTCTTTAATCTCTTATGGAAAAATATTTATAAGAAATTTGTAATTAATTTGTAAGAAAATGTATTAACATGAAATATTTCCTATAATTTATGATTAAAAACAAATCTAGTAAATTTAAAATAAAAATTCTTGTTTTTTTATACTTTATTTTCTAAGCACCGTTGATTAACATAATTAAAATGATATAAAAACTTATCAAACTTTACATTTTCTAGTAATCATATAACTAAACATCAGTTCATTTTCATAAGGTAATTAATACGTGGGCCATATTTTTAATGGTTTATTAAAAAATATGAACAATTTTTTGTTGAGGAAAACATATTTTAATAAATACTTACATATTTCTAATATTGTTAGAATATTTCTAAGATTTCTTTTTACAATATATAATTTATTGCAAACTTTCGGTTATTAGAAAATTTGAATGCCGTAAAGCACAAACAATTTAATAACAACTGAAATTTGGGTGAAGAAAATGCATATATGACATACAACATTTGTAAGCTGCGCAGGTTACATAAATATTGTGTTATATATTCTAAAAATATACCCGCACAGAATGTAAAACTATGTTAAAATAGATTTAATATTTTTTTGGAATATACTGTATGTAATATATATTTATTTGCTTATTTATTCGAATATGTTATTTTTGTGTACATTGGATTATATGAATGTGTGCGCGCGTGTGCGCGTGTGCGTGCGTGCGTGCGTGTGTGTGTGTGTGTGTGTGTGTGAGAGAGAGAGAGAGAGAGAGAGAGAGAGAGAGAGAGAGAGAGAGAGAGAGAGAGAGAGAGAGAGAGAGAGAGTTTTGAGCAATTATCTTTGTTTTTGTTTCAGTGTGATAGTAAATATAATTATTTTGAATTATTTGATTTTTACCTTACAACAAGAAAAAACGTTTCCTTGAAAACACACTCTCAAGAAAATAAAGCCCAAGGGTTTAGATTACTTTTACTGGGCAACTAAGTAGAACGACTTCAACTTACACGTTGTTATAAATTTTTACCGTAGTAAATATTTTGCACTCCAAAGCCTATTAATTTATGTGTCGGCACGGGGTTTTGTTTAATTGACTTTAGTTTAATTGGAGGTGCTGCAACCTGGTGTCAGACAATGTAAACAAAACACGAACCCTTTTCAAATTAGCTTCACTTTGCTCTCCAGCTCACCTTATTATTTTTGCAGTGTGAGTAAAGAACCGCTACTGTTTACATGGAAATTAGCTGTACAATTCTTGTTGAGTAGTTCCACGCTGTACTCTACTTTATAGCTGCCCTGTTCGAGGTCTTGCCTTAAGGGCGTCGTTTGTACACTTAAAACTGTCTGTTCTCTATACTTTCTTCTGAAGGGATTAAACGCGATAAATTTTTATACAACAAACACGATAAATGTTTTAATTCAGAACGTTATTCAGTGACCACAGAGGAATCGTAAATTTTGCCACCGTCCCGTCACTTACAATCAGTGTTAAATTCAATGAATAATATTTACATAAAATTTTCATGTTAGTATAGAAGGATAATGAATCTAAGACTCTATTTTTAAATAGGCTACTACTTTTCGCTAGTCTTTCTCGCGGACGGTAAAAAATGGTATCGTGAAGAAGATAAAATATTTATATATAGACCTGTTCCTCTCCTTTTTTTCACTCATAGTCCTGCATATTTGACAAATTTATTGAATAAGTACAATAATTATTTTTCCTTTTTTAATACAAGTATTATGCCCCGTTTCACGAACATCTTTTAATTTTCTTCCTAACAACCGATATCGTAACCACCAAAGCCCGTTTGAACCCGGTCAGTAAAAATCTCATTAGTACGACTATACTAAATTAAATAAACAAAAATACAAATTAAAATAACTTGTAAACTATCGGTAGGATGGTGTTCTTGTCTCATGAGTTTGTAATTCTTAACTGTATCTGAACATTTAATATCCTCATTTTAGTTTTTATTTGTTTTATTCCTGTTATCGAGCATTTTCCGTGTAACCTAATTTCTTCAAGAATTTAGTGAGTAATTTTTTTTAAAGCCTAACGGATTCTATAAATGTTGACTCACTGAAGTGATAAAAAAACGGCTGGCCTGTTTCTATTACCGGCGACATTTCTTTTCGTATTCGATAATTTTTTAGTCTACCAACACTATTTAAGCGTAAATATTTTCTCTTTGATCCATTTTTGTTTGTCACACTAGTTTATATTACATACACATACGCAACACTTGAGAATAAAATAAATTATTAAAGAAAAACAGGAAACAGATAAAACTAATTTTCTGATTGCAAAAATCAAACAAAAATGTGCATGTACATTTTTTATATGAACGACTATTTCGTTATACGAAAAACAACTCGGACCTACGTCAATGACGCCAAATGTAATTTTAAGATTATCTGTCGTTTTAATAGCCCGTCAGTTACTTAACAGGCCAAATATTTCCCGTTTAGTTAAACGACGCCTTTAAAGGCCGTTATCTTTAACTGAGATTCGTGACACGGGCTGTCTCCCATTAAATGCTTATATGGGGTGATTTACCGGCCGTTAAAGTCTTAAGAAATTTCGGTGAAACGGGAAATCAGTCTTTCTGTAAAAGGCTTGTCGTTTTGTTTTTCACACAGCCATTCTACACGATTATAACAGTGACCTTGTAAGTAACAGAAATGCTACGAAGATCTGGTTTCATCCTGTACATACAAGGTCTCCCAGATAAACACATTCTATCACCCACATTTACGGACATTACAATCCATAAATATCCCGTATTTTAAAGATTTTTAACAAAGTACACATTCTTAACATGGCTTATCTATACATTCATAACCTTGTTGCTGAAGATACTGTACATAACCTGTATTCCTGCGCTCCTCCCCACATCAGTGTTAAAAGGGACATCTCGTCTCACTGTTCACACTCCACTCCAGTGGAATACGCTCACCAACTACACCTCCCCCGCGGCGATTTCTTACCTGACACTTTGCTCTTAAGAATGTCTTTTAGAAATGTGTCATGACGGGGTACATGTCCAAGAATCTTGCTCTCCTAACTGCTGAACTGTTTAGCAGAGCCTTTTTCTCCTTAGTTTCACTCAAAATTTACCCGTTACGCCTCTTTTCCACCAATCTACTTTTGGTGAGTCTCCTCCAGAACTACATTAGTGCAGCTTCAAGAATCCTCCTCTCCTGTCTTCCCAAAGTCATGACTCACGTTCATTCGGCAACACTGTCCAAAAACAGGATTTAAAATTAATATGCTTACTGCGTAGCAACGTCATTTTATTCCGTAGCAAAGTCCAAGACTCATACTCGTACAACAAAACGCCCCAAACACGGGATTTGATACTCCTTCTTCTTACAGCCAAGCATTAGGATAACAGCCTGTTGCGACCTGAACATTCCACCTTGTTGTCTTCCGTCTCTGCAGGCGATATCTATACAAAATCTTTGCCACCCTGTCGGTGCTCATTCTTAGTCAACGTTGTTCCCATTTATTCCTATACTCTCTAATTTAGTCACTTAAGCTGGTCATTTCTAATTGTTTTCTTATTTCTGCATTCCTCATTCTGTCTCTTCATAGGATTTGATACTAATATGTTTGTTGTGTAGGAGCCCCATTTTATTTTGAGAGGCTTGTCTCTTTTGTCACTGCTAGTCTTCGTTCAAACACTGATGTAATGAAATAGGGAAGTAAATTAAAAAATACCGACACGCCTAACGTGGTATCACTGTTTACTTAATTACAAGGTAGAAGTAGTGGTGTTAATGTGACAAACTTCCTAGACAACATTGAGAGGAGGGGTAACACTGTTCGTGCCCTGACTACTGAGATTTGGAGGCTTTCTTTCAGGTGAAATGTTGCAGACTAAATTATTTTATAATTACTGATAATTGAGTAATTAAAAATAAATAAAAAACACCTATTTGTCGCTCTATAAGGGAAATGTTACATTGGATAAGTACCATAGAAACACAGACTACAATATATTTTGTGGTTTGGTGTTGTGTGTGTAGGTGTCAAATATAAAACTGGAACTGTTGAAATAATGACAACACAGATTATGGGCTCCAATCAAGATTTTATTCCTGATATATGTCTTATTTAATGTATGACTAATGACAATAATATAATAATAATCGATTGATAGTTAATACTAAATGAGTAACGAATTCTAACAGAATATAGATTTGAAGGTTGGCGATACTTTTTACTTTAAATAACATTTAGTACATATATGATTACAGTCATTTTGTTAATTAATTTTAATTATGTATAGTGCAACAAAACATGCAGTAAGGGTCATTTTAAAAATGCGAAGACGCTGTTACACATTTTATGAAGTTATAGATATGTTTTAAATTGATTTTTTCAAATTTTTGTAAAGTAGCTGTAAGTTTTGAAATAAGAGATGAGTAATTATGTGTTGTATGTCAAAATTCCCATAAATGTATTCTCTGTCTTCTCAGTCATCTTCTCAAATCTGTCTACTCAAGTGCAAATTTAGTGCGCGTGTTATTCGTGTTTTCCTGAATAACTCCTCTAATAATTAATGTATCGGAATGAAACTTGGACAGCGTAGGCGTCATAAATAGCGCTATATTTTTCGTATGTCATAAACTCAAAACATATAATTTTACTCAAAACATAGAATTTTTTAACTGAATTCACTTTTCTACAGAAGCCTTCTCTGCAAAAAAGTCATAAAACTTTTAGATAAAATCTATACAATATTTTGCAGACTCTGGCATAGTCTTACATGATGTTTAGCTATCAAGATCAAAATCTATTACGTGTTCTAGATTTTAACCAATCAGGAGCTCCAATTTCCATTTGCGATGTGCTCTAGTAAAGTAAAGGTCGTACAGTTCTCGTCTGTAACTCGTCCTTGTAAGACGTACTCTCTGTGCGATTTTTTCGTGACAGTACACGTTTTTCTGTAAAAGTGACGATAGTCCAAGATCTTAGCTGCGAGATACCCGTATGCTAGATCAAGGGGTTAGTAGAACGCAGAACTAAGTTATGTGAAGATCTAATAGTACTAACTCGCGTTAGTCAAGATTTCAGCTTAGGGACAGTTGTATTAATCGGAATGCACCTGTATGAACGCGCGGACACATTAATATTGCCGGAAGGTGTATGCTAAACACACCGCATTAAATAATAACTAATTAACCCACTTTATCGAACCTGAGATTTATAAATAAAAACCATATCGGGCAGATAAAAGGCGGGTGTAAGTGAATCGCGAGGACAGGGCGTCAGCGGAGCCAGCGGTCAACACAGCAGCTTACAATCGTACGACAAGAAGGAATTCTTCAATCAAGTAAAGACAATTGTTCAAATAAACATTGATTAATAATTAAAGACAATATATTTTAATAAATAATTTGTGTAAAAATTTACAGACACGATTGAAATAGGTTTTAGTTTAATACATGCGTACCTCCAGCTAAGAGACTCGGTTATATATTATTAGTTCTAATACACGTCTATGCATCCTCAATTTGTTTCGTTGTAATACACACACACACACACACACATATAATGTAGAATTTAATGTATTTTATCGAGTAGTAACTCTGTCTTATTATTGTAAATTGTTAGTGCTTGTTATAACTACAGCTGATATTCTCAATCGTGGGATCTTTCAAATAGGGCAGTGACATTTAAGAAAATTATATGAATAATAATAAACAACTTACAATGACCTTAATTAACATGTGTGAGTGTCCTCTTCCTCTTTGGTCCTGATTCTCGGGATTGATACACCTTGGCGACGATATTTGAAGAAATGATTCACACAACAATTTTACTACTCTTACGCTATTGGCATACACTTCAGCTCGTACACTCCATGAAACTATAACTTTAAGAAGTACCTAATAAATGTTGATTTCGCATGCAAACTTTTGAAGTTGACTTATAAATGTGACTCGAAAGTATAAAATATAAAAGTATTGAAAGATGACTTCCTCAAGATATCAAACGTGACTGTATCAGCGTATGAAGTATGACTGTATTGACTGACTGACTGACAATGGCTAAAAACTGACTGTATTGAAGAATGACTGTATATCGGGAATAACACTGACAGTAACGCTGATAAAGGGGCGAAATTTCTTTATCCTCTTCAATAAATACTCCGAACGTTGTTTCCCTCCACCAATGTTCCAGGAATATTCCAGTTTCTACTATTCCTTTTCTGTTCTGTCTGTAACGTCTTTTCTGACTGGTCAAAATTTCTCCTTCGCTTGCAGAATTCTTGGTATCCACTTCTAGACCTCGAAACGATCTGCATTTCCTTGAATAACACTTCATACTTCTTAATCTGTCACACCTATTGTTACAACTGCCAAGTAATTTACCAACTGCCAGGAAAATTTACTTAAAGAAGGGCACACGTTTCTAATAGAGAAACCCTAATTTAAGCTGTCAAACATCAGATTGTTTACTAAATTGCTGTTTTACAACAAACATTGTTTTTCCACTAACATATAGGTAAAGTCCGTATTTCCGTAAAGTCCATATTTTTAGATAAAGTGGAATACGAAACATTTCTTCGTAACTATTTGCTATAGGTATACTCTCACGATGCCTTCTCTACAAGAAACTACGAAATTTGGCTGTTTTTTTTTTTAAGGAATTTATTTTAAAACGAGTGTTGACTTGACGCTAGTTCATATTCACCAAGGGCGATGTATCTATCTATTTGCCAGAATGGAAAATATTTTGTTAAGGGACGCTTTTAAATTGTCAATTCCCTGTACTGTAACTGTCTTGAGCTATATACACAACACTGTATAACTATTTAACTGTACTCTAACATTATATACACAATTGATCTATTTCGCTTAAAGTTTTCTTTTTTTTTTAACAATACAATAGTACAGCTGTCAGCCGCATTGTTGCGCATTTTTACAAACCCATTACGCCTATCGACCTGCCGTTTTCTTTATAAGCAATCTGCCGTTTTCTTTATAAGCAATCTGCCGTTTTCTTTACATGGTAATCTGAAGACTTAATATACCAATTATTTTACTGTGAAACAGAGTAAAAATGAAACTGTGTTCTATAAATTTAACAGTGTTGTAAATAATTAAGTGGAGCCTGTAAATCAGATTTATTCGCGTACTATATATAACCTTTTTTTAAAACGTACAAGAACCCAAACTTATTAGTTTCATACTACAGTACAGTCTCAATAATTCAAGATCCTATGTAATCTGTGAATTTTGATTAACTATTTTTATTTTACATACATTTATTTTGTTTTCTCTTATAAATATTTCTTTAGTTATTGAAACATAATTTTGATATTCACCAAATTTTTGTTAAAAAATTTAGTCACACCTGATATTCATAACTTAAAGAAACGCGAAAAAGTAAGATAGGCTATTTATGTTTAGCCCAATAGACGTAACATAACTCAGCCTTACGACACACGACACATTACGGCAAATTACAGGTTGATGAAACCTATGCTGAAGAGTGGATTAACAGTGACGAACAGATTAAAGTTGAATCGCTGTAATTATTTAAAAGACAGAAAAATAGTGACCAGGATATCGAGTACGAGCAACAAGAAACGTCAAGATTAGCCATAGCGATTGAACGGCAGTATACGTTCTATAGAACGACAATCTGATACTACACCAACTAACTTTCTTGCGTTAAACAGATTATGTGAGATACCAGTAAAAACGTACCAGCGTTTAGAAGCAAAAAAAACTCCCAGTAGGGTTTGTATTATACTGTTCGACCGTGAAATAGGCCTATGTTTAGTTCTAGTTAAGTATGTTGGCATTCTTTATTTTCTACAAGTATACACCGTACCGGTTTGTCCATATAATTCGAGTTACACTTAATCCCAGCGAACTCGAGTATTATTAGACCTCTACTGTACTCCGATTATTGTACTTACTACAAAGGAATAAAATATCAAAAATATCAAAAACTATTTTAGTTGCACTGTTGTCTACTGATTTCTGGCAGTATGTTTTACAAATTTTCAAAATGTAAAAAATTCATTGATAAATCCCTACAAATGTTACGTGTTTATTGTAAACTGCAATAAACTATACGTAACCTAAACTTTCACAAAATTAAATACTAGAATTCCCAGCACATTACACTAGAATATTCCTTACTTAATTCAAAAACTTTATAGTCGTAAAGTTTTTTTTAAAATTGATAATACTAACAATGTGATATAAATTTTATATTACATTAACAATCGATTACAATATAATTTTAAGATTACATTACAGTCATGTGACATAAAACAAAACACGTTTACTAACCCTGTCGCAAGTCACTGCCATGGTAATTGTGGCTGTTGTTTCTGGGCCGTAAATCTGTGCAGATAAGTTCACGACATATTTCTGCAAAATGTATACAGTATATAAGATATTTATGTCTTATCAGCTTGGGCACTAACTCTTTTGAATGCCATGTTATGGAGATACCCACAACATTTCCTGTGACTAGGAACAGCTCTCCACGTACACACACTGTTCTGAAATATTTATTTTCACGTAAATTAGTTTTAGTTACTTAATTTTAAAATCTATAACTGACTAATGAATAAATTTAACATTATGAAAATTAAATGAATTTAAAATTATACTTTAATCGGAATTATACTCGGCTTTTGACTTTGATAGTCCTTTCACAAACTTATCGTTAACACGGAATATTTTCAATCCATTCGTATAGCAGCAATTTTCAGTATTGCCATTTTGCGATGACTTCACCCATATCCTTTTGTAGTTTCTACATACCAGTATTAACACAAGTCAGGCTAACCGACTTGCCATGGGATCTCCACTTTCTGGCATTCTGGCGGACCTATATCTAAACCATTTAGAAAATACAAAAATTTTAAAAGATAATTATTTCGCCAATAAAATCATCCATTATTCCAGATATGTTGATGATACCTTTATTATTTTTAACGGGAATGCAAGACAAATAGAATTATTTAAAAATTACCTAAACAAAATTCATAACAAATTAAAATTTACTATGGAGATCGAAAACAACAAAAGTATCAATTTTTTAGATCTAACTGTATTACATAACGGGAATAATTTAAAATACAAAATCTTTAGAAAACACACTAATACTGACACAGTAATACACTATGATTCACATCATCCCGTTACACAAAAAATGGCAGTATTTAACAGTCTTGTCAACAGACTTTTAAATGTTCCACTCGAAAAGGAGGACTACTTGAATGAGGTTAGCACTATCAAACAAATAGCTATAAATAACGAGTATAAATCTACAATAGTTGACAGAATAATAGATAGACATAGAAAACATTTAGAAAATAAAAATTCAAACTGTATAAAAGCAAGTAATAAAAATTATAAATATCTTTCTGCTAATTTCACAGGTATTATGCCAAATATTTTAAGACCCGTTCTCAAAGATAATAACTATATTTTATCATTTAAAACAAATAATAATTTGGGAAATTATTTCAAAAACAAAAACAAAATACCTTTAAAAAAGAAATGTGGTGTATATAAAATAAAATGTGATGATTGTGATGCGTTCTATATCGGTCAATCAGGCAGATGTTTTTATACAAGATTTTTAGAACATATTCCCAAGCCAAGTAATACTAAGTCCAATTTTGCACAACATTTAATATCAAGCGGACATAAATATACGAGCTTCGAAGAAAATTTAACAGCGTTGCATTTTTGTAAAAAAGGTAAACGGATGGATAGTCTGGAGGAATTTGAAATTTATAAAGCTATAAGAAATAGTACCACTAAAAACAGTTTACTAAATGACCAGATAAATTTTGCATCAAACTACTTGTTCGATACTCCAATCGGTTTGGATTAATCTTTGACCAGTCGCGTGACGATCGCGGTTGGGGCTGAACGCATGCGGGAGCTCCGGCCGTGGTTAGTAAAACATATCACATGCGATTTGTAATTTTATTTAATCGACTAGACCAGTATCATGGTTGCGATTTTTAATGTATTAATTTATTAAATTAAGTGTTATCTGAGGATGGGACTTAGTCCCGAAACGCGTCATAACTGACGAAACTTTGTATCACTGGAGTGGATAATAAGGTAATTATATAATTACAGGCTAACCGAACATATTGACTTAGCATTAACCTCACCCTATGTTACAACCTGGACGTTCTATTTCATTTTATTTGTTGAAATTTGTAAATAACAAGGTAGTTAATTAACAGGAAATTATTTTAAAAAACTGTCCGCGATAAAAACCTTTTCATGAGACGATTTTATGTTAGCTTTATGTAAGTGTATTTCAAAATTTCAAATTTAGTTACAAAACTTCTTTCACGCATGAGGATCTCATGGCCCAACTAGTTTTGAATTTTAAATACGATTTCACATTGTAAGAAGCATACTTTAAATAATCTTTTATGTAATTAATTTATAAGAAATTTAATTTTGTCGGTGTCATTTGAAGGAGTGGATGTATTTAAAACGAGTAGGACGTTGATTTTGCTGAAGGAAGGCGCTCTGTCTGTACCTATCGCTTCCAAATAGTAATCAGTGGCATGTTCAAAGCTTGCAACACTTTACAGTGCACGGAGGCATGCAAACCAATTACACAAGTTCTCTTCTCTCTAAAAGACAGTGTTAATGTCTTTGTCACTGGAGGTCGCATCATTTGACTTTAACGTTATCAACGCGACAACGGTTTGTATTTGCGTACAACTAATTTCGCGTTTTTCCTCCCCGTTTCTGTACGTTTTCGAAATTGTTAATTAAAACAATGCCCCTCCTATCACTTGCTGGTTCCTAATTTTTACCTGATAAAATTGTATTCCGTTATTGTTTAATTAATTATTAATCATTTCTGATATATTAACAGTAACAGCATTAATAATTAACTAGTCGTACACGTGAGAATAACTCAAACGGGTTCTTCTTAACAATGTCACATGTCCAATACTTTTTCCGTTGAATTTTTTAAAACCTGAGTTTCATAAAATTTCAAAGTAGAATTTACTAAAGACACAGAAACTTTCGAAAATTCTTTTTAAGCAGATAGAGTCGTTCTGGTTACATTATAATACATACTGGTGAGTTGATAATTATGGTGAATCATGATGAATACTTTCCCATTATCTGTGCCACAAAACACTTTCAATATTTCGATTACGCGAAAGATCGATACGTTACGCTATGAAAACGAAAATGTGCTCCCGTGGTAAAAAATTGAATTACATAACTGCTTGTCAAAATACATATTGTCTTCATGCCTAAGTATATGAAAGATTATTTTGGTTTTAATAATTATCTTAATGAAACAACACTCATCGCATGACGAATGAAAACGTTTAATAATTAAAGATAATGAATTTAATGCAAACTTTATATTATCACCGCCGTCACAATGTGTCGAATGACGTCAATAAATTCGGCAAAATAAGAATTTGTAGTTTTAAAATTTGCCTGTAACGTTAGACGATAGTACGTTTTACGTTTTATATAGTGTAAAAATAGTGACTTGCTTTATATGTAAAAATGTACTCTAAGACTAACACATACTGACTTTTATTCTACAAACCACAAACAATACGCAACTCAAATTAAGGTCACCATGAATGATGTCGTTAGGTTAAAAAACAAAAAGTAAAACATATTATCTTTATTAAATAATCCACAAACAATACATAACTCAAAGTTAGGTGGGTTGCATGATTCACCCTTTGCGGGTTATGATTGAGAGCTCCGACTGTGTTATAAAATTCGTCGGGTTTCTTTTTAACGCGTATGTTATTCGCAACACGCTCATTCACAAATCAAAAAAATCTAATGGGAATTACATTTCGTATAGGCGCAAGATGTAGTTTTTGAAAACCAAATCATTTACAGAATAAACAAAAAATAGTGAAAGGAATAAAAAAGTTAAAATGTTTAATCAGAATGAATATAGTATAAAAACACGCCTTTCTTTCAATTGTACATTGCTTGTAGATTGCAAAATAAAAGTGTACTTACTTTTGTATTATACTTTTGTGTACACTATTTTTGTGCGTTGTTCCTACTTTGTGAATTCACTAAACGCTATCACATTTTGCCGCTTTAAACACCGTTTTAAACAATCATGTTGTTAAAAATCTTAAATTTTTAAATAATTAAATTATTAAAAAATTAAATTATGTTAAAAAACAGAGGTTTTATTTCGTAAAATAACTCATGTGCCCATTTTACAATATAATATCAAACAACTAATATAATACCGACATATATAAATATATAAAGACCACATAGGATGTACACAAGGACAACATACTATCGCTTGTGTTGAACGGAGTCTAAATGAAGTGTGGGCACAGATCACGGGAAGTACGTTATGATGGTTTAGAACAGACAGAGTTCATTTATTATTGCACACTGTGTTTTGGAAATTCTGAGCTGGTAGTTATGATGTGTGCTGAAAATGAAACAGATTCATTTTACCTACACTTTTAGAACCTTTGTTATAAACATAAACCAAATAATTTATATTGCCTTTTGACTTTATAATCATTACAGAACCAAATCCTTTGGCCTTAGGAATGTGTAAAAGAAATATTATGTCAGTGTTTGAGCATGGAAAAGGGAAGCGTAATTGTTACAATTGTCTTTCAGTTTTAATACCTATACACACAAATTGTTGTGATGTACTCCTAACAGTACAGCGTTTACCAGACAAAATCGCAGAAAGAGAGAACCGTAAACAGAAAGGCTACCATGTTTTTTATAAACTTTGATTCGTCCTTATGTATTCCTATATTTGGTTTTTAGTTATCAATTATTAAAGTAAGATGTTTTATGCAATACAATTAATAATCATCAAATCCCAATAAAAATCCTTTCTGATATGTTCACTTTTTTGGGTTTTGTTGATAAAATAAAGAGAAGGAGAAATGTTTGGAAGAGAGGCAATTCAAATGATTTGGTTTGTGTTTATAACAAAAGGATATAACGATATAATAATGTTACCAACTCATCAGGATAACTGTAATAATTTTATTTTATTTTTTTTGTAATTATGAATTTATAAACTTTTACGGACGGATTTTCAGGGCTATACAGCCATTGTTTATCGTTAAAACGCCAACGAGAACTAGAGCAGACTACAAGAGAAGAGCCGATTACCCAAGAGATGTAGAACACCCGACCTAAGATGTAACGCCTGTAATTTTTAAGGCTGGTCCTCTGCTCGGTACCACATTAATTATAACAGTTATTAGCAATTTTAATTTTTTCTGCTATAGGTGAAAGTAATAAAATATAGCATAACCAGCAAAAAAATGGGAAATAACCAGAAACAGTATATGCGCTTTCTATGTCTCTAAAGAATACAGACTCATGCCTCTCATGCCTTTATTTCTAGTAGTAGTAAAATGAAACCACTTCACCCTAAAAGAAAAAATATGCTACTTAAAATCCTATAGTTTACTGAATCACTAGAAACAACGTTACTGTCTGTACAAAGTGGCAAATTTATCTGTTTTTTCAATTGATAAAAAACAAACGTAATGACCGAATTTTACTAACTTGAAATGCAAATTTCTCAAAATAATAGCAACTTTTTAAATTGTTAATGATGTTACCACAACGTATCCTAAAACTGACGGATAAACGAAAAACTAACAATACAGCTGTAATACAGGATGCAGGTCAACTGTGTGTGCTTGTACACAAAGACATGAAACATTTACTCTAAGTAACGACAGTGGGACGACAAAACATAATTAAAAAAATTATATAATAATGTTTTGATTAAAAACTTGGGTTTATTCTACCTGGCATTTAATAACGTACTCACAATTTATAGTTTTTTATGTACTTAGACACCAGTATAAAAGCCTTGTCATAACGATTAGGATTTCCGATACTTGAACCAACCGTCAGGTCGAAACCAAACCAAAAAACGTTTTTTGATCGGACGATGGTTTAAGTATCGAACGTTCTAGTCATTAACGTTAAGTCGCTGAGTTCTGTTACATACTGAGTGACAATACAATGAACGTGTGCGTTAAGCTTGCATTGCTTTATATTATTTTAAGGAAATAATTACCAGTAATCATTTAAGTCATTATTACTTACGAAATCTATACGCAAAAATTTTGAAAATTACTTTTTCTATTTAGTTTGTACCAAATAATAACCTAGGGATTATCATAGATAATGTTATGATTATCAGAGAGTGTATCACAAACAATAAACGCTCAAGCAATTCGTGAATCTAAATTGAACTTGAGTCGTACAACATAACGTAAGCATGTACTTTATTGTGATGTGTATTGCTTTTTTTTTATTTTTTATGGACAATTTTTGAAATCGATTGAATCTATATTAAATTAGCTGTCGTCAGCCGGATGTTTGCTGTAATGCAGTGCAATTTTAAAGAAGGCCTTACGATATAAAAGTTGAAAAGTTAATTAAAATTATGACAACATGATGGTATATTTGGGGTGAAAAGCCTTAATTCTGTTTCCAAGACTAATATTATAATATTAGTTACATTTGTTTTCATTAATTTTACCAAAATTATCTTGGGTCAAACAATGTTTACATTTTACTTGTTTAAATTTTCCTGTTTAAATTTTTCTGTTACTGTTTATTGTGTTGATAGAAAATAATTACGACTTTGTTTTAAAGGGAATTTTATAAACATTGCTTTACTCTGACACATACCGTACATTTTAAAGTAAAAATTTGATGAAATATGAACAAATTAGGTCTTTTCTTTTGTTCTTCGTTTAATATGTTTCATATTAAAAACAATTGTATTAAGTTTTGGTGAGTTTAAACGTAAACGTTTGGTACACTCGTTAAAATGTTAAAGGATACCTGTAAAACTTTAAACAAACAACGCCAACACTAATTCAGCATCACTGAATGCAAGAATTGTTTTCAAACAATCAAGATTTTTGTATTTCCTATTTAATTTCTTCTGTTTATTTCTGAAGTTAGTCGTTCATAGATACTATTACCATGTAAACTTTTTCTTGATTCGAGGTCGGTTTCTATTCAACATAATACAAAGTTAATACATTTTCAACTTGCATATAAAGCGAGGTCTGGTGCGCATCTTGCCCTGATTGTCAATCACAGTCGACCGGGTTCAATCATATCAGTATTCCTTAGACGCCGCTGCAAGAAATTAATGAGTTTTTGAGTTTGAAATTCAGTGTTTAACTTCATAAAATGAGGTTTAATTAGTGCGTATTGGTAAAAGTTATGGGCTGTGTAGGCAACTTTACTGGTTGATTTGTTGCCGCGGCTACTCCGACTGAAATCAAACCATCAATCAATCTTTCTCTGTCTAGACAAAACCCAATTTATCTTTTATCAGAGGAAACACCACGTGTCGACAAAAACTTACAACACTGCTGCTTACTTTTCCGTTAATTTACAAGTAATTTATTACACACGAAATAGTCTTTTCGAAACAAAAGCTTAATCGTACGAAGCAACCAGTCACTTGTAAAGACGTCGAAAAGACAGTCCCTTGCCTATCTGACAGCACCATCGACTCACACGTTAATCTGTTGAACAAATAAACAATTTGCATCTATTATCTTCTGCAAAAAAATCTACTTTTGTCAATGATGTAAAAGGCCTCTAAACGTTCACGATTTACATAGTAATTTGACATGAAAATATATGTCACACTTACTAAACACTTTTTTTTTAACTAAACACTAAGCATTTTATTTTTATTTTTTAATAAAATTATTATCTTTAACCACTTATAAATTTATTTTAATAAACAACATAAGAAAGAGTAGATAAATATGAAATATTAGTATAACACGTTATCACTGAAGTACAAATCTGTAGACGTCCACTTATTATTTTGGAAATATAGCCAATTCATACTGTAATTACCTTAGTGACATGCAAATATAAATAAATAAAATAAGTGTGTGTGTGTGTGAGAGAGAGAGAGAGAGAGAGAGAGAGAGAGAGAGAGAGAGAGAGAGAGAGAGAGAGAAGGGGTATGGATCTGTGTATGGTCTTATCCATTACAGAACGAAATGGATAAGAATTGCTTTGAGAGATCCTTGTAAGAATATGGGAAGCATTTTCTCTGCTCATGATAACAACACGAATAATGATGACACGCGCATGTACAGGCTTACACACATACACACACATTGTATTGTATCAACTAGTTACATATGTACATATGTATGTATGTGCGTATATATATATATATATATATATATATATATAGTATTTAAAATGTATATTTATATTACCTCAAGATGTTATTTTTCCTTATTTGGTTTGGAACATGTTTCGAGAGCTCCCGTGCTCTCATCCTCAGCCTTCGCGAACAAAAACATGTTCCAAACCAAATAAGGAAAAATAACATCTTGAGGTAATATAAATATACATTTTAAATACTTTATATATATCAAGAAACGAACTGTAGCAGAAAGTGATTCAATATATATATATATTTATATATATATATATATATATATTGTTACTAAACCTTTATCCGAGTTCCGATCTTATCATATACCTTGTATATAATTATATCTTAAACTCCAATGTTGTGAGCAAATTTGTAAACTAATTATTTTTTTTTTTAATAAACGTTTTGTTACTATTTAAATTGATTGTTTTGTGTTTATTTAATATTTATGAAGTGATAAGTGGTCTCTCTTAAGCATCGCAATGTCAAGTTATTTGTGAAGAAATAGTATTTTTAATTGGTGATATTAATCAAATATTAAGAATACCTCAATATTATATTATAATTTAGTACATTCTGAAATAATAACGTTCAACACCAGTTGATTTATTGAGTAATTCTATGGTTATTATTCAGGCCTAGTCTGCATCAAGTGTTGAGAGAGGAGAGTAAAATCCTTGAATAAGTTTCAATTCTCTTGTAATTCAACAGCTGTCCGCGGGCTAGCGCTGTGGTTCACAGTCAGCTGGTTATTGTAGGTTAGTTGTTCCGCTTACTGTACTTCTCACGTTACTCTCTCTATAAATTACAACTCATTCAACATGCACTAAATACTATACAAATAATAAGAAATCGCCAATTTCAAGAATGATTCTTTATTTTAAATTTTTTTCTTTGAAAACAAATGTTCTTCCTTCACTAAGATACAAAAATCGATCGTACAGGAGTGAATCGATTAATTATCGAATTCAGGTTTATATATTACTTTTATTTATTATTGTTTTTCTTAAACACAGGATATGAAGGTTCTTTTGACTATTAGTAACGTCAGAAAATGCAAAAACAGGACTACAAGGTATTACAATCTATTACTAAATTCTTATTAATTAATATTTAAAATAAGTAGAGTTTACCGTCCGATGACACAGTTACTTGTAATGGCCGTGCCCAGATAACCTCGTGCTTCGAGATGGTTGATCAACGCCAAGATACAGATGTATAAATCTTCGCCAGTCTTCACTCCAGTTTCGAAATAAAGTTTGGTGTCTTGGTCCTGGGATGATGCAGAAATGCCAATCCTTAATCTTCGCCAATGTCCAGTTCTTGTGGTTACTGGTTCCACTGTATTTTGTGTCGGAATACGTTTTCTCTATCGAGTCATGAAAAGTGAGGTTCAAGTACAATTTTAATTTCTTCTTTCGTCCTTTAGAATACTGGATTACTTTAATTCATTCAGGTAGTTATTTATCTTCATTTGTCTATTATTTAAATTTAATGATTACTCCTTTTACTGGGTTTAATTGGTAATGTTCTTCCTTTAGACTTTCGTCAATTTTAATTGATAGGCTTAATTGTACTCATTTATATATGACCGTCAAAAGTCAGCGATCTCTCCTTTTGTTAGTTATTATTTAATTTTGTTGACTCGTTAATTTATTCTATATAATTTTCTCATTTTTTCTCGTTTCATAAAAACTAAACTGTCCTCATTCATGGATAACAATTCAATAATCGAATAAACAACATTTATTCCATTTTGTCGTCCTTGACAACCAGTCTTTGTTCTTTTATTGGATAATATTTATAATCCTAGAACCATAATTAAACAATGTTCTTGCACTTAATAAAATACTCCCTTACTAAAGTTACATTATATCATATTAAACCTTTACATATTTTTTGTTATTAAATTATATACATTTTGCTATCATTTCCTCTTAATCTACTTATTCTAACAAGTACTATTTTCTCATTACAAAATATTAATTTTAGGCATAATTGTTCTATTACATTTTAAGATTTTATTTTAATTAAAGTTACTTATATGCTATCAATAACTACTATTGATTTCTCCTAACTTATTACATTACACTTAGTGTTTTTACACATTTTGTTACCTAACTTTTCTGACCTGACTTCCTATACAATGTCACTGGCTTGTGGCCTATCATTACATTTTTATTTTATTCTGATTTTAATTTATTATTACCTATATTAGTACAGAACCCTTCATTTGTTTATAACGTAATTACCATAAACCCTTTGGTATCTTATTAACAATTATTGCCTTTCTGGCCAAGTTTACATTTATAATCCACATACTAAATAAGTACATGTATACAAAATATTTAATCTTAGAAAGTTGAACACCAGTTCTATGGTGATATATTTGTTAACATAAAATGAAATTAACATCAGTTAATTGATATTCTCTTAAAACAATTGCTTCACCTGCTACATACAAAAAACAACATAAATAGCATGATAATAAAACAACATGATAAAACATAATAACATGCACATTTTTATAAAATAAATTACGCACTAATTAATTAGTCTCCTCTCAGTTAATTCATTAATTATTCTAAAACTGTCTATGTTATGTTTCACATTACTTGTCACTATGTTTATCGTTTACCCTTTTCACTGAACACTTAATAGTTTGTATTTATAAATATTCTTATTTTTTCTTTTACCTTGTACTCTTATTTGGGGATTATTTATTCATTTAATAATGTTTTACTTTCCTGACCTTTTATTACTACGGACAATTATTATTATTTTTTTTTTAAATTATAAATTTTTTATGTAACGTAGGGGACCATATTTTCGTTACGTTACAATATATATATATATATATATATATATATATATATATTGTAACAGTACCAAAATATGGTAGTTACATACTATAAATATATATGACGTCAAGTATGATAAGAGACATGGGAACATATTTAAATGAACAAAGATAAGTATATAAGTTGTGTATCTACAAAACTAATAATAGAAGAATCCAACAATGAAGACGAGAATGTGAATATGTCAACCTTAATTATAAAACGTAAAAAGAAAATGACACAAGACCAAAACAAAATACTAATAAATAGACCCAATAGGATCCAGCAGTGAGGGGAATCAATGAAAATAATATCCAGCAGTGAGGGGAATCAACGAGACAAGGATCATCAAGCTACAACGACAATGGAAATAAAATGAAAACAGCGACTACCATGAAATTTGGAATTAAGAAGAAAGAAGAAGGACCAAGAAGAAGAATGAAGAGAAACCAAAGACGTAAGGAATCAATGAACCATATATATTTTAAAGAAGAAACAGTCAGTGACAAAAGAAATAACTATAAGTGTGACATGAAAACCAGTGTGATCATTTAAAGAAACACAAACAATAAAAGTGTACTTAATACAAATGTGAAACCGGTGAATAACTGATTATTTCAACTGAAAACCACACAAACAATTACAGTGAGGAAGTTTACAGTGTGAAAAAATAGGTTAATTTCATGATGAGGCAACAAAGGTTAAAAAGTAGTCAAATAAACACAAACAATGAGTGTGACTGATTTAACAAAGTTGTGACCAACACACATAATTATAAGACCACCAGATCAGAACATATAAAACAATCATATTATTGTTTATATCAAAAAACTGACAACAAATAGAGAATATTTGTTAAGTGTCAAACATGACAGGAATTTAGATTCCACAATTGACCAGAGAAAAACATTGTAAGTAATATAAGAAAGATTTGTATTAGTGTATTAGAAGGAGTTGTAAACATTTGTAACAAATTAGTGAAGGTATTATGTTAATATACCATAATGGAGTCAGTTTAGGTGTAGGTAGATACTGCACTAAAACCGATGATACATTGTTACAATACCCACAAGGAAGTGACCTATTATAACAGAAAATGATACATATTAGTATAAATATATGATCATCAAGTAAATATAAAGAAACAATATAATGTATAAGACAAAACAATGTAAACAAAACAAGTCAGACATAGTGACACAGTCAAAGACAGAAATAAGACAATGTACCAATTTAGTTAAGCAAACTACAGTATTAAAACTAATGTAAATGTTTATCAGAATAGTACCAGTAGTGAAAGGAATATATGATAATACTTTGAGAACAAGTTTTGAACATGTTAAGAACAGTATTATGACTGAATTATTGTAAACAAAATAACCATGTATATATGACCAAATGTAAGCTAAACCAGTGTATAGCAAGTTAGTTAAAGAAAATACTGTACTAAATATTGAGAACAAGGTATTACAATTATTACCAGTAGCAAGAGGAAATATCATAGCTACTTTGAGAACAAATAATTACCACTAAAACAATCATATTGTACATAAACATTTGAAAACCAAATGTCCAATGTGAAAAAGGACAGAGGTAAACAAACAATGACCAACCAGCTAGTTATGAAAAATATAACTAGTAAACCTATGTAAAAGTAATTGGAAACATTACTAAAAGTTAGATTGATATCCAATGCTACTTTAGGAATACAATCCAAATAGGACAATAACACTTTTGTTATTATATTAAACAAAATAAATACCTATAATGTCATGACACAACATAGACAGAGCCACTACTGAATAATTAGGAGGTTCTGAGTTTATTAAAAGATGACCATTGAATATAACAGATTAATTATTGTGTATGTACACTAATTATAACAATTAAATAATATAATCTATGTAATAAAAATAGAAAACAAGATGAAAAGTTGTATAAGCATTATGTGAGAGGTTTAAAATGATGTAAATACTGAATTGACCACGGTAATACACCAATATTATAGTAAAAAAGTATGTAAATAGTCATTGTTAGTAATACTAGGTAATAATATGTTCATTTTAGATAAGGATATTTAATAATAAGCATGTTTGTGAAAAATCCAACATGGACGCTGAGTAACACCATAGCGAAAATTGTGTAGGAAATAGTTTTTCACAAATTGTAACTTAAACCAAATGAGATATAGACTCGAAGTGTTTAAATAAGAAATGTTATATTAGATTTAAGAAAAATCTGGTAATACGAACTTATAAAGATAAGACGTACCAAAAATAATAAATAAAATCAATATAATAATATTGATAGTGAACAGAAAATAAGCGTGTTTGGACTTATTTTAATAAGCAAAACGCCCTGAGTTCAGTGATATAAACCGATTAACGATAGGACGTATAATAAGGAAGTTGTGATAGTTTTTAACTTTCGAACTAAAAATTTGTACCGTCGATGACGTGAAAAAGTCTCCAACCCAAAGTCGATTTTGACTAAAAATTAAATATTTTAATAAAATATAGGCCTTTTGGGTCAGAGACTATCAAAAACCAACCAATGGAATGAATGAAGTTCATCAGACGAGCGAGAGATGCTCTCGAGGTACATGACAGTCTACGATCGAACACCTAAGGAACAAGCCACGCCACTCCAGACCAGAAAAAGTATATTTTTAAATTAGTGCGCGACATGTTTTACTCAAGTACAATATACATACACTAACCTAATACTACACATTTACTAACGAGTGCAACAGTGCGGATTTGTGTTATTTTTATCAAGTAGATCAGTGTACAATATCGATCTATTTGCGAGTGAATTTTTTAATTAAGAAACAGGGAGTACAATTTCAATTAAACAATACTTAAAAGAAAAATAAGAATTTAGCCAATTTCGAATTTTCGATACTACGCAAGTCATTATGCAGCGTATCGGAAATCAACAACTAAGTTATCAGAATTTAAAGGAGATTTAACACAACATTATTAAAATATTATAAAAAATATTTTAATAAATTATAACGATGTAAAAAATAATGCTTAAAGATAATTATTGATAAATACGAGTGCATTTAGACGCTTACTTGATAAAACGTATTTGTTGAATATTTCGTTATTTCAGAATTTATTTTATTAATTGTATCAAACATAATTCTGATAATCCCATGTTAAAACTTATTAAAAAATAATATGTTTACCTGTATAGCATAAGTAATATTAGTTAATAAGACAAACTTATCCTTATAAAAATAACGGTCATTCTTAACCTCAGAAACCATTACGGTAGCTTGTTATGATGACATTACCGAATTGTTCTCAATTAACATGCAAATTAAAGTACATTGCAAACAAGAGTTTTTTTTTTATTAGAAATTTTTCTCTTGTGAACAAATTATTTTAAAACCAATTATTAACTAAAAGTAATACTTGTTAAATGCTGTACAAGTCATACAGCCTAACCACAATACTAAAGTAAAGATGCGTGCGCATACCGGCGTACGATAATTTTTGTAAACATCAGAAATATGATACCAATTTTAAATTTTATATTTTGTTCAATTATCAGTTAATATTGTTAATCCTAAATAATTAATTATAGTACATCTTGAGTCTGGTATCATGATATCTCCAAGAACCTTAACGGAATATGGTATATACTGAATTAAAACAACATAACCTGTACAGTAAAATTATTGTAACAACAACAGGTATACCAGAGCCTTGAGAGATCAGATAGAGTTTCATTTGAAGTTTTATTTTGTAATCAGCAATTGAAAGGGTTGTTAATTATTGTTTTGTTTGTTAAAAATATTCTCACTTAATAACTTGTTAATAAACCTATAATTTTTATTACCATAACAAGAGTATCATTTTATTAAAAGTAGATTCATTCATTATTTTTAATCAGTTCTGACAGGTGGCGGAAGAATTCAAAAAGTATTAGTATAAATCAATATACTTATCAGATATTGCTGCATTTATTACTGTGTGTGAAAACATGTTAAATATTCAAATTGAATATTTTTCCTATTGTGTTTGAAGTGAATGTATTTCAGACGGAACGCCACAAGATAGAATTTGAATTTCAACAGTGGTAAGTAAATCAGATACACCACAAGTGCGCGGACTATATTTTAATAAGAAGAGTGAATTATTACGGCGTACTTACAACAGCAAAACATTAACACCAGTGACAGTTACGATTGCAAATTACACCTTTTATAACCAACATTATAGTAGGCACCGGTGCGTGTCTACAACCACACGAAAACACCTAACATCAATACAACAAGAAATACATAACTTAAACTTGTAATTTTATTATATTACAAGTTGGCTAGCCCAGCAGTGTGGCTTTAAGGAGAAACACAAGACAGCAAAATATACACAGTATTAATTGTAACTATTATATTATATTATTATATTTATATAACAATATATATATATATGTATAAACCAATAATAAATTTTTTCTATGACTATAAACAAGCTATTAAGATACTTTATTTTTGTGTCGATACAATGTAATCCATAATTACAACAAGAAAATTCAAGAGTTCCATTTGTTTGTGTACGTAAACTAACTCGTAGATAGTTTAATTAAAAATCACAATTTTATAAAAATGTATTTTATACACACCAATATGCGTATTGAAAACTGTGTACTACTAAAAATTAATTTATCCTATAAAGTTGTTTTGCGCCCTTAGACGTTTGTTATTGTGCCTGTCAAGTTTAACACATGTTGTCCATACTGTAGAAAACATTTTACAATCTTCAAATCTTACATACAATTGCAAGTATGGCTTTGTGTGTGTGTGTGTGTGTGTGTGTGTGTGTGTGTGTGTGTGTGTGTGTGTGTGTGTGTGTGTGTGTGTGTGTGTGTGTGTGTGTGTGTGTGTGTGTGTGTGTGTGTGTGTGTGTGTGTGTGTGTGTGTGTGTGTGTGTGTGTGTGTGTGTGTTAATTGTAATTTGTTCTATGTTATAACATCAAATATCAAATAAAGTTGAAAAAAGGTAGAGCTAAATAACAAGACGTTGATGATTTGAGGATTGTAATATATTATGAACTTTAATAAGTTAATAAATAAATAAATTTTTCATTATTTACCAGCGTATGTACCGAGGAAGTAACAGTATGTTTGAATACTGTTAGTACAAATAATTGTAATTTACATTTAATACCAAATATCTAACGATCGTACTAAAACCAAGGGAGTAGGAATATGCTTCATGTCTTGGCTAAAATTCCGTAAAAATACGTAAATACGGCCTTGTAAATTTGGGTTACGTAACGTGTTCTGTGTTGCACGCATGAAAATTCGTGTTATGTAAAATAATGAATTTTATCCGACATCAAAAATATATCACCTTGATCCATTTGACATGTAAAAATGATTCAAGCTTTAAATAAAAGGAAATTACATCATTGTTGTTGGAAGGCTAGGTTAGGTTAGGTTATCATGATGTCATTGTGATACAGAAAAGCTACCTTGATTTTGAATAAGAAAGCAGCTACTAAAGTTTGGTAGAAGTTTAATAACAATAAATAAAAAGTAAAAAGTGAACGTATTTGGTACTCATACAACAAATAATTTCGTGGTAGTTAGTTATTTACTCGTTTTTTCTGACATGCATTGTTGTTTCTAACTCCGCGGGAGGAAGCGAGATAGCTATACGGTAAAGCACGAGTTTTTTCTTTTCTATTATTTGTGACACGAAAAAAAATGAACGCACAAGCTGGTAACAGGCATGAGGTCAGTGATGTGTAAGCGATCACATCTCGACCCCGTCACATGTAGCAGCAAACCCCTAACCCACAATGTTTGCTCCACTACGTGTGACTTGGTTTTTCGCAGTCAGTTCTCAAATACTGCAGTAATACGAAATAGTGTAATATAAACAATATGTAGTACAATTTGTTACATTGTTCAAATTGTATACAAAATTAAAACTCATCTCAATCCCCTCCTCTTTTATACCAAAAAGTCAGGTGTAGAAATGCAGCCGAAGAATTAGAAAGTCAAAGATATTCGTTTTCTTTAAAAAATAGTAAGCCAGTAACATGTTACTCAAGTACGAGTTAAATTTTACATCAAACATCTACACAACACTGCGAAGAACATGTAAGAGGCAAGCTAAATGCACCAGTCACTGTTAACGTTACCGGAGTGTGTGTGCGAGATCGAACGCGCGCCGTGAATTGCGTTTTCTATAATTCTTTACTCTTTTCGTTTGTGTGTGTCTATAATTCTTGAGTCCTTTAGTTTGTGTGTGTATGTGTGTTTTAATCTCAACGTGTTAAGGACCTACTATGGAGTGAATGAATTCTCTGATAACCGGACATGTGTTTCGAAAACGTAAGGTGTAATAGGGACGAAGTAACGGGGCAGTTGGTAGCTGTGTTTAAATAACGTGTGTCATACCCAAGAAAAGTAAAACATGTTACCTGCTATCTGTTTATATACTCTTAGATTTAAGGGGTAATTAAGATATTTTTGATAAAATTTAAATATTTATAAACACTGTGGTCACATAACAAACGGAGAATCATAGCCAAATTGTCCGGCCATTTTTTGTTTTTGCCGATTAGGCTATTTCTTGTTAATTTAGCTCAAAGTACTTCCTAAACGAAAAGCACGTAGGAGTCCAAGCAAGTGGTATACAGTACAATTATGCACATGATATGGTATACGGTAATTATGCATCATTATACGGTATTCTAATGTCCCAGACACCATAGTTGTTATCATTCCGAGAGCATTCTTCAACTTTTCATAGAGTAGGTACTTTACACTGTATCTTACCCAGAAACTCCTTAGACTCCCTCACATCTTCTTTCCTTCCATTGTACCTAAAAACCCGTTGTCAGTAGACCATTTGCTTTTAGAACACGTCATATTAACTTTTCTTTTATTTAAAACCCACAGCTACCACCTTGGTTATTTTGTGCACTTCTTCATTACTTTATCCGCCCATTTCATTCTTTCCAACTATAATTCCGTCTCCTCCATTCTGCCAATTTCCTGATTGTTTCTGTCATGTGAAGTAAAAAACACCACATATGAAACCTTTTTTACCTACAGAAGGTGAAATTTTTTTAAAGAAAACCACAAATTGGGATTAAGATCAATATAAATAAAACGGCATACAATACACACACACACACACATATATATTGCAATGGGTGAGATTTGCATACCAAATAATAAATTTCACTCTTAACATATGATAGCATGTTTCAATGAGAACTGGTCAAAGTAAAAATTGCGTGTAGGAACATTGTATTATAGACAGAAAGAATCATGTCAGAGTTGTTAGATTAAGTTAATTTTTGACTGTATAAAAAAATATGATTTTTGTGAAATAGTTCGAACGCATGCATAGGCATATGGCGAGTGTGCGTGTGCGCGTGTGAATAACTGTGTTACGAATAAACAATAAAAACGAATTAAATTAAATAATTCTTATGTAAATCAAATGTCTGACATAAGACTTATACCAGATTGTGCATAAAAATCAGACCAATCTGGTATTAATGTTTGTTAATGATATAAAGTACAAAATATATGAGTTTTTTCATAAAAAAGGTTTTATCGCCAACAAGAAAAGCAATAAAATTATACCGCTTTATTTTGCACGTTTTACATTGCCCATATGCAATTTCTTACAAATAGAATGTTATCTGGACTCTAGCGTAAGGGTGAGGGAGCAGCTCTGACCAATCAGATGGGCTAATATATCAGTTGATTTGTTCCGTGACGAGATGCAAGGCAGTCTACCGTAGAACTCTGAAGAACCAGTCTCGTTACTCTCTATAACGTGTAATCGTTAACTCTGATTCAGTACGATAGGTCTGTCAGGA
This sequence comes from Magicicada septendecula, assembly GCA_034769895.1. Lineage (NCBI taxonomy): Eukaryota > Metazoa > Arthropoda > Insecta > Hemiptera > Cicadidae > Magicicada > Magicicada septendecula. The sequence continues at coordinate 483,907,559 of CM068367.1, read as the reverse complement.
GTTACGAACACTAATAGTAAAGTGCGCGACTGATTAATCGAATACAAATTCGGTAATAGTTTCAAGATTGTCCGATTAGGTTTTTATGAACACATCAAGTTGCCGGAGCTATATGATTAACTAATAATTAATAATTGAACATTGTCATAGAAGTACCCAACCCGTACAGCGACCCTGAGAGCTGAAGGAGAAGATCCTGAAGGAGAACCACAGGGGGAGCGGCGGTATCCTAACGACTACCTGGAAGGAGCAGCTGTAGACATTCACCAGGAAACAAGGAGAAACACCTCATCATTAATCTTATTCAGGAAAGTGAACCCATTTGTATTAAAACTAAATAAACAATTATAAACTACTAAGACAAAGACATTTATAGAAATTAACGTATATGTTATTAGTGTGTAGGAATTATTTTAAAGTAATACTGAAGGTCAACAGAAACCGTTCATAAATTTTATTTACATAGAAGCAGTAATTTATTTATTTATGTAAACAGAAATATTAATTTATTTTATTTGTATATAAAAACTGTCTATTAATTTTGTTGTGTTGATATAAACTGTAGTAAATTCTGTGCAGTCTAAATTTAAGAAAATCTGTAATTAAAGCCAAACATTCCGTATATAGATATCGACTTATTTATTCTATGCGACCTTGTACATCTCAATACATATACAGTTGGTAATGCGTAAATGTGGAGGTCATATGCAACTTGAAAACAACATTGCCATTAAAACCATGTACGCCATACAAATTCTAGGAAGTATTTTGACACAAAATGGAAAAACAGAAGAAAATATTAGAAGTAATTAACACCGGGTAGGAGGACATACAACGACTTAATTCTTTGCAGAAAATAGAATCTCCAGAAATGGACTAGCTTCCTAGAGCCTGCGAGTGTCTAAACCACAACAAGTAAGAAGAACTTAAGTTTTCAGACACGGAGCATGCATGGAAGGGACAACTACTGAACAAAAATACAGGAGGCAACTCAAATGGTATGGCCCATGAGAAGGATGGAAAGTAAACTGTGGCCTCAAGGATTGTTCAATTACGCGCTACTGAATAGAAAAAGGTAGGCATAGGCTTGCACAGGTACAAGGCATTCAACAGGCTATGACGAGCAGAGGCCTAAGTGACAATGATTGGGAAAACACAGAATATTATAATATGACATGCAGGCTGCCATGAACGCTGTAGGTATCCTTTTGAAAAAAATAAGTAAAAACCCTTGCCATTATCTTCCTCAGTTCAAATATCATTCTACTACCCAAAATCGTTTTAACCTATCGAAGGAAATAGGAAATAAACGTACATATAATTAGTCAATTTGTATATTTATTTATAGATATAACTCCCCAATCAAAACAATGTGAATAAAACCTACAACATTAAAATATAACACAATGTAAATACGATCCTCAAAGAGGGTAATAGAAGTACCAGTATTTTGTTTATTATATTTGATATGAATACATTTATTGGATACAAACCTACAGTAAAATATAAAAATTCTTTATTAAAAAAATGCAATATCATGTAGGTGCTTATATGCACGCAGGGTTTACCTCACCTCAATAAAAAGTTTTATATTTTTTTCAAGGCTTAAAACAAAACAATAAAAAGTAAAACAAATAGTATTTACATGAGTCATATGTGTATCGAATGGTAATACATATCGAATGGTGTATCAGAATGGAATACGCAGCTCCGTTTCAACTGTATGAATACCAGATCAGTTTACTTCACTTCGATGGTACTCACATCTTCATTTGCATAATCCGATCAGCTGAAATTCATTCCAAAGTTTTACTCGAATGACTTTTACTGAGTTACTGCAACTTAGTAAGTGTACTGTTCGTTTGAATTACTGTGTTTCAAATATGATAGTGTAAATTCTAGTTTAAGTCTTAAATAAACTACCGTTATCTATAAAAGTTTTAAATAAATACACTTACAGACTACGTAACTGCCGATTTAAAACCTAAAATTGTATTTTCTTTAATACCGTCAATAGTGTTCTAATACAATTCCGTAAGCCTTCAGTACATTAAATGTTTGTTGCCAAACAGTTTAGCACTCTTATGCAAGTGACAAATGATTGTAATTAAAGCAAATAAATTTGTGTTAACTGTTTGAAAAAATATTACATGCACGCTTTTATATTATTGTTAATGATGAATTATGCTTGGAAATAAATAGTAATTCTATGGTCAACACATTAATCTAGATATGTGACTTCACTTTAAGTCACCGTACCATATCGACTCTCGTGCGGTACTACAATTAAAAAATTGTTTCCGTGTTTACATAATCGGCATACCAAATGTTTTAATTTAGATCATTAACAAATAAAAATGTTAAAAATATTTTAATTACCTGACACAATTAGTGTTATTAAAAAAAATAAATTGTACTAAAATTGTTTTGTTAACACGTTATAAAAACCTAGGATTAACATATCAAACATTAACTACTGTAAGAATTTCAAAATATTTTTAATTATAGTATTATAGAATTTAGAAATCTTCTAAACTTTTTTATACCCGTCTTTTTATTTCTAGTTCTCTCTCTCTCTCTCTCTCTCTCTCTCTCTCTCTCTCTCTCTCTCTCTCTCTCTCTCTCCTTATCTGTCTGTGCATCTATCTATCTTTTCATCTTTCCTTTTCTCTCTTTCTTTCTCTCTCTCCTCCTTCACGTCACCTGTTAATTATCAAGTAACTGTTAATTGTTTAACTTATAACATAAGTTACTCGCATAACAACGTATCGCGGCCGATCGATATAATGCACTCAAGATTCCTGAAAATCTTTATAATCTGCCTCCTTGTACACCTCCTCCTCCTCCTATGGCGCTACAGCCCAAGTCGGGCCCTGGCCTCCACCAATCTCCGCCTGCAATCCAGTCTATCCACTGCAACTCTCCTCCAGTTTCTTATCCCCATGTCTCTCGCGTCCTCTGCAACGCCATCTCCCCACCTCTTCCTCGGTCTACCTCTAGGTCTTGTTCCCTCCCATGTACCCAGCAAAGCCCTCTTGGGGTTCCTGCCATCCTCCATTCTCATAACATGTCCGGCCCAACGCAATCTTTGTATTCTTCCTCCTTGTACACGTTCCTCCACAATTCCTTCTGCAGAAAATTCCTACCTCGTAACACTTATCAATCACTTCGCCCGGTATTCAGCTATTCTGAGTAAGAAGAGTTGTTACTGCTTGTAACAATAAGTCGGCTAGCAACAAGACATAAGCTTATCCACACTGAATGTATTGAATGGTACAGACACACAGAGTTCACACAGTTAGTTGTGTGTGTAGCGTGTATGTTGATATACGGCCTATATATATTATAAATTTGATATTATTTTGAATGTTCATCACTACTTTTTTCACAGCACTTAATAATTATTATTTAATGGTACATTCACTTGTGAAACTTACTTGTTGATATTCCCTCGAACGGCGTTTCGGAGTTGTATTCTCCTTCTTCAGTGAGGTTTGAATACGGAATGTGTCAAGTAGTCGGTAATTTGTAACGGTTTTTTTTTTAGGTGACTGGTTGTGTGTGGGGGTGTGGAGATGGAAGGGGGTTGGCGCGGGATTCTGAACTGTTATATGCGTTGTGTATTATTGTTTCAAATTACCGACCACTTGACACATTCCGTATTCAAACCTCACTGAAGAAGAGAATACAACTCCGAAACGGCGTTTGAGGGAATATCAACAAGTAAGTTTCACAAGTGAAAGTACCATTAAATAATAATTATAAATTTGAATTTGATGTTTGAAAAAAATGAAAGGGTCTTTCAAAATGCTCATGACCACTTTTTGTGGTACATGGTTCAGAAGTAACCTGTAGGTACTGTTAACATGTGCGTTGTCAGCAGGATAATGTGTCACGTAAAATAACTGTACCACTCTCAAAAATACCTACACACTTAATGTGTCTTTTTCTATTCCTTGAGCAAGTAGTATAATGTCTATTGGCAATATGTTCCGATAAAATTTACTTTCCTTTTTGTAAACATTGAGATAACTCAGCGGAATAATATCAGCTTTCTATATTACGCATAAAAATATTTTCCAAATATTATTTTTCGAATTAGATAAAATAAAATAAAAATTATATATACATTATGTACGCTGATTTAATTAAATACGTCCCAAAATTGGCAGGGTATTCAGTGGACAAGCGTGCCGTGCGGCGTCAAACAACATGAGGTAATTACTATGTACGAGACGCTGACGATGGCCGGTGTTAGTTTATTGGCGTTCACATAAATTGGGCACTTTGAATGCTTGTTAAATTAATCCTTTGGTGAGAGGTTTGTTGAACTGAATCTATTCCCGGTTAATTAACCTAACCAACTGGTAAGCAGATTACATATGACCATAATCATGAATAGTCAATGCGTGTTACACCGGCTTTGCTCATCCTATTTACTTGGGATTATGCACACTGTCCAATGTCAATATTGCGTACAAATGCGCGTCGGCGTCGGGGTCGGCGTCGAACATCTCCGAGAATTCTCCACTGCAGACAACCCGGATATGGTTTTACGAGTGTTAATAATCGCCCTAGGCTCCGACGACAGCGATTTACATCGTGTCCGAGGATTCCTGTGTAACGTAAACTTGTGTTTGGTTTTACAAGGCGTGTAGTATCTGTTCCAGTATGTAAACTGTCTACATTCGAAAACAATAACCTTTATGTTCCGCGTTATGCATGCGGTAAGCTCACTAAAAATTAACATAATCACCACCCGCGGCTCCCCAATGGAATTTCATGATTAAAAGGTTTATATTATATACCAGTGTTTAATTAGCTCTACATAACCGTGCACATTTATAATTATACGTGCAGATGTAGATACAGTAACATACAAATATCATCATGACATTATCCAGAGTGATGGTATCATATAGTATATATAATTCAGCGTGTGACAAGTCTCTCCATCCATTCATACAAAATAGTATTTATTCGGCGATCCCACCACGGCCGTGTCCATACACTCCCGGCATGAACCTTTATTTTGTTCATACATCCCGCACTATATGTCATCTGTGATCTTCAGTTCTCTTCTCCCTCACGTCTTCTATTATTCAAATATAACCGAAAAGAAATTTGAATTTGTTAGTAGTCCATTTTCCATATATGGTTTCCTCAGACTATGTCCCTTCTTCTCTTTATAACCTGCAGACGTATTCTACTATCCTCGATTCTTTTGAATATCTCTTCAGTAATTATTTTATTAATCCCTCTCACCTCACTTCTTCCACCCGCTCCCAAGTCCACGTTTCCAGCGCCTTGCCCTATCCTTATCTCCTTCCTCGTCTTCCACATATCCGACCCATAAACTAAAACACTTCTTTTAACTTCCTTCTTTAGATTCGAGTTCATTCTGGGACTCAAAATGTGAACATTCCCATCTCTATTCTACTACTATCTTCTCATCTTCTCAGTCTGATCAATTGTTTAATCAACGTACTCCATGGTCAATACTGCGTCCTGTACGGATAATAGAGAGAGAGAGACCTGAATTTATACGCTTTACAAAATTTGTACACCACAATTTACAAAAAAAAAGTTTTCCTGTGGAAACAATTAATTGCTTAATTTAAGAGACCAGGTCTCGAAAATTCTAAAAAAATTCGATTTTTCGTTTTTTAGTCCTAAAAAATTCTCCTTTCTTTTTCTGATTTTATAAAAATATATATATATATATATATATATATATGCCTACTCCCTTATTTTACCGTCAGATCCTTAAGATAAAGCTCTCTCACGAAATCGTATGCCAAGTGAACACAATATGAAGGGGAGATTGAACATTGGACGTACAGTTCGTGGGTGACACAGCACACAATAAATACACATTCCAGTATGTTGGAGAGTATTTGGGAACTGGGATGTAACGAGCATAATGAGTGGTACCTCACAGCAATACTGAATAAATAACCAATTTTCTTACCCTCTGGAGTAACGTTTATTAAGAAGCTATTTGCTGCTCACAGTAATTTTTGGATACCTTCCCCTTTCTCCTGTTACTATATGTACAATGTAATCTACGCAATTTCTAAACAGCAAGTCACCTTCACTTGCGTTATCAGAAATCGTCTCATATTTGTTCGTTTGAAGAAGAAAAAATATTAAGCTAATCGCTTTTGTCTTTCCAATTCATATTTTTATTTTGTGCACGTGTCCGTCTGGATTGCACGTAAACAAAAAACGAAAATTCTACTTTGTCCGAAATTAGAATCTTTACATTCATTACAAAACTAACAGTTATATCTAGGATATTAAAAAATCGGTATGGAGAACCATACATGACTTCCATGTTGTAAGATTTTTGTTTAAAATAATTTACTTGAATTCGGTTCGGTAATTTCTAAAAAAATATCGCCCACCCTCAAACTAATTTCACTGTTTATAGATATTTTTGTTATTATGGGGTAGTCGTTTAATATAATGTTATTTTCAGTCACTTTATCCATAAAAATGAGGTAGTCTTACTTTATTCTTATATAGAAACCGACTACGCAGATAATCATCCCCCCTCCGAAGCGCTCCGAAGTCACTCATGGACCCTGAGCATCTTGCAGAGGGTTCATTCCCTAAATACGAAAAGTCTGTCTATGAACCGTTCCTCTGTAAACACGTACAGTTACACTGCCCAGCGATCCACAGGAAGCAAATCGCTATCCACGCTGGACACTTTTTCGGCTTGCACGCGTTGTGTTGGTGTGGGTTTCGGAAATTTCCATTTAAAAAACGTGCAAATGTAAGAAAATAAACACGAGTGAGGCCAGAAATAACGAGAATTGTGTGTGTGTGTGTGTGTGCCTGCCTTTTTATTGCGGTAATCATAATAATAAAATGGAAACGTAAACATTACATAATTGAGATATGCTTGCCTGCCACGAACGATATATTTTCTCTCATACATGATTTACATTAAAATGAAAAAATATAGAAATTTGTTAAAGTTAAATGAAATGTTTCCATAGAAACCACTTCTTTGTTGTCAATAACGTAGTACACATAAAATTTTTAAAAATTTACCTCCTCCATCATCAACTACCGTTTTAATTTATAAAGAAAATTACCCCCTCCCCCTTCAACTACCCTTTTCATTTATAGATATTTCATCTACCTTTCTACAGTGGATTATTATGACTGTTTTTTCAGAATACTTTATTTATCACAATTAAGCACTTTACTCTTGTTGAAACGTAAAATGTTGCTAGTAAACTACCCCTTTCCCTTAACCGATCTTCACCAAAAACAACAGGCCTTGAGTCCTCTACAATTCATGGCTGTATGCAAAACATTATTTTATTCTGTTTGAATTTGCGGCTGTTATCGTTTGCCATAGAAAACATTCTACACAGACACACAGACACACTCACAGACACTTTTCGAAAAATGACTTTTTTTCATGTTCTGAGGGTAGTACAATCAGAATCTGCCGTTATCTCGAACACGATTTTTTTCGGCATGACCATACTTCCATTTCCTTATGGAACATGGAAGTAAAATATCAGTAACGAGTATTCTATGTTAATAAAATAATGAGATCAAGAATTACAACATATCTGATACTATGTACTGCTCACATTAAGCACATGTCTACTGGCAACAAATCCTTTATACATGCAAGTTACCACAGGTCTGTATGATCCTTTCTGTGCAAATAAAGCTTGCAGAATGGGCTATAAACATCAGTGACTGTTATAAAAAAAGTCTAGTAGTCATCATTAGTCTTGAGTTGTAATAATTACAAATTTATTGACTTATTAAAAGCAGTGACTTACAGAAAGAAAGAAAGAGAGAAAGAAATTTTATTTCAGACAACTCATGGTATGGCGTTATTCTGTAGAAACGACCAATAAGAAGTCATAACAAAATATAACTTTTATTTATTTTTTTTGAGTTCTTGTGAATTAAGAACCCTTTAAAATTTACAAAATATGCTGTCAAGTCTTGTAAAAGCAGAATGTGAAAAATATAAAAAGTACGTACGTTGCCACCTTAATGTAAGGGAAACGAAACGACTGAAGAGTACCTCTCCAAACTCAGCGTACTTAATAAGATCATAATAAGAATTTCGCCCTTGATGTATTTACTCGATGAATTGAGTATCCATGGCAACAGAATAATAAGACTATTCAACAAAATTTTAAGCAAATATTTTCTTATATGCCATCGTTATGCGTCACGTGTTTCATTACCGACAATTTACTGGAAAGAATCGTATTACGCGGCTTCTTGTGTCGCGTCGCATTGTCAAATGTCGAGTTGTAATCGTATAAAAACTTTTTACACATAATTTTATAGTCGCGCCAACGTCTCCAGCCAATCTCTGCTTTAACATAAAACTGAGGCTGCAATATTGTGTGCAGCTTCTTTTTTGTTTCGTTTAATTAATTTTCTTGTTTACGTTTTGTTTAAAATTAACATTTAACACTTATGTTCGTTGTACATTTTGTATCTGTTAATATTAATTTGATTTTACACGTTTAAACGTGTTTATTGACCAACGATGGTTATTGAACGCTAGTGAATTTCTTCATTGACTACTTATTGTCTTTTTCCAGACTTGCGTAAAAACTTAATTTTACTTAATTTCAATGTCGTGTAACTTTCAGCAATAAATGACGTCAAATCTCAAACAAGTCAGTGGAGTCTTGTTTTTTCACATCATTTGTGCTTGTATAAATGTGGTAAGTACTTTTGTTGTCTTGAAAAGAATGCGTTTAGTAAAACTAAGTACTATACTTGCATAGTATTTTTTAATATAAAAATAATTTAAATATGTTGTAGGCTTTAATTTCTTAAAGTCTATAAAAATGTCAAAATTTGTGTAGTGCAAAACAAACTTCAGTAACGTACATTGCCATAACGTCGCAAATGAAGCGCGAGATAAACTCAGAGTACACCATCATACAAGGAAATGTCATAAACCATCATTTAAACAACAGACTAAAGTATTTTTAAAATTAAATTATGAAGTCGATATTTAGTTTAACTAATTTATATATTATTTTAACTAGTTTACAGATTTGACGTAATATTCTAACAATTACTTTTCAGTAACAATGAACTTAGTGCCTTTCTATCAATTGTAAAGATTGTCCTTGATGTTTTCGAAAATCTAATGATATGTAATTATTTACATTTTAAAAACCAGCGACTGTAAATAAATTAGTTCTAAAATAAATCATGAGTCAACAATATCTCAACCATTCAAAATAAATACAGGTGTAAGACAGGGCGATGGTTTATCTCCATTTATTTTTAACTGTGTCCTGGAGAAAGTAGTGAGAATTTGGAATGCAAAATTGAAGAAATACAAAATAGCACCAATCATGTTGAGAAGAAGGAACAAACGTATTGAAATAAACTGTTTGGCATTCGCAGATGACTTCGCTATACTTTCTGAACATCAGACATCTGCAGTAACACATGTTAATTTTTTAGAGGACATAGCCAGTAGAACAGGCTTAAGAATTTCTGCAGAAAAAAACAAATTTTTCATAAACATTACAAACGCGAAAAAATTCCTGGTAACAGATATTGGTCGAATAGAGAGGGTTCCAAAATTTAAGTATCTAGGAGAGATAATTTAAGCGAATGGCTTGGAAAAATCTGCTATAGAAGAAAAGCTTCATAAGATGGAAAGGGCATAAATAAAGATATTTACAATAAAAAGTGCGTATCTAAAAATGCGAAAATAAGGCATTACAGTACAGTAGTGAAGCCAGAATGCCTATATGCAAGTGAATATCTAGCACTGAATAATAATTTAGACAAACTAGAAATATTGGAAGGACGAATTATTAAGAAAATATTAGGCCCACGAAAAACTTCAGAAGGTGGGAAATTAAGAAGTAATGTTGAAATATATCAAAGTATAGAAAATATAACAGAAACAATGGGAAAAAGAAAACTATTATTTTTTGGACATTTATATAGAATGGACGACAACAGGTTGACAAAGCAAATCTTCAAATATATGTGGGGGAAGAAGTCAACATCAAGTTGGATTAAAGAAGTCCAAAATGATTTTGAAAAAAGTAATATACATGCAGAAGAAGCAATTGAAGGAGAAGTTTATCAGGCAAAAGTGTTGAAAATGGAAGGAGTCCAGGGTAGGAGAGAGAAAAATGCAGGTTCAAAGTGGACTGAAGACAGGAAGAAGAGACACAGTGAGAAGATGAAAGAATATTGGAAAAAAGGAAAGAACGAAGAGTAAAGAATTGAAATTGGCATGTGGTCCTTAGATGGCGATACGAAAAAAAAATCCACAGTCAACATAAAAGTTGTTAATATTAAATTTCAGCTCATATATCAGAAATATTTAAAGATATGTTTGTACACGAGGTAAAATGAAAGCTCCGTAAAGGGTACACACGTCACAGGCCACAAAGTACCAAGAAAACTGCTGCTTATTGTCTCACTTCACCCCTTCTATTATTATTCAATTTAGACAGCATCCATAGTTCTTCGATGTATGTTGACTATATCTTATCAGTTACTGCACACCGTTATAAATAAATAAACGGTTGTAAATATTAGTTTATGTAGTGACTCATTTAAAACGCTTGCCAAATTGAATGAATTAAATAATTTCTTTCAGATGTCAGTTACAATTTATAATTCCATAATTATAATTCCATGGTGATGGCAAAAAAAATCGTGTTCGAGATTATTGCAGATTCTGATTGTACTACACTCAAAACATGAAAAAAGTCATTTTTCGAAAAGTGTCTGTGTGTCTATCTGTCTGTGTGTCTGTGTCCATCTGTAGATTTTTTTTGGCAAACAATAACAGCCGCAAATTCAAACAGAATCAAATAATTTTTTGCATATAGCCTTGATTTGTAGAGTACTCAAGACCTATTGTTTTTGGTGAAGATCGGTTAAGGGAAAGGGGTAGTTTACCAGCAACGTTTTTTTTTAATCAAGGGTAATTATTTTCTATGACAAACGATAACAACCGCAAATTCAAACATAATCAAATACTGTTTTGCATACAGGCCTGAATTCTAGAGTTCTCAAGATATGTTGTTTTTGGTGAAGATCGGTTAAGGGAAAGGGGTAGTTTACCAGCAACGTTTTTTGTTTTAACAAGGGTATTTTCTATGGCAAACGATAACAGCCGCAAATTAAAACAGAATCTAATGATTATTTGCATACAGCCCTAAATTGTAGAGTTCTCAAGACCTATTGTTATTAGTAAAGATCGGTTAAGGGAAAGGGGTAGTTTACCAGCAACGTTTTATATTTTAACAAGGGTATTTCCTATGGCATACGATAACAGCTGCAATTTCAAACAGAATCAAATAATTTTTTGCATACAGCCCTGAATTATAGAGTACTCAAGGCCTATTGTTTTTGGAAAAGATCGGTTAAGGGAAAGGGGTATTTTACCGGCAACGTTTTTTTATCAAGGGTTAATTTTTTTTGGCAAACCATAACAGCCGCAAATTCAAACAGAATCAAATAATTTTTTGCATACAGCCCTGATTTGTAGAGTACTCAAGACCTATTGTTTTTGGTGAAGATCGGTTAAGGGAAAGGGGTAGTTTACCAGCAACTTTTTTTTTAATCAAGGGTAATTATTTTCTATGACAAACGATAACAACCGCAAATTCAAACATAATCAAATACTGTTTTGCATACAGGCCTGAATTCTAGAGTTCTCAAGACCTGTTGTTTTTGGTGAAGATCGGTTAAGGGAAAGGGGTAGTTTACCAGCAACGTTTTTTGTTTTAACAAGGTTATTTTCTATGGCAAACGATAACAGCCGCAAATTAAAACAGAATCTAATGATTATTTGCATACAGCCCTAAATTGTAGAGTTCTCAAGACCTATTGTTATTAGTAAAGATCGGTTAAGGGAATAGGGTAGTTTACCTGCAACATTTTATGTTTTAACAAGGGTAATTTTTTCTATGACGAACGATAACTGATGTAAATTCAAACAGAATCAACTACTCTTTTGCATACCTTTTTGAATTATACAGAACTCAAGGTCTGTTGATTTTGTTGAAGATCGGTTAAGGGAAAGGGGTAGTTTACCGGCAACGTTTTATATTTTAACAAGGGTATTTCCTATGGCAAACGATAAGAGCCGCAAATTCAAACAGAATCAAATTATTTTTTTGCATACAGCCCTGAATTGTAGAGTACTCAAGTCCTATTGGTGTTGGTGAAGATCGGTTAAGGGAAAGGGTAGTTTACCTGCAACATTTTATGTTTTAAAAACGGTAATTTTTTATATGACGAACGATAACTGCCGCAAATTCAAACAGAATCGACTACGTTTTTGCATACCTTTTTGAATTAAAGAGAACTCAAGGTCTGTTGATTTTGTTGAAGATCGGTTAAGGGAAAGGGGTTGTTTACCAGCAACATTTTATGTTTTAAGAAAGGTAATTTTTTTTGACGAAAGATAACTGCCGTAAATTCAAAGAGAATCAAATAATTTTTTCATAAGTTCCTGAATTGTAGAGAACGTAATTTTTCGTAAAGATCGGTTAAGGGAAAGGTGTAGTTTACCTTCAACATTCTATGTTGTAACAAGAGAAATGTTTTCTTGACGAACGATAACTGTCGCACGTTCAAACAGAATCAAATATTTTTTTGCATGCATCCCTGAATTGTAGAGGACTGAAGGTCTATTGATTTTGGTGAAGATCGGTTAAGAGAAAGGGGTAGTTTACCTGCAACGTTTTATGTTTTAACAAGAGTAAAGTACTTAATTTTGATAAATAATGTATCCTAATAAGAAGCTCACAATAATCCACTGTAGAAACGTAGATGAAATATCTAAAAATGAAGAGGTTAGGTGAACGGGGTGGGGGTATTTTTCTATTAATGAAAATTATAGTTGATTGGGGAGGGGAGAATTTTTTATATGTGTACTACGTTATCGGCACCAAAGAAGTAGTTCTTTGTTAACATTCCTTCCCGGGCTGTTTAGCCGTAGTCCAATGTTTTCTGCAAAACCAGACTTTTCGGCAGTCCATCGAATGCCATCATCCGTGAAAATCGAGTGCAAAAACGTGAGGTGGTATACGTTAGTGACCACAGTACCGTGGTTAAGGCTGAACCAATAAGTAGAAAGAAGTAGTTTCTATGGTAATATTTCATTTCGAATATGATTTTAAATATAAATCTTAGAACATGGAAGTCATGTATGGTTCTCCATACCGATATTTATATTGTGTTTTATCATTTACACATACTGTTAGAAATACATTCTAAGTTTAAGTTTATTTCTAAATTTAATGAATTTTGTGGCTATTACGGCTATGCTTTTTGTCGTACTAATAACAAAAACTTAGGTTTATTAAACATGTATGCATGACATCAGGTTTACACAATGTTTAAATATATTTTTTATTATTGTGGCTGTAGGATCTATGGGTATAAAACTCTTGCTTTTATATGAATATTCTCAAACCGGTGCCTGGTTACCTGTTTTGTAAATGTTTCATTATCGGTTAAATCATGACCAGAGTTTACTTAAACTACTCAAGACACATTTGCTTTTTTGAATCGCGTACGTTCGACTACTCGTTTTCCCATCTACACTGATTGTAAAAATCTAACTAGGCATTGACTTCAACTTACAAACATACAGTATTCAGCCCTTCCTAAGAACTTGTAAAACCTTCCTCTGATCTTGAGTATTAACTTTGTTATTCTTAACAAAGTAAGGTTGTAGAGTATAACGCAGTTTAGGTTAGACCAGCGTTGTGGAAAAAATGCTTTACAATTTAATAAAAAGTTATTTGTATTTATATCAGTTTCATAATATATGCGTAAATCTTTTGACCTTTACGTTTGCTATTTTGTTGTATCTCCGATTCATTCCTTATTTGCTTTTATGACATTCACAAGTAATAGAGATATCTAAAAAATTAATTTTGCTCGGTCGAAGTATCTGTGTCTACGAACTTTGTCCCCTGTTTCTCTGTCGTTTCGTCTCTGTCATTACTATATTTCTTCCCGTTATTCAGTAACATTAACGTGCAATTAGACATTTCTGTTTTAACCAGTACAGAGAGAGGACACCGCTCTACTTCAAGTGGATTGATTGTGAATAACATATTATTTGTCTTCATCTGGGATAACAGCTGAATTTTACTGAAATTTCCTATGTTGCGCATAATACATTAACAATATCGCATGTGAATGGCAATGGAGAGTATTATTAATACTGATACAGTTATTACTGAATTTAATTTAAATCTTAATTACTTTCATTAGGATTAGTATGCGATTGTAAATTCTACTAGAATTAAACCACATAACATGCACTCTATGGACTATAATTGTATTAGTATAATTAATATTTTGTTTAATATCTGTCTTTATAGTTAAATAGTTGGCGGGACTATACTATACAGGCCTATATAATATATAGATAATATATAATATTATAGATAATTTATAATATATATTTTCAGTACAGTATATTATATTTTATTTTCTTATGTTTAACGATTACAGGTGGGCGTACGCCCTATTCAGGTAGAGGGTAGCTCTCTACACATTCCTAATATAAGGGGCAGATATCTAGGAGGCAACTCTGCCCCAGTAAAGCTGTGTTACTCCTTTGCCGTAAGGAACCGTATCGCCTCCCTAATATTACTTCTTATCTTTTCTTTATTCCAGAATCTTTTAACCCAGCTTTAAGTGACAAGTATGGTATTTAACGGAATAAACTTGATACGAAATTCCCCAGTTCCCACAATGAAAACTGGAAAACCATCCAAAGCAACCGTTGAAAATATCAAAGAGAGAGAAGACATTCGGAAATACTTAGTTGCGCTTGACACTGTAATTTAGAGCTTGAAATAAATCGAACTCTAACGGATGAAATAGTAGTTGAATTAAAAATGGGTGAACTAACACGATTAATAACTATAATGAAACATAAATAGTAGATCTGTTTATAGTTACAAGCGATTAAGATCATCCAATCTAACAGTCGAAGAATCCTAGTCTTTAGTTTAGGAATTAGCAAACGTGCAGAATATAAAGAATCTATAAGTGTTCCGCTTATGTTGATAGGACCGACAGAAGGCACAAGCTACGAAATACCAAAAAAGTCACTTTTCGTGTTGAATACGTTTTTTATAAAAACGGAAAACACAAGAAACGTTGTAATCTCCAAAGAGGATCTAACTTCATCCTAAGCACGAAGCAAGCTGTAAAGAGTGTTAAATTCATTAACACTACCACTGCATGGTTGCGGTAAAGACAGTCATGAAAAACGTGTAAGGCAACAACAGCTTAAAAAAGAAAGTTATTAAGAAAGAACATTCAAAGAAATATGATCTAAATATGGACAAATATTAAAAGGAAAATCTCTTTTAAAATAAACTGTACGAGGAGGAAAATAACAATACAGATAGCAATCGTGGTAGCCGTGTCCTATTTCGGTTTAGGCAACTTGACCTATTTCGCTTTACTCACCTTCCACATTTCGAATCCATTATATTTGTAGCGAAGCAACTTTTTTTTTGTAAGCCGTTATCATCCATTCTTTTCTGATGTTACTGCCAATTTACCTCGTGTCTCTGTACTTCTAGCGGTTCCGCGTTACGTATGGTTTCATTTTTTTCATTCCATCTTCTTTTTTACAACAATCCAAATTCGTATTATTCTATTTCGTCTTTTTGGTCCATATTGTGGGATTACGTAACCATTCTACTGTGTATTTAAACATGTACTTAAATGCATAGATTTACGTTGACTTCAATGCCTTATTCTCTTGAATACGCTTTTCTGTTGCTTGTATAAATCTTGTGTAACTAGTTTACTATGTTATCTGAACTATCTCGGTGTCCAATTTGAACTGATTTCTGGCCATTTCTTTTTTTTTCTTCCCTTTATTCTTTCATAGTCGTAACTTTTTAATCAACTTTAAATAAGCATTCCTCTGTTATCGTATTACTGTTTCATCTTTTAATTTATTTTTCATCTACTTTTCTTGGTATTCTCAGCCATTTACGTGAATCTTCTACCGCTGCCTTTTTAAAAGATTGACGAGTAATAATATCTTCTGGCTCAGTACCCCCACTTATCTTTTTAGCAACTATTGATTTAGTCTATTTTGGCAGGGCTATCTTATACTTATCATAAAAAATAAAATATCGTATTCTATAAATCTATATTTAGAAACAACGAGTTACAATAAAGTCTAATAATACAGACTATAAAAATTATAACGGCATGCGTGATTAGGAGCACTACACGTAGAAATATAAATATAAGGGGTAGAGAATTTTTTTGTTTGGAAATGGTGATATGATTAATTGGAATGGCGTGTGAAGCAGGTTGCATCTAATGCCTTCTCCATGAGATAGTTCTGAAACCTACAAAGAAGAATATTTGGCATACAGTCCTATATTCTCGCGAAGCCGAAAACCTTTACACCCCACTGTCATGTACAAACAGAGAAACGTGACTCCTTAGATTGCTCACATACACAACATAAAGAACAGGTCGTAGGGTAGAACTTTGACGGCAAAGACAGGGTAGGATTGAGAAGCAGAAGCTTAATGGCATAAGGCAGAAACGTAAGGAGTAAGGCATAATGGCAGAAGCGTAATGAATTGCATGAGTCGTAATGGCCCGAGTCTCATATAGTACTGCACGGTTGGGCATTTACGTATAAATTTCTGTTTACATTATCGTGCACTTATGTACTATCCCTGGTGAATAGAACGGAATGTTTTTACTAATCTTCTGCCATTACGTTTCCGAACAGATTATGTTCTGTTGCCTACATGTACAAGAAATTTCATATAAGATATGGAAACCTAATACAGTACATTAGAAAGAAACTTTCTATCGCGTTAACTCTATACAAAGTTGTTTTATTTTAAATGTACAGCTAAACAATATAAGTAATAATCACTTAAAGATGTTCAGTTAAAAGAGTTAAAATTTTTCTACTGTTGAGTGTGCTCAGTAGTTTTTCAAGTAGACATTTCACTCAGGACAAATATATAACGAGAAAATTCAAAGACATAACCTATGCCAAATGGTTCTCGAGTGGTAGCAATATAGGCCTACGTGCACACACACACACAGAGAGAGTAGGGATCGTAATAAGAAAAAAACTATTCACTGAAAAAATATAGAAATCATGTCTCGTATATACTGTACACACAAAAATCACCTGTTGTAAACGAAATCAGTTTTTTTATGAACGTCATACACAGATTGAAATTAAACTGTAGTTAAAACTAAAACAAGAAGGGATAGTCCTGTAGTAGTAAACAATGCCTTGTCTTCCACCTTCTCACAAAACGTATACAAACTAGTACAGATGTTTTGTGAAACTTAGTATACTTTAATAAAAGACAAGCAGGCACAGATAGTGTTTACCTCTGCAGGTACACATTGCAGTATTACGTTGAAATATAATTACCTTAAACAAAAAACTAGACAGAAATTATGCGATAATGAAATATCTCTTTGCGATGGCAAGAATTTTGTTAAAGATAATGAAATCTATTTTAAACACAATGCTCTAAGTTTGTAGAATGTATAGTAAAGTATATTAAAATTTAAAAATTTATTAATAAATTTTTTAAATTGTCTTTAATAAACAATAGTGCAATAAATATTAAAATAAAATGCCCAAATTATTGTTAAAGAGAAGAGTAGTGAGAAATGTAGTCTAGTAAGATATTTCATTTACGGCATAGAAATATAATACATTAGAAAGAAACTTGACATCGTATTAACTCTATTAAAGTAGACTTTTTTCAAAAAAAAGCAAAGATAAATAATGTAAATTATAAGCTATTCAAAGATGCTGAGTTAAAATCTATAAGGCGGACAGAACGCACAGAATATCCTGATTAGATCTCGAATACCCAATAGAACAGTGGAATGCCATTTACTGGGACCAGTTGAAGGGCAATACCAAGACCCCGCTAGCAAGACAATATTTGGTGAGACTCTTCTGGGGGTGAGAAACTGGCACCGCCTGCAAGAGATCGCGTCTGTCGGAGAAAAAGTTAAAGGGTGTCTGACTTAGTATGCAGAAGAAGAGAAGTCGACGACTATGACAACGAAGAAGAAGTAATATTAGTAATTAGTACTGTACCACTACCACCGCTTCTCATTCCGATGCTCCCAAAGTATAACTATATAACTAATACAAGAACAAATATTACTATTACTTTTGCCTTTTGGTAAGGGGAAGGTGAAAACCATTATGGGCACCGACTACTTACTACATACTACTTACTACATACTACTTACTACTTACTACCACCTCTACTACTACTACTACTACTACTACTCCGCTGTCTTGACCGTTGCTGAAATCACGCCGATCGACCCCCTCACCAATAAGTGTAAAATCATCTTCCAGAGGAAGAAGGAAGAAGGTGGTGAAGATGCATGTCGAGAGGCACGAAAACACATGATGGAGACCTACCAGAGAGTTTTGGAACAAGAAGAGTGAGGTCACTGGACTAAATGGCTCATCAAGCAGGTGCAGCCGTGGGCGGCGAGGAAGCATGGGGGGATCGACTATTGCCTTACCCAGTTTCTGACTGAACACGGGTATTTTCAGACTTATCTGAATAATTCCGGTGAAGGGTTCGTGAGGATCGGTAAAAAAATATAACACAAATTTTAACTTATTTGTGTCGACGTTTCGACAATGTTTATTGTCATCATCAGGAAAACTGTTGCTGACACCAAACACACAACATTAACTGAATAGGTTGGAAAGACCTAGTCACCAGAGTGCCTATACTACTCGGGAGCCGCGGACGATATCAGCCATACCTTCTTCCTCTGCGATAGATGGGAGCATCACAGGAGATCACTGTCAAGAGCACGTTAGGTAGGAGATCTCCCCAAATAATATCGTCGAATCGATATTTCGCGGGAAGAACGTCTGGAACTGTGGGGCAAGCTTCGGAGAAGATATTCTTAGGGCGAAGAAGATACAATTGGGCACCATAATATAGAAAAATAATGACAAGCAGGCGTGAAGCCTAGAACTGAAGAACAATAAGCCTAGCCCGAAGTAATGTGTCAAACGGTTCCAGATTAGTGTCCTAGAAGAGGAAAGGGTGGTGGGGAGATGGTTTTTTTAGTAGATCGGCTATAATACCCAAACCCACAGACCCCGGTAGCGTGCACCCTCCGGACATTTGTTTAGCAAAGTTTTTCACCAAACCTCATAAAAAGGTCTACTACTACTACTACTACTACTACCACTGCAGCTGCTGCTACTGCTGTTGTTTTTCTCCTTAGACTACTGACCACTACTACTATTAATGTTAAAATCTACATACTAATTAAATTATTTTCCTATTAACTATATTCATAACGAAATTACCAAACAACGATTACAATAACAGAGATCTTGAAACATAATAATAATTTAGTATGATGTAAATTGCTTTTAAATTTTAGTAACTGTGAAACCTAAGGTTAATAGTTTTTTATGCAAAGTGAGAGTTTTTGAAATACAAAGGCATCACGCTGATGACAACGTAGTCGTACACGACTCATTACGTTTGTGGCAAAAGTGCCGCGTCTGAACGATGTTCACACCGTTCGGCTGAAAGCTTCTAGTACTGTGCCGAAGCGCCGTGACAAATGTGTGATACCACCACGATTACACACATTTAGTGAGTGATGTATATACTTGCGGAAGTCAAGCACGTAACACTTTTATAGTTCCAAAATTCAAAATTTACGGTTCTCTCTCTCTCTCTCTCTCTCTCTCTCTCTCTCTCTCTCTCTCTCTCTCTCTCTCTCTCTCTCTCTCTCTCTCTCTCTCACACACACACACACACACACACACATTATTCATAATATCATATTCTTGTATACCACGATCGAAGCATTCATTTTGATTACACATTATTTATAACAAAGATAGTTTTTATTTCATAAGAGTATTACTTGCCTTACGTCAACAAAGGTTTGAAAATGAAAATGATATATTTGAAAATTTATATGTATTATACAGTAGGGACGTGATAAAATAAATGTGTTTTCGCGTTTTGGAAGGGTTACTGTGAATAATGTACACCTAATATAAAACGTATTATATAACACGTTTTATATGGATATCTTTTATTTAATAGTATATATTATTACATAGGCATAGTACAAATATTATACAAATCACATAGATTGTAAAGCATGGTAAACACTGCGCTTATGGTACATATTTACTATCACGTTCGTGAAAATCAGTAAGTTTTTACAAACTATATAGCCTACGCCAGTCTGAGTGTGTTGGCGCGCACGTGCGAAAGTATAATACATGTAATATAGACATACATGTAATATATGTAATACATGTATATATGTAATATATAACATACATATACAGGTGATTCAAAAGGAGATAATTTAGGCCAGTAATATTAGTAAAAAAGTTCCTATAAAACATATGTCCGAAAACGCTTCGTTTTCAAGTTATGGCTAGCAAAATATTTCTCTGTGATTTCTATTCCAAGCGGTAATACAAAACGAAACTGAAATTTTCAGAACTTAAGGGGGTAAATTTGATAGTTTCATATGATTTTTGACCTAAAAAAGTGAATAAAACAGGAGCCATAACTGTATCCCTAATCATTTTTGACAAAATTATTGTAAATAAACGCACAAAAATTGCTATCGCGAAACACAATTTCTTATGTTTGACATACAGTAATTTTGTTAAACAGCTAATCAACACATGAAGCTTTCAAAAGAAGCGTGCAGAAAATTTATTTGTGAGATAATTATTGTTGAAATTGTTGAAATATGACCGTGTGGTAAAATTCGTTCCTTGTGGCTGTAATTTAAACGAAATATACTGCATATCACACATTGTACATTGTATAATCTCTCTTTTTTAAAGATTGTTCAACTCTGACGTTATTATAAAAATTATGTTCCACTGCAATTCGTTACGATGTACTACTTAATCACTATAAGTATAGTTCCGTACACTATTAATCATGTTGATCAAATTTTTACTTGTTTCTACAACTTACCGTATTCCGAGACACAGTTAGTATAACAAAAACAAAAACTTTCTGTTCATCATGTACAGAAAAGTGACAGACAAACTTAGCAAGTTTAATAATAATTTTAGTTTGTGACGGTCATTTCATAAAAAAAGAAGAATATGAAATTCTAGTCTGAAATTTTAATACAACGAATGCCACCCTGGCGAACGGGTAATTTGGTAAGTATCTTCGCACTTACGTAAATCATGTCGATGGAGAACAACTTTAACAACCATATAAGTGTTAAACTATAACAGCCGACTATATTGTAAACCAGACGTAGCACTCTAACAACGCTTTATGGACAGTTATTATAAAATTAATATTCGATTCGTACTATTTAAGTTGTTTTTACAAAGCATTCTTCATAAGTGTCTTTCCAAAACAATATACTTATGTTAACTTAATTCAGTTGTAGATATAACAGTATTAAATATCTTAATAAAAATTGCTATATAATTATTTTATTGAAAACAAAACTTAATGTTCCTAGTGTATTTATTGAGTGTCCGCGTTTTAAGAATAATCGTTCTCCTGGACGTAACTCTCTCCTCTGTTAAATGGAACGTTATTTGAAGCGCTGCGTACATTCATCACTGCCCCAGCGATTGATTAAAAACAAACGGAACACTCGTCAACATAAACAAAACGTGCAACTTGATTTGTATTGTTCAAATATGTACGTGTGGTGAAATTCGTTCCTGCCGGCCGGAATTTAAACAACCTATCGATAATTGTCTCTCCTCCTTTTTAAAATTATTTTCATTTATCTTTTTGCGCTTTAATCACTTTTCTGGTTGACCGTCTAATCCTGACGTCTAAATCTTGTTAATATTAGCCAGTGTTTGAATATTTCTAATATTTTACAATTTAATCTAAGTAAACATTAAAATGAAACAAACTGTCAGGTAATTTCATAACAATTACTTTTTCATTATATGTACGTTTCCTTTACTATAGGTACCAAACAATTTATAAATTCGACAATATCACTAGTAGAGGCAGAATTGTATTATATAATATTGCAGACTTACGAATCTTATTTTATTTGCACGTGTTTATAAAAATGTATAAGCCGATAGCAAGTATATCTTATAAATACTTTGAGGAGAAATATTTTTGAATCCGGGATCTTTCAAATATTACTAAATAAAAGAATTAATTTTTCTAAAATATGCTTAAATGTTTTCTGTACTATTCGGTACATAAATAAAAAAATATATATAATTTAGCCATGGCAGAAAATTTGATATTTCATTAATCGAAGATTATGAGAAAAATATTATAGAGTAAAATACTTTTATATTTATTTCAATTACGTTTAACTCTCTACAGTTTAGAGTCGTCTGTACAATGTTCCTCATACGATACGTCCATGCGATTTACCGGGTACGAAACACAGTGTGAAAACTTGGATACGAATTTGATACTTTCCTACACAAAGTTGTTGTGTTGTTCGGAAACTCATGTGTCATAGATTAATCAAATGTAATTCCATCAGCACAGCCTAGTAACCGAAACATGATATGTCGACAACGAGCAGCGGTGCTATCGGTCGTTGGGGTCACTGACTCAGATTGACCCGAACGGATTCACAAACTCGCTAGCTGAAATGTAAACGGTACATGATATTCAATGTCGGATTTTTTGAAACAACAGTTTCTTACTTTTTGTTGTCTTGTTTATAAATTGTAGCCGAGTTAAAAAAAAAATAGATTCGTAACTGAGATAGATTTAGTATCCATTTATGCCATTAATATCTATCCAATTGATCTTCAACCCGCTGGATCCTAAAACAATAAAATATTATTTAACTCTTAAGTTTTGATTATCTTTGTGTACGTCGTAGCATTTGGCTTATGGTCTGTAACATAAGATCTAGTAAATAAATTTATATTACTGTCTATCTCACAGGTACGCAATGACTTGTTTATTGGTTGAGACGAAGATTACGGAGCACTTATCCATTCTTAGGCGTCTTTCAAGATTCAAGAGCGTGTTCAGTCAACTATTACCAGTATTACTATTTTGACGTACATTAATACAATAGTTTAACCTGAAGCTAATTAATTTTCAGACCTCTGAATAATTAATTGGGACATGGAATTGTTTTCCTTTTCAATACATTACTCCTCAAATTTGTAGGAATTTAAAATTTTTAGAACCTTATTACATATGATTGATTACATTACATAAGTATTTTCGTTAAATTTTTAATTTAAGTTTCATTCATTTGTTTCTAAATTTAAATTTGCTTACTACAAATTGATTTTAATTGCTTAATTGCTTTTAATTCTCTCTAGCATTTCATATCAATTTGAATACATAATAAAATTCGGATAAGACATTTCCTCGTAACGTATCTGTGTATACAGGTGTAGGGGCGGTTGAGGAAGAGGGAAGGAGCAATTTGTCCCACGACTTTTTTGATAACGGAAATACGAATTTTATGATGCTATTTGTTACAAACATCTTTCGCAACGTGGGTAAAATGTCTCATCCTCTGACTTGTCCTCAACAAGCTTCCTCATGCTGTGTAATAACCTCGTCGCATGCGGTGGTTTGTCTTTGAAATGATTAAAAATCTTAATATTTAAAGTATTTTTTAAATAACATATTTCGTAAAACAGATTCACTATTATTTACTGCTGATCTAAATCTAGAGACAAATTATTTAATTTAAAATCTTATGCAAAGTAAATAAAGTTTTGTTGATTGCTTTCAACAAAATCTGAGAACCTTAATTTTTCGAATTCCACCTAAATTAGAAAAAAACTATTATTTGGTCCTGAAATACATAATATATTCAGGGAATTCATGGTTTTTCGAACGAGCAAAGGAAGTTTTCTGTTTTAGCTCGACTATTTGGCATTTATATGTTTGGGTATATCTCACGATAATTTTTGAATACATTAACTTGGCATTTGTTTTTCGTAAACACTGGCATGCATGTTTATATTTTTACCCTACAAATCTTTATTATTTTTGAGACCGGGATCGCTCCAAAAATAGGGAGGAGCGGGAAAGAAAGAAGTGAGGCGTCAAATTTGTGGAAAAAATTACAAAAAACAATGTCCGATAATCCATCCGAATACAGTCTTAATTTTTATTACTTCAAAACTTTTGGATACCAGGGTTTAAAAAAGGGATCAAAAATCAGAAAAAAAATAGTAAAAATTTAGTTGAGCGTCAGACTGAAGGGAATTTTAACTAAATCCGAATGTATTGTTGGCTATGAAAATTTTGTTAACTTTAAGGGCACCGTGGGCCAAAAATGGAACTCGACGTTTTCTCAACGTTTTAAGAGAATTGTAAATATCTATGTGAGGCATCAAGTTGTGACAAATTTTATTCAAAGTACAAACTCGTTACCTTTAATAATTTGACGAAATTAATTTCAACACTCCTTGTAAATTTTGGATTGCCTTCAAATAATTTGTAAGCTACGTTTGCAAAAAAAATATTTATTATTGACAGATATATACACTTGTGAAATATAGTGGACATAGGGCTATAGATATCTACGAAAACATACATAAACTTAAAACCAAGGACTGAATTATTTATTATTTAGACAGTACGGTTATAAATGTAAGTACAAAAAAACATTGCTGCGATTTGGAGTTTTTAGCGTTTATTACATTATTGTCTACTTTACAATTGCTATTTTATTTTTTTAAATAGTAGAGCAATTGGAGTTTTAGTAATTTTCTGATAATCTACAAATTCTTATCTAATATTAAAATTTAAATAATAATAAATCTATTTCATTCAATATCGTAAGCGAGTTCTGCAGCTCAGGTAGCTTGATAGTAATATCTCGTCCTGTGGATTGTCCTGAAAACGCTGAACGTTCAAAGTCTGATTAACACATCGCTTGTACAAGTCTGTCGCACCATTAGGATAAAAAACACTGTTATTATCACTTTACTATCTTTAACTACGGCTTAAAGTCAAAGAAACGTATTAAATTTTAATAATTTATGTACGAATGTTCCACTTTGACTTAGTGTAAACAAAGTTGTTTTAATAATCTTTCAGAAAGGTGTATGATGTTTGAGGGCGGCGTTGATATTGCGCGCTTCTCACAAACAGCGAGACGGTTTGTTTTTGTTCTTCCTGAATTGTATAATGAACTTCGTTGTCAGCGTAATGAAAACAAATGTACTTGCAGATAACTGTAAGAGCAGTCACATGTATGTGTTTGGAATTATTGTGCTGTGTTCTGCTGACAGTATCGCAACCGCTGATGATACATACTTCCATTAACAAATGACAAACTCTGAGAAAATCTCATCCCTACTCGCTAAGACTGCGACATCATTATCTGCTTTAACTTCGTTATGATACTCGTACACGCACACAGTGTTGATAACTTATTAATTAAAATACGGAGAAGGGAACTGTTGCAAGTAACAAAAATTATTATTAACAGCTGCAGAGAACGCGTATGTATATTTCGTGAAACCAAGTCTGGAGTTCTCACGGAACGTCGGTCCTGAATGCGTTAGTAATGCTATTGTAAAATAACAGCGCTTTGTAGCCATCATCAACTACGACAGTAGAAAAATCGTTTGTTTTTATTAACATATTATGTTTCAATTTTAAAAGATTTAAAATAAAAGAAATTTTGTTTCAGTTTCAATTATTTAAGATAAAAAGTACATTAAAAGTCAACCGTATTCCCTTCAATGAATTTTGATTAATAAACCAAAGATATTATAAAGAATTTTTAAGGCATTGTTTAAGTACATTTTGTTTAAGACATTACTGTATATTTTATTTTACAAGAATGAAAGCAGCGCTATATTTTTGGTCGCCATTATTTTAAAATATTCCTTTAGCATTTTCTCTAAAATATTTTCGGTGACTGAGTTTTGTATGGCGCACATTGAGATTTGTTGACATTCTCTAATTATTTACAGAAATTTGTTACGATATTCCAAAATCGAAATGTGTCAAACTGTACCGTTACAACATACTGTTAGTAGTAAATTGTTACAAATTACGGAACCAGTTCGTTCTTGAAATAGGAGAAACTGTACGTAACAAAAATTGTCTACAATTAAATTTGAAGCATCTCACAATCGTTACTACCAGTTTATCTAATACAGATAAACTCTTTATCTAAACAGTTCTGGAAAAAACTTAATGTCTGTTGTACGTTAAAATAATGATCTCAATTCTTGAGTGGAAATTCAAGTCAACTCATTCAGCTTCCTTCTAAATATACTTACACAGGAAGACATACTAATATTAATACGGCAATTAGTTTAGGTACCGATTAAGTTAACGTAAGTTTCTGTTTCAGCCGATGTCTGTCCAAATGCGCTACAGTCTCATAGACGTAACGTTAATGTCTGAAAACAAGTTCTTTTTTCACTGGTTAATTAGTTATCAATTGCACTTTGTTTAATATGATATCCTTATTGGCAATTTTTTGTAAGTAACGATTACAATATGTAGTAATTATACGCTGTCTCTGCTCGCCTCTTTTATAAAATACAACACATTCATAAACTAAAGTACTGTTGTATTTCAAACATCAAAAATAAAATATATCTCACGGATAATAATAAAAATAACTATACACAATGTTTAGTAAAACTCAATTCAATATAACTGTATGCAAATATATTATTCACGTGTAAATTTACATTATATTTTAACGTGCTATTAGAAATCCATTGACACTAAGCTTAACCTTAAATATATTATCAATAAAATAAACAGTTATAATTGCCGAAAGGTTGGTTCAAACTCGCACCTTGAAATGTTAATAAAAATGTAAATAAAGGAACGCATTAAAATTAAAATTGGAGAAATAAAACTAAAAGCACGTGTTAATTTTCCAGCGCCTTTCGTTGTCTCTGTCGTTACAGAAGTCCAATAATTGGCAGAACGGCTTCAAACGCCAATTAAAATTGTTGTTGGTCCGAATCAGAGAGCAAAATATTATAATTAAGTTGTAAAAATAAAGTGTGTTACGTTATTTTCATCTTTACCTTTTCGTACTCTCGAAACGGTTTGGTAATATTAAATTAAATCCCAAATATTTTTAGGTGATCACCTACCCTACACACGTGTGGATACATTATACGCACCCGCGCGTGCACACACACAGACCACTTTTTACAATACTTCATGTGTTAATTTATAAAACAATTTATCATAATCAATTCCATAAAATGTAGTAAAATTCAATAATCATACTAAAAATTATGGAATGGGTTTTTTTAATTAACCTTTTACTTTTTATTATTAAATCTTTTATTTTACATAAGATGGAATAGAAAATTTTTAAATTTTCTTTATTAGGCTGAATCAGAAAAAAATAAAATCACGACAGAATATTGGTTCAAATGATATCAGAAGAAAAGCAATATCTCATGGAAATTTGAAATCCGTATCAATGCCTTGTAAACTATATTTAATTATATCCTGAGTGCAATAACTTTAGTCGCGATATTCAGTATTTTTTATATTTAAGACTTTCTTACACTTGTATTATTTGTTAAATGTATTCGTGTTCTTTCAATGTTGAGTACGTATTTCTAATCATAAATGTTTTCCGGTAAATATAATTCCCCCAGGATGAAAAGGAACAGGTAGGATTAACTCGCCCCTTGTGTACTTAATATTTCACACATTCTACCCTGTTAAACACACCTAGTTATCATTTTACAACCCATAAATACAATTAAATCGGTTCAATTTAATAGGGTTTTTTATTTTAAAGTGACTGTTTTCAAAATATTAATCTCAATATATTTTGGACGACGTTAATACTACAAAAACCTCTCATGGCTATGATTTGATCGATCCCCGCACTTTTATTCTGCAAATCAATGTTTCCATTTCAAATTTTTCTCAAGGTTATTTTTCATATTTTTAAGTTGTATTATTTTATAATATGTTAGGAAAAATTAAAATAATTTAAATTCCATCTGTCTTACTTAAATTTAATTTTTCGAGACGCCATTAAAAATTATAAGCAGTTTGTGTTAGAAATATTTGTGGGGTCTCTGGATGAAAGATATATGACACATTAACATCAACATACAGTGTACATATGGAAATTACAACAGATTTTTACAACACGATATTATTCGTATTGTGTGCATATGTTACGAAGGCGTTCTATTTGTGAATTTTGTGAAGCTTAAAACAATCGTTTAAGAACCATTTCAAATAAACTATAAAATGGGTACTGCTGTTTTAGTTAAACATAATAAGGAATATAAAATCAATTATTGTACGAAATATATAAACAATTAATTATCATAATATTACAATCATGAAAGTTTTGTTACAATTTGAGCTAATATGGTAGGGTTTTGTTTTATTAATTTCTAACATTTTTATATGTGTTTCATTTTCTTTGGTGCGGTACCGTAACGCCTCATGTGAATTTGCGGATACTAATAATTATAGATTTTTTAATCCTTTATCTAATTTGTAAGGCAGTGTTAAACCGTCGACTAATTAATAGGTTAATTGAAATTAATTAACTTCACTTTTTCAATTTAAAAGATTATTATATACAAATAAGTACACTACAGTTTATATAAGTGTCATACAAAAATACACTTAGGTACATTAGTTAATAAAAAAGAATCGGAAGCTTCCATTTATTTATATATATATATATGTATATATATATATATATATATTATACTGATGGCCGGATTACGGATTACGATGAATAGTGTTTTTTATTTTTAATTTCCAATAGATAAAATATATATGTGCGCTAACGTTACCTTATGTTACTTAAAAGGTAGAACATACAATCCAAAAGTTAAAAATAGTTTTTATCTCTTTATTATGTTCTTTATATCTCATGAACGAAATTTTGTGTTTCTCAATGCCTAGTGGTTTAGCATAAAAATAATTACACTTATTTAAAAACCAAGAGTCTGAAAGTAAAGAAAAATTTATTTGAGAGAAATCTGCTGGTAAACATACAGGTCATTCTGTCCGTTAGTCGCAACAGACACTGTTTAATTGTAGGCCTAAATGATAAATTTCAGCTGGTGGATAAGTGATAAAGAATGTGATATTACTAGGATGAAACCAACTTTACAAAATAAACTTGGTTAATCACGTTTCACGTTTTGTGGAGAGACAGCGCGGTGATAGATTTGCGTATAAAGAAAGCAAACAAACAACTATGGTAATACACAGGGAAACAGTGGCGAAAAGGAAATTGTAACAATAATAAAGGTAGCGTAACTGTTACCGAATTTTATCTTAAGTTACTGAGTCAGAAGGACAAAACAACTTTTCAAGAGACAAGTAGTTTAAATAAAAAATTTTGTTAATCTTCATCATCGGGTTAAAGTCTGCATACCTAGAGTGTAAATGGGAGTGTAAAAACAAACAAAAAAATAAAAATTGTAAGGAAACTTTCAGCTTACGTACAGCATACAGACTACAAGTAATGATAATTATTATTTAAATTACGATGATCATGGAATGTGTTTTATATATTAAATTTGATATCATGTAGTTCTTTCTGTCAAGTAAATGTAGGCGCCTACCTATGTAGTCTCAGTGAAATAAATAGTCCTCGATTTTGATCATTTGTACGATATGTAACTGACAGTTTGTTTAATATAGGATCAAATGAAGAAGAATCTTGTGCAGGACAAAGACCATCTATGTCTATGGAAGAAGAAGAATATGCTGAATATAGGTAACAAAATGTATATTTGATAAACACAAGCATACAAGTATGTTAGACGTTTTAGATGTAATGGTAAATAGACGTGTAAGTATGAGGTAAAAAACTAAAGAAATTTATGAACAGAAGTAAATATTCAATGTTATCAAAAATATATCTTATAGGACGTATTATTGTGGAGTTGATTTTGGTTTATGCTCCGTAGTAACTAGAAACGAATTATTTTCTAATAAAATCAGTTTGTCAATGGACTCGATGAACACTCGATTTTCTGTTACCACATCGCGTGTTCATCAGCCATGATTCTCACAGTTGACAAAAACTCGTGAGTTTATCGTAGTTATATTATTATAATACACGTCCGCCTTGTCCATTCTTTATCTACTATACATTTATCCACTAAGGTGTATCTGGAAATGAAAACTGCTTGGATCAACAGTTGGTTTAAGAGATTGACAAATGTTTGTTGAGCTTAGATTTTTTGGGAATAAATTTTCGAAACGATAAATAATTAATCAAACATATCAACAGTATAACTTCAAACTATATTACTCTTTCGTCCGCATAAGTAACTTTTATAAGAAACAAAAATTTAATATATCAGTCTTACTTTCTCGACTAAAAAATTGTTTGATACACCTTAATAACTTAATGTAATTGTTTAGAAAACCTACAAAATTATGCGTCGACAATGTTTTAACTGTATGTATGTAGTCACTTTGTGGAAGTAATGCAATATGAAGACAACACTCAACACAAATTTAGTCGTCTCGTGTGAGTTAATTTGTTGGGTAGCGGACGAGTCATTCCGCACCCCGTCATACGTCTAATAACCTAATGATAACCTTATACATACTGCGTGCATTTACTTCGCTCGCTCTCTCACTCTCTCTCTCTCTCCGTCTCGCCGTCCCACCTTACACGTTCTCACTTCGCGTACAATTATGTCACTCCGTATATACAAATGTTTCTCTCGATTTGCACCCTCTCGCCTCATACCTCTCCTATCCACTCATTTCACGATTCTCACACATCTTACCTTTCCTTTCTAATCTACCATTTTCCCTCATCATGTTCAATCTAACTTTACCACTTCTCTCTGTATCTTTTTTTTTAATATTTGCTCTCAATTTTCTTTTTTAAATTGGTTCGTTTTTTATCTAAGAACGTTTATATGAACTTTCCTTTTAAACTGAAGAATAATATTTCAATAAATAGAGACATTTAATTGCCCGTCCTCCGTTTGGATTCCATAAGTTTTCATTTATAACAGGGTTTCATGACTTCGTATCTTTACTATTTGGTTTTCGTTGAAGTCTCATTGTTTGTTGCTTCATCCTAAAGGGTTATGAAATAATTAACTCAAGATTTGAAATCATGTGTTAACGGAACCATTACTCAATGTATAAGCATTCATATTCTATGCCAATTTAATCTGACAAGTGGGTCATAGAGTGTCTACACATTGACTAACTAGAAGGCCTAGGCTTGATAGATTGTTATAGCAACAACTAACAAGCAACCCACAGCTTCAGAAGGTTACAGCGTTCCTATTATTCATGCTATGCACCCCCTCCCCCGAAATGAAAAACTAACACAAACGATACAAAATGTTTACATAACCTACTTATGATTATACATTAATTTCTGCCTTCATCGGGGAAGCAATGGTCTAATAATATCCTCTTCAGACGCCTATTGTTTTCCCAATCAAAGTAATAATAAATTTATTTTCATATTAATAAATTAGGTAGGGGTTGATTGTTGGTATATTGGCAGCATCGTACCTTCTCTATTTTACATTTATTTCATCCATGTCCCCTTATAACAGAATGATGTCAGGCTTACAAATTACCCGTTACACTTTTTTAGTTATACCATGTTTAGCAAACACCTACACAATTATACATTAATTAAACCCGTTTGTCAATAAATCATCAAAGTCCTCACAAATTCATATTTTCCTCAAGCTAAATGACAGAACAAAACTGTATTACTTAACAGCACAGAATGGAAATAAGTTTCCGATACACTGTAGCTATGCTGTCGTTAACCAAATCAGATTTTGTTGTCGCTAGGTATTGCAAGATAAGTTTCCAGATAATTTCTAGTTATGCACAAATTTTTTATTCTTTTTTTATTTTAAACATCCTTTTTATAATACGTACTCATTATTTACTTATTTACAACAATCTATATCAATCTAATATACTTATTTATAATATTTATGTTGCAGACACTGAGTTTGTGTGTGTGTGTGTTTGTGGGGGGGGGGGAATGTCTATGATCATAAAATAGTGAAAAATCTATTGCATTGCAAAATAATCATAAATAAAGAATATTATGTAGTGAAGATTAAATTTAATTATATTAATGGCGGTGAAAAGTAAGCATTCTTGTATTATAAAAACGATACATTATTTAAACTACCGTTTGATATTTTTGCTTAAAGGTTGCACACGTATGTTTTTTCTCGTATATGTTGTAACGGAAAATTGAACTAAATAATTTATTTGCATCAATTTTTGAATAGCTTTTGACTTCTGCAGTTCAAATTTTTCAATTAATTGGTCAAAGAAAATATTAGGTGAAAGGTCATTATTGTTATAATGTTCTTTATACAATTCTTAAAACAAAATTTACTAATGTTTATTCAATACCATAAGGGGCGGACAACATTCTCAGACTTTAGTATTCACCACTTCATTGAACCGTTTAACCGTGCTGAGTACCAAAAATATTCTAGAGTATAGAGTAACCAAATCCAGTTCTACATAGATCACTGTACATGGTGTACTAGGTGTAAGTTTCTAATCAGGTGGTACCCTCATCTACATGTAGCAGTGTGTACCATGTCCCCCTACAGATGTATGTTACAGCACCACACAGTTAATCAATATATACGATATTAAGCTGTAAATAGCCGTAGACTAAAAATAATGTTCAAATATATAGACCTAACGTAGTCCGTATGTATATAAACGGTAAATTAGCAGGGAAAAATAAAAAAACGATAGAGGCTAATGAAACTTGTTTCTCTTCTACTTTTTAGTTTAACTTTGAGTATCTGAAAAGGAAATTATGTTATTTCTTCTAGTTTCCCTCTCTCTGTCTGTGAGTATCTATTTATCTTTCTATTTACCTACATATGTTTCATACGTACACTTCTTCTTTCCCTTCTCGTTCAGTCCGTTTTAACTACAGCCTCCCTGTTTCACATCGTCATGACATATACAAACGCGCGCGCGCACGCACACACACACACACACACACACTCACATATATATAATATTTCTACAAACTTCTTAAAATGCACTTTCTTACCTCCTGACACGCAGCATTTTGTATGCGTTCATATGTAGAGCCTATTATATTTTTGACCATTCAGTCCTCAACAGAACATTTGGATACAAACATTTGGATTGAATCAAGTTCTTACTACGCCTAACAACCAATCAAACATTGTACTTTTAAATTAATTTTTTGTTTTGTTTTATATCATTTCACTTCAATAGTAGACATAACAGTTTTGCAAGCAGATATAAGAGAATTCCCCGTACTTATTCCATAAAAATCAGTCATATAGCATGGCAGGGGATAGTAAACTGAACTTCTATTTTTATCTCCTTTACGAGTTTTCGACAACGTCATCTAATCAACAAGATCGTCAGTGTAAGGTGTATTACAAACTCGGTCGGTTATTGAACTGTAGTTAACACTAAAGACTTAAACTTGTTTGAAGTAAAGTAAAACAGGGAATAAATGACATCAATAAACAATGACTGCAAAACAGGCTAATCTGAAGCTTCTTTACTGATCTGACCATTAACCTGTTAACAACAGTCATAATTCTTTAGTGAATAAAATACAGTAAGGAAATCCAATTACTAAGATACTGTCCAACCGTGTACAGATGTAAACATTATTTGTAAATAACGAGGTGTCGACTTAATTAATTCTAATAATTTATACGAACAACTTAAGTAATAGATACTAAAAACGACGAGGCGTCTTTTACTGAGAATTTTGATCTAACCTCGTTTAATGCCTGCAATTCTTACCACCTGTATATGAAAAGTATTCAGTTTTCGTGAGACACTAGTTAATAATATTAGTTATCCTTACAAAACTTCAAACCATGATGAAATTACGTTTTGAACAAGCAAACGTTTTCATATTTATCACTTGATATAACCACACATTGTGTTGACATGAGAAGTGTTATTTGGTGTATATGATTATAAAATGAAACATATGACTGTAAATTAATTCTATTTGAAATAAAAATTTTTGAAGGACTTTGCACAGATTCGACTGTGGGAAAAATATCAGCTAGTAAAAATACTTGGTTTATGGTGTTTGTGTAATGAGAATTCTGATTTTTGTAAATGTAAGGTAAGAACATTCTGTCAACAATAATTACGTTTGACGGCAACGCAAACATCTCTTCCCGTAACTAAACTTGTATCCATATGTTTGCTATAGTACAGCAAAATTTAATATTCCTCTGTCTGTAAGCATATTACATTAAGTTTAAACCAGTAGGTTATGTTAGTTTATGTTAATAATATGCCACAAAAGGAGGTTTTGAAAAGGCCTTTCCCAAACAACTTTAGGATCTCACAAAATTTCATCTGAAATATTCATGAATTAAATTTATGTCTAATAACGGGTGTGAGTACTTACTGTTTTTCAAAACAATATTAAAAGCTTACTAAACACGTACAAGTCATATATACATTTTACTCCACATTTAGGCATTGTTATATGACTTAAATAACATCCAAGTCATATGACTGCATCTGCCACACCTATAAATGTATTTATATGACTACTACGATTTGCTGTTTGGAAAAACCTGTTTCCGTCAATACACCACATATGACAATGGATGAACATTTCCGTTTAACATGGGAATAAACCAAAACTTGAAACTTTATAAAGACAGAATATATAGGCAAAAATTAAAACTTTCAAGTACACGAAATAAGTTACTTTTTTCTAACATAAAAGTTAAAACAGTGCTAGGGAAACATAAGGGCCGCTTATTACAAAAGTTATTATTATTTTTTGACAATAAAAATCTAGAACTTTGATGAAATAACTTAACCTACCTTATTGAACCAATTGAAAATACGGCATTTTAGAAAACATAACTTGTATTTGATACCCTCCTGATTACAATACTATCTTTCACTATATATATATCTTACCGTAAAATGAACCAAAACATGTAGAAGACAAGTGACACGGTGTAAAGTTAGTGTCAGAGCGACTGGTGACGCGGCAACCGTCCAGCAACCAACCGATACAAGGTTGCCTCCTGCTGAACGTGTCTGCGCCTCGCTCGCTGCTCAGCAATTCCACACAACAGCGACATCGCTTGCGGTCGTAACGCGATCAGATTGACGAAATACTTTGTTGTCGAAATGTACGGTTATCGCGAAAATCCTTAACGCGTAATTTAAAAAAAAAATAATAAAAATACAGAAATAACTTTATACTTGGTACTGGAAACATTAAAATCTCTCAGAATACAATGAAATCGAACACATAGTGTTGAGTGTCATTCTAACCTGAGGGTGTGTCCACAGAGAACAAGTTAAGACGACCCAGTGGCTCCAGAAATCCGCAGCACACCGTTACCGGACGCTGTACGGCAACTGAACGCTACGTCGCTGGCGGGAGTAGCAAGCCGTTGACGACGACGCCACCCTCTTACTGCGTCGGCCCATACGTTCCCTTCCCCCCTCCGCCACAAATTACTTGATTTCTTCTTATTTCTTTCTCTGGATCTCTCTTCTCTTTTCTCTCCAGTTCTCTGCGTCTCACTCCCACAGTCTACAGAGACGTCGAGGGGCAAGAGGGGATGTGCGGAAGTCAGGCCCGATAGAGTTAGCGACAAGACTATCATCGATTTCAGTTGTCTTCCGTTAAATAGACACAGCACACACTAAAAAGTATTGTACACGTGAACTACACGGCCAATAGTCTATACAACTTTGTCCCGCTGTAACTGATAGCCTATGTCTGGACTAACAGACGTATCACATGAAACAAATAACAATTATAAACATTTTTCGTTTTAATGTTTCCAGTCCATATGACGTCTGATACCTTAGACTATCTTACTACCTAAATACACAATCAGTCTCGTTAATCAGTTGAGTTTACATAAGTGGTATCGAAATTCAATACTAACAAGAACGTTAGCTAAAATATAAACAGTATTCAACTTTATTTTAAGAAATCTTGAAGTAAAATATTGCAAAGCGTAAATTATAAAACATAATTTTCATTTGAATTCTATTTATTCCTAAATATCCTAAACACAATCTGATACATATAAAATCCAAAAATAATACACTTAAACCTCGATGTACAACAATTACTTATTAAACTAAACGCAGTTGGCATAAAAAACTGTTTAAATTATTCGCAAGTGTTAATAATATAAAACGACTAAAAGTTATCGTATCAACAATAACGTTATTAGAGAAAAGTATAAAATTATTTTAAAAAGGCAAAATGTAATATTAGGATAATTGCGTGCTTATAAAAAAATTAATTACAAAATTGTTAGGGAATTATATATAACAAATGAATGGCTACTACAAGGCTGACAGAGAGATACAGTGTTTAGCGCGTTGTCGAAGTCGCTAACCTTTATTGAGTCTGACAGTGACCGAATGCTTGAAAGCGCTCAGTCTGTGATATACTCACGATAGACAGAACGAATCAGGCTACACTTCACTGTCAGAATATTATTCTCTGTCACCTTATTACTTTTTCTCATTGTCCGTAAAAATTATTAATTTTAGTACTACAAAAACTACAACCACTGCCACTACTACTACTACTACTACTACTACTACTACTACTACTACTACTACTACTACTACTACTACTACTACTATCACCACTAACTACTACAAAACTATTATTATTATTTTGTTATTATTATTATTAGTCCTTTATGCCGTCTTCTTGTTTCCGCTATCTACGGGTTGGCATGACACAAAAACCTTCTCTTTTTGAAGTTGTTTTCTCCTTCTCCAGTATTCCTTTAATTCTGTGACTTCTCTTGCGCTTCTTCTTAATTATCTTCTTCTTCTTCTTCTTCTTCTTCTTCTTCTTCTTCTTCTTCTTCTTCTTCTTCTTATTATTATTATTATTATTATTATTATTATTATTATTATTATTATTATTATTATTATTATTATTGTTATTATTATTATTACTGAGGAGAATATTTTCTTCAAAGAAACTAAAATAATATTAAAAACGAAACAACCATTAGAACAGTCGAGACGAATTTTGCCAATACATGAAGTGTGAACATTATACACAACTTTTAAGCAAGTATATGTATTTAAAAGCCTAAATAAGCGTTGTATAATAAGCTAAAAAATTATTGTACGCTAGATAATTGATAGGGTCATAACGGTTTTGTATAGCACTATAATTAAAAACCTGTGAAGTACGATTTCAGAATTATCATCATAACATGAATGTCACGCTGATAGTCTGTCTCACAAGTGTACCGTAGCAAATTGTTACTAAAAATAATCTGGTAAGACTAGCGTGTCAACAATATAAAGCCACAAAACAGTAAACTTAAGAAACAAGAGAGCAGTATGAGTCAAAATAGGGTAAAAGTGTGCTATTACAAGTATCACGATACTGAATTACTGTTATAAATCAACGGTTTACTCCTTACTGCTTAAATTTTCATTATTTGTGGTCCTCTTATTTTCCATGAAGGTCCAGACTCTATTCAGACATCTATGTACCAATAATTTTAAAGAAATAATTGGAAAGATTAAAACGGCACATCAAGAGTACCACTTTCTTTCTTTTTTGTCACGGGTACGTACAGAGAAGTAAAGAAAACCATTTTTAGAGCATTCCTTAATAGTAATTTATCCTCTACGGAGAAAGATGAAAAAAAAACAATCGTGTGCTTTGAAACATCAAAAACCAAAATTAAAGAAGAGTGTCGTACATATACGGAAAACTATAGAACGACAGTCGTGAAGCAAGCAAAATACCATCACCAATTTATTAATAAATAAAGTGGACCACTGTTGCCTTTTACCACTCATTGACTTAGTAGTTTCATCTTTAATTGTTCCATTTTCTTTTTATTTGTGTCCTGATATCTTAGTACACCTTCAGTTATCTTTCAGTTTCTGAAGTCTGAGTGCATTTCATTCTATTTTCAGGATTGAGCAGCGTGGCAGTTTCTATCGGAAGGGAGAAGAACAGAATCTTCAGAGGTATCTAGCTTGCGCACGATGTGAAAACCAGTGGGTAGAATGCTTTTGATGAAAGGAACTTGAATGTAACCCGCTCCGTATTGTACGATAGTCTACGAATTTAATGAATAGAGTGAGTTTTCTAACTTTTAATTGACACAAGCATTTGAAGCAAGACTATATTTCTATTTCTATTTCAATTTCTATTTCTATTTCTATTTCTATTTCTATTTCTATTTCTATATTTAACTGTAAATATAGAAATTATGCAGAAGGAGTACGGTACACACATTAAAGGTACAGTTAAGATAACGCGCTAAGAAAGAAGTTGAATGGATACACAAGAGTCAGTAGCATATTAAGCGGACTGTATGACACACGAATGCAATTAACTTTAGCCGCCTTTAAGTCTTAACCTAAATTTAATCTTCTACTCCTTCCATCAGGTAATACCCGAATTGCTTGTTCAGATCCCTAATAAAATTCATCCATTTCACCAACTTCCTAGATCTTCCTATTCTCCTTTGTTAGTAGGCTAGTACTACCAAAGTTCCTTAGGGAAACTGCCAAACGGCATCCCATTCAGATGAGCAAACCTTCTCTCTTTGTTTTCGGCAATGTTTTTCGACATTAAGAAATTTCAACTCTTTGTGTTCATGTCCCCGTTGTACAGTCGTCTACAGCTTTTAGCAGACAGCAAGAGACCCATCTTCGATGCCTGTATCCTACTAACATGTTTCTTCATCTCAACCCTTGTTTCAAAACCATGCAACGCTGGCAGAGCCATTATCTTACACATTTTAATAAAGTGTCTTTCTTTGTTTTTCTTAACAATGTTTGAAGAATTATTCCTAATGTTGACTGAAATTTGGCCAATTTACGATCAATATCATGATCTATGTCATAACTGATGCCGCAACTAAGATAGTGGAAATGCAACACCTGCTCTATTATCTAACACAATTTTAGTTCGCAAGTCGAATTTTCCCACAAAAGCTTCTTATTTGAAGATAAAAATATTTGTGTCTTCTGCACAGAAATGTTTATGTCGTAATTTGAACAGATTTGTTGTAACTGAAAAGTCAGTATCTGGAGCCCGCATACATTGTTTTGGATGATCCATCCACAAACATGATGAAACAGACACACATATTTAAAGCATGTTCTATTTTAAAAAATCGTTTTTATTTCTGGGTTCACTCTGAGTTTCCACTCTCTAACTATGTTACCAATTGTCGATATTAAACAATGTTGGATAAATGCTACAGTCTTGAGGCACTTCTTGATTATTGTAAATTCTCTTCTGTTCTCTCCTATAGACAATACTACCAAGGTTCGATAAAATAAGTTCGTTAAAACGTCTACAGAGTGTAACATAAAAGGTGTCCTCACTGTACATATTTGGATTTTATACATTAGGATAAGAAAAAAGTTTCTATATATACAAAGGTACGGAAACATCTCGTTTTTCGTCTGGCCGCTAGGAAAACTTCTTATCTCAAGAAAGCAGTTACATATCTTAATGAAATTCGTTATGCATGTTTGCATTAGTGTTCTTAAATATACGGTCAATTACGGTCATTTCGCAGTCTCAAATTTCAAAGTGGCGGCTACTTACTTTTTTTATTACTAATAGCTCTGTAAATTTTAATTTTTATCAAATTATGGTGTATTGCATAAAATGTTAAGCTTTTATTGTAAACACAACGACATCTTGTTTGTCAACAGCCTCTCCATTGATTCTGACTACTTGATTTTTTTGTACCTGACGATTTCTCCAGTGTAGTAAAGGTTCATTTAAAGTTATTACTATTTTTTCAGATTAACTTAGTAACAGTAATTTATAACAAAGTAATGGATCAATTTGCAATTAAATTAATAGCATTTAATAATTTAACTAGCTAAATTAATAGAAAATAATAACGGTAAGTTTCGATTTTGTAAATAATCTGTTTGCTTTATAGAGTTCAGTTAAAAAACGTAGTTTGTCTAAATAATACCGTCGTTTACTTTTCTTAAAGACAATTCATAAATTCACTTTGTATTTCTTTACTCATTGTTTATCATGTAGCTGTCGAGAATGGCTAACGACAATTTTGATGAAATGTCGGATATGCGTCTCATATGTAAACTTTTAAACTACAAGTCGCAACATGCTGTTATCATTTTCTATTAACTCAAAATAATTTTAATTCTTGTGATTCAAACTATGCTAAATTTGTAGTTGTTAGTTTGTAAATTTGTAATTTTTTTAATTTAAGTTTGTAGTTAAATTTGTAATTTTTAAATTTGATATAGTTAAATTTGTTAAGTCATTAATTTCAATGAAAATAAACCCTTTACTTTGTTATGAATTATTGCTACTGAGTTCTTGAAAAAATAATAATAACTATGAACAAATTTTTCCTATATTGAAGGAATCAAAGTGCGGAACAAGAAAATCAAGTAGTCAGAATTTATGAGTAGATCGTTTTCCGCCAAAACTCGATTATTTGTTAACAGCTTTGAACAACAAGATGTTGTGTTTACAGTAAAAGGCTTAAAATTTTATGTAATTTATGTATACTTTACAAAACTTTACACACATTTAAATTTTATGTATCAATAATTTGATAAAATTGAAATTTGATGAGCTACGACTGATCAAAAAATTAAAGTCGCTGCCATTTTAAAATCTGAGATCACAAAATGATCATGATTTTTTAAATTAATCAAAGAACATTAATGTATACACGTGTACTAACTGTCATTAAGATATTTCAATTTTTTCTTAAAATATATTATATACAGGTTTTCTTAAAAAACACAAAATGCTGGCCAAATGGAAAACGAGACAAGTTTATAGAAACTTGTTTTCTTACATTGATGCACAGAATCCGATTATGTATAGTGAAAACACGTTTTACGTTACACTCTGTATAAGATGTTTAGGATAACCCTCTTATGCACAATGTGTCATAAAAGTCTCTGCTATCTCTTTCCATCGTATTTTAGAACATACCATAGTTCCCAGTAATGCTCAAAACATTTGTCATCTGCAAATCAAATTCAGTCGTATTGTCTCCCTCTCTTCTTGGTTGAGATGTTCACTAATTTTTATGCTATCGTTATTAATTTGGCCTCCATGTATATCGTCCCCTGTATTACTAATAAATATGTTCCACGATATGTCATGTGTTTCATGTTTTTCTTGTATCGCCTGTTCTGTTTCTTCGTTCCATATTTTCAAAACTTTTAAATGTATTTATTTGTTTGTTACCTTGATTATTCACTATATCTAAAGGATCCCGTATTTTAGTCCAGCCTTCTTCTATATTATTGCTAGTAGGGAGACCACTTGTGCATACTCTGTTAAGATCTTCTAGTAGAGAACGGGTACTAGAATGGAGCAAATATACTTTGAGTGAATTGTTTCTGTGTCCCCGATATAATTATAACATTATTCCATCTTGTCAAAATCTCAATATTAGGGACAGCCATCTAATGACAGTACTAATCTCTGGACCTCTTAAAACATTCCTATCTATGATCTATAAATTCATCTTTTGATTAGTTGTTACATATACAATCTTAGTCCTCTTTCTGACCAATTTAATGTTGTTTTTTTATAAAAAAGTATCAAGTATCCGTTAGTTTAAGTTAATCTCTGCTGTTACCAAATTCTCAGTCTTACTTCATTTCCGTTAATAGGCTCCTGTCTAAAAAACTACTAACATTTTTAATTACTTGATTACCAACTCTATCACTAGCTAAAACTACACAATTGTAGTCATAACTAGGAACATATCCAATTGCTTCCAAAATACGAGGAGCCTCGTGAAATAAATCTTCGTTAAATTCTCTGAAGAATATTGTAGCGTGACCAAATTACCCAGAACCAGCAGCTACTAGTAACAGTCAAAACTATCCAAACTTAACTTATAATGAAGAATTAATCATGAAAGATAGGTAATATAATGTGAAGAATTAAAAAACAATTTATTATGAAGTTTAAAAAGCATTAAACCAACACAATCACTATGAAGAAGGATTAGGTGATATATAGTATAAATAAAGAGAAAACTAGAAGTTCTATGCGAAGGAATTAAGTACACCAATGACAGACTAGAAACACTGAATAAAAAGATAGAAAAAATGAATTATACTTTAATTGACACATACCCAACTAGATTAAGAGAGTGTGATAATAATTATATGATTGTAACCAATAGGATAAGATATAATATAAGAAGATAACAGTATAATTTAAAGAGTAACAATACCATTAAGGTAGTTCATTAAAAATCAGTAAGGACTGATTGTTAACTAACAATGTAATCAAAATGATAAGAAAAAATGTTATCATGCTTATGACCAGAAATATAAATAGTAAATAATACCATACCTAAATGATCATATGTGGATAATAGAACCAGTAAAAACAACACATGTAAATTATATTTAGTCAACGAAAGTGAAAGTGGAACAAACTAACCTAGCAAACAATGAAATTACACTTGTAATGATAAGATATGTGATCAAAAGTACCTAAAACTGTTATGTAAGAAATCTAGATGAAAATAGATAACCCTAGGACCATTCAAATACAAATGTTAGACAACCAGAATGTTGTAACGATTGTAATTAATGTAATTTAAAATGATGAAGTAAGATTGAGAGTGAGGTACACACCTTGTACCTTAAAAACCCAATAAAATAACTAGTAAAAATAAGAGTAAACACTATCAAAAGAATCAATGATAAATAAACTGACTATTGAAAGGTAAACAAAATAATACTTAACACTGACTAAGCCATTAATAAGTATTTATAAGGAGCATAGCTGTTGTACCCAGATGCATGATTTGTGATGTAAAACAATCAATAATTAGATATGTCAAGCAGAGACAAACTGTCATAAAACCAAATAAAAACTATGTAAATGAATAATTAGAGGAGTAAGATAAAGTAACTATACAGTATTAGTACTATCCAACAATAACATATAATGTAAAACCACTGAATGTCAGAGAGGACTGATTATTAATGTAATAATGTAATTATAATATAAGTAAACATGAATAACTGTAACCATAATAATAATTCGTAATTAGTACTACGAACAAAGAGTACTTGGCAATTAAATTCAATAAAGAATGACCAATATATGAACTGAAATTAGTCAGTAAGAGTCAAAGTTAGCAACATAATCTAACCTGCTGTAGAAAATCACTCTTATAATTACAAAAGAGAATATAAAATTGATGCAAATCTAGTGAATGTTGACTTTGGATAAAACTAGATCACTTAAAGGAAGTTCTGAAACAGATTTTATGACAACAAGATATTGTAATTGTTGTCAGTAATGTAAATAACATGATAAAATCAGATGGACTAAAAAGCACTTATATGGTACTTTATAAAGATACTAAAATAACAATGATCAGAGCATATCAGTATTAGTAATACTAAAAGTGATAATAAAAGTAACTAATGGTAATAAACGAAAACTTAATTTGCACTAATAATTTAACAATAATGTCAATAATATGAACAGCACCTGCAGCACCAAGATGCACAATTCAGGTAATAAGAAAAATAGACTGTTCAAATGAACAAACTGTATTACAGAACTTGAAGGAGAGTGAGAGGAGTATTTTGATATAAAATAGTAACCATGTAAATAATATATAGTGTAGATATAAGCAAAAATCACAGAATGCCTACCTGTACAAGAACTCATGTAATATTCAGTGATAAAATACAGGAAACTTGGCATATCTGAATGAACAAGAAGTTTACCAGAAGTTGGCATGATTATTTGTTAATAAGTTTCGAATGTTAAAAACTCTTGGTATTCAACCATTATATTAAAATAAGCAAAACTAACTTAGTATGCTATAGGTCAACTGTAGTTTAACATATTGGCGCCAACAACTTGGGGCGTTTGATACGTAACACCATATTAACGTTATTCACCATAATTATAGAAGAACAGGTAAAACCCGTAATGTAACAATATACAGCAATGAGACAAAGACTTTATTAATTTCGAATCCATCAACTATAATTCTATTAATAACAAGGGTAATACAATGCAATGTGAGTTTTCCATTTCTCGTCTACCGATCTCCACTCCAGAATAAGCTTTCGTATTCTGCAAAGCCCCACTGCAAAGCCCCATAGACAGAATCGTCTATATATACTATATATTTTAGGTCTTATCAGATTCTGTAATGACTCAAATGTTTACTTGTCTTTCTTTAAAAATGCGACACAATTTTATGCCTCTACATTGCAGGTTTCCAAATCAAAATATGTTTCCATTATTCCAATAGCTTTGTTCGTTCCACATCCATCCGACTTATTTCCTTAAAACGTTTGAGTGTAAAGAATTTCTTCTAGAATGTTATCAGCGTCCTGTAGAGTAAGAACAGTGGTGGGAGTCTTTGAACCACTGGTCCTGCTCTGGGTTTCATTCGGAGATCCACCTCGTTGGTTCTTTCTCCCCTAGTGCAGTTGGGACAATTTCCTCTTACACACCTAGGACCGTTAACCATTAACCACTTTTAACCCTGGCCGAACCCTTGCCGTGTATCATAAATAAAAAGAGAACAAGAATTACAAAGTACGGTTAAAGTATGAGAAATGATTGACTAAACCTCTAAACGTTGGGGTCAATAAGATCAAGAGTTACAAGGTAAGAAAGATTAAAGAAGGGATTCCAACCAAAACAGATTGAATCAAGCTATTATTGTTATTATTACAAAATTTAATATTATTTACATTTAATACTATTTACTTTTTTGTAAACTCGATAAACGATAAAATTAAACAAAATAAAG
Source organism: Magicicada septendecula (assembly GCA_034769895.1). Classification (NCBI taxonomy): domain Eukaryota; kingdom Metazoa; phylum Arthropoda; class Insecta; order Hemiptera; family Cicadidae; genus Magicicada; species Magicicada septendecula. Next base: position 483,862,729 of record CM068367.1, on the reverse strand, counting down.
AAAACTGGGTACAACACATAAATACAATAAGTGACTCGAGAGTACTAAAAAAGATAATCCATTATAGGCCTCTTTGAGAACGAGATAGAGGCAGACCGGTCTTTGGTGCGTCAAACGGTGGCTGTGAAGAAGAACAGGAATTAGGCTGCAAGCCTAATCCTTGAAGTGAAGGAGAAGAAGAAGACGAATATTATATACTATTACAAACCAATAAGATTACATTGGATATACTAAACCCGTATCCATCAGGTATAGTCCCTTTATGTACTAAATTTAATACATTGCATATATATACTGAACACTAAATACAATCATATGCTAAATACTAAAAACGCTAAATATACTAAATAGTAAATTTCTGTGCATACATCTTGTGTTTTCATTGAAAGTTTGGTATAGAAATTATACCAAACCAATACGCCCCCAGGGCGACTGTACGTGTAACGTAGTCTGTAGTATTTATATTTGTACGACAACTGTCAGTTTTGGCTGTCACGGTTTCACTAATGTCAGACAAACATTTTGATCTTAAACCCCAGGATCTCACGGAAACGGTAACAAATTATTTCATGCGGTATAATTATTAGGGTTTTTAGTTGTACCATACTAACCGAGAAATTGCAGAATGCGGTTTAAACGTAGTCATAATAATTAGAATGTCACGAGGCAAATCCGTGTGATGAATGTAAATACAAAATCACAAACAATAAATGTGGATTTAGGTAGGAAAATAGTATTTGAGTAAAAAAAAATTCTAAAAGTGTGTACTAGCAAGTTGTAAAATAACGATTTTTATAAAGACTGTCTTAGTATATAGGAAATAATAGATCGTGTAAAGTAACAGTTAACAGTTAATTTTGTATCATTTTAAAATAAAATTATTCAGGCACTGCCCTGTTTTCAACTCTTTTGTAAAATCAAATTGTTACTCTCTGTTTTGCAAACAGTTGAAAAAAAGATCTTTTTTGAAGATAACAGTCAGTGTTTGAAGTAAACATGTCTAGGGAAGAAAATATTGCATCAACGTGGTCCAATAATTGTAATGGGTACTTGGCTTAATATACCTCGCGATTAACGGGTTTTTGCTTCCGGCTATTAAACTAACTACTGAAAATAAAGTAAATGGGCTTTTTAAAAGCGATGGAAATACAAAGAAGGTTTCTGTTGCTACGGATTGGTATAACTTACGTGATTCTATCATACCAAATAGCTTACCACCTGTCATCTATAAATAAAAATGTTTATTTATATTTATAAGATGTTTCATTATCATACAATGAGGTGACTTCATTCAGTCTCTTCTCGATGCCCTCTTTACAGAGTATGATTAATATGAGTGTACAGTCAAAATATACTCGAATCAGTGGACTTAAACAAATTGATTGTAGAGGCGACTAGAAGACAAGGTTAATCATCATTTTAGTTAATGAATTTTTCGTCTTGGAAACTTCTACCTTCTGATCAAATAACGCTTTACCAAAAAAACAATCGAATTAATGCAATTTTACTCAATACGCGTTACCTTAACTCTTGCTACGTTCAGAAACGAAAAATTGTTACAAAATCATTAAGAAAATCAATTATACAGGTCTATTAAAAACGTAAAAATATATGTCATTAAGGCCGTACTAGGTACACATACGTGTCCAACATGACACAACTGTATTATTTTATGTTCTACAGAATAAGCGCTAGAAACAGCGAAGTATTTACGGAATTTTAATTTTAAATCTTAACTCATAAGTTGACACATATAAATACAAAACAATATTTTTTATCAACTATGACGTGTAAGAAAGCTTACATAAAAGTTACCCAACAATCCATTTTTTGCCAATTAATCAAAGATTTCGTTGTACTATATTTTTTCCTACTTCCTTTGTTCAAAACACTCTTTCCATCGTCGGCCAAGCCGTTTCCTTTCTTTGCTCTTTGGCTAGAAACAGAACGTTATGACGAAAGTGAAAACTAAATACAATGTTTTAAATTATAAATAATGAGATAAAATGGTTATGAACTGCGAAAGTCAATAACTATTATTTTGTAGTTATATAAAGCACCAATTTACTTGCGAAATATTACATACGAATATAACACACGACATCTTGAACTTAGCTTTATTGTCAACAACCCGATGCACAACTGAGTAGATAAGTGATGAAAAGTCTCGTAAACATATAGTACTATCACTACCGATATCTGTGAAGTTCATCACGTCACTAGCCGCAAACAACAATTAGGCCGTACTGAGTGCAGTTATTGTACATTTTACTTGAAACGTTATTTAAATCCGTAGAACAAATTTTACGATACTCCCTATTTGTAGGGAGAAAAGTCTATCAATAATTTTTTCCGATATACGCGTATATTTTGGCAATAGTCCTTCAACTCATCGCCAGCGCTTGAATGTTTGAAGTGAGAACTTACAGTACTGTGAACTTACAGAACTTACTCATATACAGTACTGTGGTAGCCGGCTCACACCTAGGGCAGTAAACTGATTCAACGCGTCACGAAAAAGCAGTGTTGCTAGGCCAATCAAACATCTTTTCCCCACACAGCTACCCAGAATTTCCCTACTGCCACTAATGTGTGTGATTTAAGCAAAGCGTAATATTTTAAAGAACGAGAGCATTTTCCAAATGTTTAAATACTACTACAACAATAACGAAAATATTAAAAATAAATTTATTTATGATAAATGAAAATGTATTTGCATGCTGAGAGAGAGAGAGAGAGCTGACTACTTTTCAAGACCTTTTCTTGTACTTAGTTCATTATTATTCTAATACCTTTACACAACTTTCCAATTGTTTAATTCATAAAAACAATTGAAAATCAGTGACCCATACTTTTTTTTATTATAATATTTATAATATCGTCAATGAGAATGTTTGTGTACATATTTTAAATGTTGAAGGAAGATAATTGTTTATCTTTGATTACTTTGTACGTTTTTTAGTTGATCCGTAAGTTCAATTTTGGTTTTTATATTGTATTTATCTGGACATTTTTTAGTGTTTCTAAATTCGATTTAACAATTTAGATATTTTGTAGTTTGTAAAACATTAAATTATTATACTGCGCATATCACATTGTATTTGTCAACTAAATATTGCGTAAATCATATTGTTACATTGAAAATAAATTTGTTATGTAGTGTTTGTATATGTATGTATACTGAAAAAATACGACTTGTGATATGATTCTATTTATGTTTATTGTAAATATCGATTTCTTATAATATAATAGATGTAACAACTACTATGTCTTCGTCTCATTTAATTATGCGATCGCTCTTATTTGAATCTAATTCTTTATAGCTAATCTTTCTTACTTCAAATAGATAGGAGCAACCTTTTACACGTTGAATCAGTTCACTCGCCACTCGGCACTGAAGTTCTCATTCTGCCGTGTCTTCCATGACACCCATTTTTTTCTGAGGATTTCGGAAAACTTAAATTAATAAAGTCATGTCAGTAAGTTTTCAAATTAAATTTATTCACTTTTCTTGTGACATAAGTAACGTTTTTGAAAAAAATGTTGTAAACTACGCGTTTATTTTTTTAATTAAAAAGTGGAAAACTGTTAATCTTTTAGTGTGTACAGCGTTTACAATACTGCTTAAAATACATCACTAGGCTATCAATATTGAAGAAAATTCAATATTGAAAAAAACCTTTCACCTGAAATGTAATTTCAAGCCGCAACGTTTTGAAATATTTTTAAATAATTAAAAGTGTTCCTACTTATTTATTGTCAAAAAATATATAAATTTTAGGTGTCACATTAACTGTACATTAAATAATTTGTAAGCGAAGAGTACAAGAGTAGAAGTGTAGTGTACCGAAGAGTAGTGTCTTACAGTAGTGTACGTAAGAAACCAAGAGTATCAGAATTGAAACAAACATTTTTCGTTGCTGTTCATTTTCAGAACATTTAACTCGTGTTGTGTACCACGTGCTGTAAACAACGCAAACATAAAGTTAACTAAAAGTGTAAAGTTCCGTTTTAAAGGGAAACCCTACACTACATGATTAAACTTATAATACTGATACTGGTACTATTTTTTATAATAAATTTTTTAAATAAATTTAACAACTTTTTCTTGAGTTTCAGTATTGCTTAATGTTTATAAATTGTTTTCAAGCTATGTTATTTCTGACTTGAATAAACAACGTTTTTCTATCATATACCGTCACGTTATTACTTGAAAAAAAAAAATTAAAATAAAAACTGTAGTTTTTGCACAGTTCTAGCATAGTTCCTTCAGTGTTTGTTCAATTAGGATATAAAAAAATTGTAAGAAATTAAATTAAATTTCGACTTTATTACTGTGTTTCCCCGTCAAATTGTTTTTGCGTTGAACAAGAAATGTCACACTTGACTTCTGACTTTTCAAAAATAGCAAAAAAAAATTTTTTAACTTTTATCTCGAAAAATTTTTATCCAAGTAGGTGGTACACAGATACTGTATATTGATGAAAGGTAACTTTACAAAGAAAAGGTTTATTTTTAAGTTTTCCGTTAAAATTAATACTTCGTTTTTTATTTTACAAACCTGATTTCACGCTTTTTCAACTTTTTCCCCAGTTTCCATCGATAATACAAGTACAACATTTGCTGATATAACTTTTTTCACCTTGTTTCTGTTACTATAAAGAATAGTTTTCAACAGTCACAGTAGGACTGATTTGCCTCCGAAGTAAAAATCTGTCCACTCTCGACTATAACAACAATTAAATATAAAGTAAAAAATCCTGGCATTTCATTACTTCGGATAATTCAACTTAACGTCTTTCAAGAAGAAAAATTTAAGTTTAGAATTTAATTATGTAGAATGAGTGCAAATTTCATTGTAAACTTATACTATAATTAATTTCATATTAATTAAAATAGTTTTCATTATATCTTATTTAAAGAAGTTTTATTGTAAATGCCAGACTTTACTTTTATGGGACTGCTGCCCGATATGATGTGCTGCTTTCTTGGAATTTGGAAGGAACTTTCTTGTCTTTATTATTGTCGGAATCTAATTAAAAGTTGTCTTGTCGCAAACATAGTTCTCATGCCCTTGACATCCAGCTGTTCCAGAACTATTCTGGTTCTTTTATACACGGTATTCGTTTGTCAATTTTTTGGGGTGGAAGGGGTTTACGTGTAAAGTCATTCCAGTCGATGAAATATACCCTATGGAGGTGCATAGTCAAAAACACACATGAGGTACTGTTCAAGATAGAAGCAAAGTAATAACTATTCATTGCACAAAAACAAAACTGTATCTTGCCACGTGTTTAACGCACACTCACCTCGCTCATGACAATATGGACACACGGTATTCAAGTCAATCAGTAAACCAAGTAGAATATCAGACTGGTACGACTGTGGTTATTCAGATTTGCAACCACGAGTTTTACAAATGTGTTATTGTAACAGTGATGTTAATTATTATTATTTTGGTGTTCTGCCCTAAGGCAGGTCTTCAGATGGTAAGAGCTCTCCAAGCTGTCCTCTTGCATGCCAGTCTTTTCGTTTCTTCGTAACACCCTCTGATTTAATTCTTTTACGCCCTCTTCTTTTTTCTACTTCTATGACACCCTTCATGGCAATTGCAAGCAAGCAGTCTCTTCGTAAACAATGACCTAACCAATTCTTTTTCCTATTTTCTATTACCTTCAGGATTCTTCTCTCTTCCCCTATTCTTCTTAAAACTGCATCATTATTTAATTTATCAACCTACCTCAGTTTTTCCAATGCTCGCCAAACTCACATCTCAAATGCTTCTAATCAAATTAATAATTAACAATAATAATTTGACAAGTAAGTTTCACTTGAGAAAGTTTTCAATATTATATAAAGTGTAGTGCAGTGAAAGAAGATGATGAACAAACAAGACAACAATAATTTTGTGCTATTATTGTGGTATTAATAATTAACAATAATATCATATGTCTGCAGTAATATTCTATGTAGTAAATAATTATACGCATCAAATCTGATGAAAGCGTGAATCATAAACAAGCTACCCATAATTAGAGACATCATGTTATCAGGAAATTCTTTGTTTGGTTTGGGTTTTTATTACAATATATAATTTCATCAAAAAAATCAACTAAAATTAGTAAAATAGTCGAAAAAATTAATATGTATTTAAAAAGTAACAATAATAATAACAAACAATATGAATTTTATTAAAATTTTATTGAATAATTTAAAATAATTAATAATCAAATAAATTGATTAATTTAGAAACTTCACTAATCCATTTTTTCACTGTTCCGCTACTTCATTACTTCCTGCTTCACTGCTTTAATACATCATTATGCCAAATTTAAAAAAATAACAAACAAACAACTTCCCAAAACCTTTCATAAAGCCGACTTAAAATTATCGTTGATCCAGATACCACATAAACGTAGTTTTTCTTGTATGATTATTTTGTTGCGACTAAATGGGTGGAATGAAACATGCTCAATTTGTCTGCTGAAAGATAATAGTTATACGTATGCAACTATACAAAATTAATATCAACATATGAGACTCAGATTGAAATTTACAAAGTTTTGTTGCAATCTTGCAGTACAATATTAATGAAATTTAAAAGTGTCATGTGACTTGAATAGAAATTTTATATTATCAGATAGTTTTTAGTTGTGTACACCCCATAGCTTTCCATCGTTGCAACCTTCTGATGTGGCCAAGTTAGAAAAATATATATTGCCAATGGGAATAGAGGTTTCTGTATTTTATAAATGAGTTTTGTTGTTAATCTTTCCCTAAGTGTGCCAATTCTTGTTTCGCTCGTGAGTTCGTCACTGGCTACTTTTCGTTAAAATATTATTTCAGTTGCTTCTGTTTTGTTTGCCGTTTTTCAGTGACTTGTCCATGACTAAACGAATGACTCGTAATTACAGAGACAAATGGTTTTCTGAATATTTCAGCTCTTGTTTCTATCGGCATGTGTCTGTTACCTGGGAAAGTATATATTATCTGCCGACTAATCTTCCACTTGCTATTGTTCAATAATTTCATTACTTAAGTTTCCGTTCTATGAGATTCATGTATCTAAATATTGCTGCGCTGAGGAAATAGATAGTACCGCATCGCTGAGTGACTACGCAAGGGGTTTGCGCATATATTTGCGCGAACGAATTGTTTATCGCTCTGGATGTTTTAGATGCACTTTTCAGACGTTACTCAGCTATTCCACTCTGGCATCCAGGCCCACTTCGTCACTACAGTACAAGGCGGCGAGGCATAAATACTGCATTTCGAAGCAGCCGAGTTTCAGTGATACCTGGCGATTTTACAAGCGCGGATCAAAGTGATTGTTGCAATCTAGTAGGAAGTGATCATTGTGTTGACTAGTGCGAAATTGTAGTAAGGTGACAGTTTGGTTTGTGACTTATTGAAGTTTTTTAATCGGCGACTTCATCTGGTGTCAGTTATTCTGTTTCCACTGTACAACACTGACCCTCCTAACAATATTTAAACTTTTCCAATTGTTTTAACCCCAACTCGCAGCTGCATTATGTGTTGTTTACCTTTTTTGTTAATTATCATCATTTGTGTATAACTCTGGACCGATAAACAGTTGTATTTGCCCAATACAACAACAAACTTTTATAACAAAAGATTACTGTTTAACGTCTCTTTGGCCGTTTGCCATTTTCATCAGTATAACACATTTCTCAGTTCTCTATTTTCTGCATCTTCTAGTTACTTATTTCGTATCTCTTTACTACTCGCATGTTTCTTTGACCGCTTCATCTAGACCCACGGTGAAAAGTAGTGGACTCAGGTCACATCCGTGTGCCTTTGAAACAACTCTTCAAAATAAATCTGTGGACAGTTACATGTTCATACAAGTTTATATTATTTTTACTGTTCATATAGTCCCTTAGCTCCACTATCGACACGTAGGGTCGCAATACAGTAAATAATGCGGGGTATTGTGTACAAGTTATTATCAACTGGTTGTTTAACATGACAGTGAAAATGACTTCATCACAATACATAATTCAGAAATGTTGATAAAATAATTTATGCTTTAATAAAATGTCGTGGTAAATAAAACTGAATATCGAGAAATAAATTCGTGTAATTGATTCGTTAAAACATCTAATAAATAGATAATCGTGCCTTATCGCAGTAAGGGTTAGGTAGGCGTGCTACATGGGCCCACGCACGGTCCACTTTTAATAACTACATAATTTACATCGATCCACATTTGAATTCCCCTCTGAGCTACGCTGGCGCTTTTATGGCGCCACCAGTAAATTTACAGTTTTGGCAACTAATATTGTTAATAAATTAACTTACTGTGTCAGTGGTTTTAACCCGTCTACATAATAGCAAGTCAATTTCGAGATTTTCTTCTTCCTTGAATGGTTGTATGTCAAAAATTACTTCTATATATGACAGTCTGAAACTTCCATATCAATTTAAAAAAAAACAAATATAAAAAAAGTGTTTAATATAAAACGCAGTAATTTTCAAGAATTATATTCACTCATACAGAATTTACTGGATAATTAGAATCTTTTAGACGATATTTGTTTTAATTAATTCATATTGTGTTCTGGAAATTCTGAACTCTTGATGCTTTAGAACAGTTTCATTTCTGGAAAAATTAGAATACCTAATGTGCACGTAGAAGGAGGTATAAGTATTAAATTTTTTTTAATTTTAAAATAAATTATACACAACCATCATGTGTATAGATTATGACGCATTTCTAACAGTATAAATTATACAAACATTCAAAAAGTATCAATTATATCAATTAGTCTTAATAAAATTCCTTTTTTACGGTACTAATATTATCAAATTTCGTTGTGTCAACAAAAACAAAAAAGGAACTGTACAACAGAAATATTATTGTATTGGTAGAAAACTACTCTTTGAAAGAACACTTATGCCTGCTTTTTTATTTTTGCAGACCGTTTATAGACATTGGTAGTACCTTCTTCTTCGGAGCTTAGCAACTCTGTCAAAGTTCTTGGAGGGTTCAAGAATGGTGAAAGAATGTGTAGCGAAAATATTTGAAACAGTCTAGAAATAATATGTAGATGTATGATAATTATTATAATTTTCTATAAATTGTAGACATTTTAGTTGGTCACATATACCAAGTACACATTATATTTTTGTCGTTCAGGCCAGTTTTAATAGACCGCACGCTGGACTAGCCAGTTAAGTCGGCACACAGTACCCAACGACGCAGTACTAATGCTCCCTGTTACGGGACAACAACTACAGCAAAGAAGTTATTGTCTACCGCCACTTACAAATTTTCTTAATTAACTCTGCTCAGGGTGTATGCACCGTGTTTAGTAATAGTCTACAAAAAGTTAATAGTGTGCTCTACGCTAAATGTTACATGTATTATTTTCAACATTTTGCAGTAACAAAAGAAAAAATTACCAAACACTCGACAAAAAAGCACACACGCCCAAAGCAAAAGATGCATAACGTAACAGATATTTTATTGTTATATTGAAGTGTTAGTGGTCTCAAATATTTCTACTAGTAATTTTATACAAACCACTATGTTGTCTTTGGTATTGACGAGCGCTTTCGGCAGTCAAGCCATCTTCAGGTCATTTACCAACAGAGAAATATGAAACCGTTCACCTCTTATATACCGTTTTACCGGACCTATCTAGCCCCGCCCCCTGACGAAGTAACGTCTTACTTAGCTCCACCCATAGTGGGTTACCAATTTTGTAGCCGTTACAATTTACGTTAACTTACTCTTTTTTGTTGTCTAATAAGCTGCTAAATATTTCTTCATTTTCAAATGTGGTTTTTATATTCATTAGTCGTTTTTCATCTTTATTTCTTATTTTTAATATTTCCACTTCTTCCTTTAATTTCCTTTCTCTTTCTTTACTCATCACTTTTATTATCTTATAATTTACGACTGGGTCTAAAATTACTAGTAGAAGTAACAGATATGTGGTATGTGGTACTCAATATTCGCTAAAAAATTCTTTTGCTCTATTTATTGTACTCGATTCAATGAAATACCGATCTAACAGTAAATAATAAACTCTCCTGTGTTATCGGTACAGTTGCTATAGTTTTGACTTAATTCCACATTTAAGTAAAAAGTAGAACGCAAAGTTTAAAACAGTAAAAAAAATCTTGGCGGGAAGTGCAGCCGGAACAGCTTAAACAGCACACAAACAGAAGCAATTCTCCTGGTACTTGTAATAACGTTTATCCGCAACAGCCCACCTACTGTAATATCAACAGTAACATTAAGTAAAGTAATCTCGTTTAACGTGGTATTTATCTTAGCAAGAGACGTGCAACAACTGTACCTTCGGGATCAGCGTGAATATTATGGTTCTACACAACAATCCAATATTTATTTCTTATGTAAAGGCTAACGAGTGGCCAAAGAAGTTAAGGTAAGTTTGATGTATGAGTGTTTGGGTTTATGGGGTATGTGGTAGGGCTCAGTTTTGGTTGATTGGGAATCGAAGAATGGTGTGTATAAAAATATAAAGCATTGAGACGTGAGTGTAAAGACGTTGAATTCAATGCGTGTTATTATACAGTCATACATAGTGTGTGAAAGTAAATATGTACCTTAGTTCAGTAATACTGTAATCATTATTCAACCACATTCAGCTCTTAACAATAACACTTATTCATTAACAATGAGGAATAATTTTTCAGTTAACAGCCAATATTCTGTAAACACAAGAAAGAAAAATTTTAAAACCGTATACGAGGCCTGACCGAAGAGTATTTGCCAATATTAGGTGACTACATTGTGGCTCGATAGCCAATCAGACAAGACTTTTTGAAGTATGCGTGAAGATTCATTAACGCGTTGGTCTATTCAGTGCGAGACTCTGCTGTGTAAACGCGTATTGTCTGTGACTGTCGTATTCAAAATTTTCTTCCACATTGAAGACTAAGCTTTCGTTTTGGAATCATAGCCATAAACCCACGACTCATCTACAGTTCCTTTTTGGGGAATTCCTTTTTGGGGAATTCTGGGTCACTGTTAGCGGTATCGGGCAAATCTTGTGGAATTTCAAAGCGGAATTCTTTTTGCTCTTGCCTGGCACGAGTTTTGCTGCCACAATTTTCATTCGAAATTTTTCCCTCAAAGCCTCCGAAACAAGGATCCGTCAATATCTGTGCGGATTTCCCAGCTCTTTTTCAAATGATCGCACTGTTAGCCGTCGATTTTAGGTTTACTGCAACCTGCACCCCTGCAACGTCTACCCTTCATTGTGTCCAGTTGTCGTACTGCTACTTTCCCTTCGCCTGTTCCATATTTAATTTCTTAATTACTCCTCCTTGATTTGATACCGTTGTCCTTAAATACTTGCAAATCTGGCAGCAGTTATCTAACAACCCGTTTTTTCCTGTAGATTTCTTACTATTCCCTCTATCAATATATAGTTCGTATTTTTTCGCAGACCTCATGTTTATTCTCGTCCGATTCCCCTAACAACATTTTATGTATCTAAAATTGTGAAAATTAGACAACTGTCCTTTACTAAGTGGTAGGCCTATTTGTTTACATATATACGTAGCATAAATCAAAAATGAATCCTGTATAAATTAATCAAAAACATTATTGTACCTAACAGTTTTCGGGTATTAAAATGTTTCCGTAGCTAAACAGGAACCAGAAAACTATCGCTTCTGTTCCTGATTATCGGTTTGGTTTTAAGTGCCTGATTTTTGTGTGGTTTTGTTACATGATGGCCTAAATTTTACATAAGACAGCAACCAAAGCCAATATTCTTGGAGGGAGGCGGCAGATACAGTTATCAGTCTGGAAATCCTAAGACTTATGGATGGGTGTTTACTGTCAACACTTTGATAGCTAAGTAGAATGTACGCACTATGACCGCATTATGACTTATGTTTTATTAAATGGTACACGTGTTAGTCGTTATATTTAATTGACTTCTTTCAGTCAGAGTGACTACATTACGTAGGTAGTATTAATGTTATTATATCCTACCTAAAACTTCGTTCTTCCGCCTTTTAGCCAAAAATATTTCCTTCTTTTCTTCATGAAATGTATCAGTCATAACTTTATAAAACTAGTAGTAGTAATGTTTACAACAATTTTACAACTTTTGTCTTCGGTTACAATAGCTGTCTCTAGATATTTTAAGTAGGCCTATATTGACTTTAAAAAATTTCTTTTGAAATATAAAAACTGTATTGACTAATGAACTTTTCACATATATATTGTCTTAATAATCATAGGCTAAAAGTATCTTTAACTGAATACTTACTTACTTTACTTTAGGTTGCAAATATAAATACCACGACCACGCTTAACCTTTCCACGCTAAAACCTGCAGTATATTTTTTTATATAAGTGAATTGTAAACATAAGTAGTGATAATAGTTGCTTGTATAAATACAGTTAGAAATTCTAACGACCTAGTAAGCCTAGTATGTTTACTTACATTCAGATCGCCCATAATTTTAACTCTCGCTCCTTCCAATCACGGAGTGGCCCAGACTTCTGTTACTTAATCTGTTTGAACAGAATTTATTCACGTTTAAGAATCTTGAATAAAAATAGAACCTCAGGGAGAGGAATAATTTTCTAAGGTTACAGTAGTTAATGCAAGTTAAGAATTTCTGGGTGTTTTTAAACGAAAGGAATACCTTAAACGTTAAAACATTCTTGAATCATAACAAATATTACAATTCAAATAATCTGTCCCATGTAAAATATGTTTGTGTATGTGGAAGTAAAATATAATTACTTTACGCTAATATAACTAGCACAGACGATTATTATTATTACCATTTTCTTGCTAACAGGAATACGTTCATGAAACGTCCTGTCAATCTTCGTACAGTTTCTGAAAGATTGTGAATTGTTACTCAGCATCCGAACAGAGTTTGAAACCTATTATTTTAATAAATATATTGCGCCTAAATGTAAGCAGATTTTATACGTTTTTATAGTTATTAATGTAAATGCATTTTAGTTCTAATTTATGTGTCTGTTAAATAATAATTGGTCGATATTTAAAATTCTGATGAAAATATTGATAGTGCGTTTACTACTCTACGTAATGTGAATAATTTTAAACTGAAAGAGTATGAATCAGAAACAACAATTCCAGTTGAACAAGACAGTAAGAGAGAGAGACGACAATATCGGCCAGCAACTATGTTACCTGTATAGCTGTATAGATTCTCAGTACAACGGTACAGCCATTAAAGCGGTGTTTCCAGCACTATACAATGCAGTACGAAACACAACTGTAATGGGCAAACGTTTCACTTTAAAATTTATAACGATTATAAAGCTATTTTGAAGCTTCAGTAGTTTGAAATGCTTTCAGTGTATTAAATATTTCCGTCACAAACACTTTATATCGTATGGAGCACTAAATATTTATGATTACACATAACGGTATACAGTTTACGGTTCCATCTCGACACACTGTGAATTAACCTGTAAATAATGAACTGTCTGTAACAAAGATTGTCAGGGTTGTGTTGTTATAGCGTGTTAGCGTGTGCTTGTCGTAGCGTGAGAATACAAAGTGACAAAATACGCTGTGCATAACATAGGTTATTTATCCACTTAATAAATAACAGATAGTACTGCAAAAATAACTGTTCTGTTAGTACATATGCAAGAGGAGACATAAATCGTTTTTTTTTTATTGTGTGTAAACGTTCAACATTAAAATTAACTAGTGGCTTGTTGGGGCGATAGCTTCAATTTATTGAGGATGTTTAAAGATATTTCAATGAAATCAGAAACAAAGAATTGTTTTTGTTTAACATTTCACTAAACTTATTTAATATTTCAGAAAAAATTGCACAAATTTTGTGATAGTAGTATTCTGTGGTAACAGCAACCAAGGTAGTTGCGTCGATCTATAACAGTGTATACGATGTTCTTTGCTAGTATATGTGGTTTCTTCGCAAGGCCCTATCTTGTCCTTGCTCACTCGTTACGTTAATGACTACCTGTAAATCTGTTGGAGCCTTTACCCGACTGAACGCCACGTACTGAAAGCCCATGAGTAAAAACGGGCTTAGACAGATATGTTCCAATTTCCCTAAAAGTCTGTGCTTAAGATTTATTTACAGTCACAGCAAATGCTAGTCTTAATGAAAACTACAACCTTGATATACAGAATGGCATGTTTGAGTCAGTTGGTATCAGCTTTATTCTTGCCATGAAAACGATACTGCCTCTTCCAAACATACTTATATTTATACTGTAACGACGCTCTGGGCTGTGCGGTTGTGCGTCGCAGAGACGAACCGCTCGGTAACTGAGTTCCGAGCTACCTTCTGGAGCTCCTGCCTCGTGCCCATGCCCAAGTAGGGCGTGTGCTCTGTAGCAGGCCGATTCTCGGCTGTTGTGCTAGCCTACACTAGCGCAGTATACACCAAGGGAGTTTCCACGAATCACCTGGACGTATACGATACCTGCCCAGCCCAGCCACAAGAGGATTGTCTGGGAACCTCGCCGCACGTGCATAAAATTTGCGTGCAAGCCGCCTAAATGTTTCGTTTAGACCTCTCCTATAATATATATATATATTTCAATCACTTTCTGCTACAGTCCGTTTCTTGATGTATATAATACTATAATACTTATAACTATTTTACCTCAAGATGTATTTACATGTTTCGGGAGATCCTGTTCTCCCATCTTCAACCTTCGCCATCTTGCTTCTGGTGCAGTATTTGTGTGTTGGCTTCTGGATGTTATTATGGTGGTAATTCTTATTACCTATTAAGTAATAAGTAATAATTCTAATTATTAAGTAAAATACATCTTGAGGTAAAATAGTTATAAGTATTATAGTAATATATATATATATATATTAATATATAATAATATATATCATATATATATTATATACTGTATATCTCCTATATATATAAATAACGCCAAGTCCTCTCCTTAGAAGGCGTGATGATTAGCGACGGGGGACTTTGGCCGCTAGCCGAAGACCCCTGTCGAGGACGCTCTGCAACTTCTTTTTATGCATTGCGGCGAGGTAGCCCCAAACCGGGCAAGCGTAGGTAATGACCGGCAGCAAATACGCGCCGACGATCATCTTTCCTGGCTGAGCTGATCAGGAGTGGAAACATTAAGCTAAGACGAGCGGATGCTCGCTTAAGAACTGTCTGAGCGTGGGTACTCCAGGTGAGCCGACGGTCGAGGTGTAATCCGAGGTACTTAACCTCGTTGCACCAGCGCAAGTACGTTCTGGCGATACGTAACTGCCTAACAGGGTGCTTCCGTCGCTTCGAGAATTCGACGGCTACACTCTTGGTAGCGTTGAGTTGCACTCTCCAATTTTCAGTCCAGTCCCCGAGCGAGTCGAGCTGGCGCTGCAGTCGTAAGACGGCTCTTTCTACGTGACGATCGGCCGTAAATACGGCCGTGTCGTCCGCAAAGAGGGCCACCTGGACTCCAGGCTGTCTCGGCATGTCGCTGACGTAGAGTGAGAACAGAAGTGCGCCAAGAACACTACCTTGAAGGACGCCGGCTGTGATTCGTCTCTCGGAAGAGACTGAATCTCCAACTCTCACGTAGAAGGTCCTCTCCGTCAGAAAGCTAGCAACCAGATGGAGGTAGCAGTCCGGGAGCTGGACTTCCCTAAGCTTGGCCATCATGCCATACGCTGTCGAAGGCTTTTTCAACATCGAAGAAACAGCCAACGGTCCGTTCTCTCCGACACCCGGCGTCCGTGATGTATTCCACCATTCTCATCAGTTAATGAAGTGCAATTATAAATCTGGTCTTTTATATTTGACATGACTATATGTTCTACACTTCATAGGGTATCTAGCCCGCCTATAGTGAAATCTAAGAGCTAACTGTCGCACAGACTAGATTGGAAGTGTAAATTTTGTCTATTTATGTAAAAGTAACCATATACGGAAAAGTCTAAGGTTCTTCGTATTTGGGCTCTCTGGTAAATGAAAACAACGATATAAATGAAGAGGCGATCAACCATGGCAATAAATCCGTTCAGTGGTTATCGCACAATTTATATTTATTTATTTAAACATGATATTTAGAGGGAAAATTTTACCTTTACTGAGGTCCTGAAATTATACACCAACTCCCAAGGTTGTACGATTACTGAACTCCCCCAATTTTGTGTTCCTTATGGAATTACATATGTAAATTTTAACACTCATCGACAGAGAGCAAACAATAAACAAAGATAACGGGCAGTAAACTGAAAATACAATTAACTGGGCGACAGTAAATATCATGACACTGGTATTCTACACCGGCCATTATAGTAATAGTAGCACAAACATAATTTTAGAAACTGAGTTCCTCGGGTAGAAAACTAATTAATACCCAGTGTTAAATAAGAATAGGCTTACTTATTGTTTTATATGTCTTCTGTAGAAACGAATTAACTTTTTTAACATAAAAAGACTAAATAAACCACATAACTTTGGTACGTAGAAACTGTAAACAGAATATGTTATCGGAAAATTCGGATAGCACTGAAAGGAAAAGACTTGTCATATGCCGATGCCGATGCCGATGACATAGATATTATGGGAAGGTCAGAGAATGATGTAAAGACTGTTGGAATATGCCGATGCCGATACCGATGACATAGATATTATGGGAAGGTCAGAGAATGATGTAAAGAAGGGATTTACAGCTTTATACCATTCAGCTGAGGAAATGGGGCTAACGGTAAATAACGAAAATAGGAGAACTTGTAAACCATTCATTTAAAAATTATAAATTTTAACTTAGAAAAGGTCTCAAGTTTTTCGTATTTGGGCTTTCTGGTAAATGAAAACAATGATATAAATGAAGAGTCAGAAAAAGAATGTATAATGCTAATAGATGCTACTATGGGCTGATAAAATACTTTGAATCACAACTTCTACACCGTAAAACCAAAGCTAGACTCATAGAACATTAGTAAAACCAGTCCTGATGTACGGAAGTGAATCATGGGCAATTTCGACTTGCATCTTTTGAAAGGAAAATATTTAGGAAAATTTATGGGCCCATTAGAGAAGGTGGAGTGAAGAATAAGGTACAAAAGAGAGCTCTACGAGTTATATAGATCGCCTGATATGTAATTGTGCCATCAATTAGGATAACTAGGCTGAGATGGGCAGGACATGTACAGAGAATGAATGAGGAGATTGTTTTTAAGAGGATTGTGATATGCACACCAGAAGGAAAGAGGGGACGTGGAAGACCTAGACTACGATGGACTGATGGAATCCTTAAAGATGTGAAAGTACTTGGAGTGAAAAATTGGTGGAAATTGGATAAGGAAAGGGAAGTCTGGAGGAATTACAGTGATAATTACTATGATTTCCGATTACGCTTTCACATAGTTAAAGTGACTTACGTGGTGAGGTTACGTATGGGGGTACCACGAGTAGAACACCACCATACTATTGTCGACAACGAAAATGTACACCATGTTTACACAAATTCTTTTCGAGATCATACTAGAAACCATTTTTAATAAAGTTTCAGTTTCAGTAATTATTATAATACTCAAATATTCTCTAATCTGAGTTATCAAGTGCCATTCATCGAATGTGCACATAGGCTAAATGCTCTTGTTAACATAGTATCCCACAGAATAATTTGTGGGAACTTGAATCTAATGAGAAATTTTCTTGAAATATTACTACTATTTTGGTATTCATGAAAATTTATGAGTTTTTTACAGGCCTTAATAGAATTAGGCCTGTTAAGAAAATATTCAACTCATTCAATTCGTTTTTTATTCAAAAACCTAGTTTTTATTGTATAACATTAAAAGGCAACATTTCGGATAACTTTTGAACCGATACACGAGTAGCAAAATACACGGATTTTTATACACGGAACATTACGGATTTAAAGTTTCTCTTTAAATACTGTATCATATGCAATAAATACACGTAATAGTGCGGAATAGTTGTAAAGACAGGAAAATTATTGTTTCTTTTCAGTTGTGTCCTATAATTTATTTTCGACTTGTAGATATTCTTATATTTTACTGCCAGTTCGTGCTACTAGACACGCTTCCTGATCCTGTTGATTTTCCATCTCACGTTTGTTCTTTTAATGCCCGCAAGGAACTCTTGTAAAAACAAAACAGATTTACCTTTGCTGCATCTCATCAACAAATGGTAGTGTGTGCTTAATAAGTTGTCCTGTTTATAAATAGTTTTATGTTTTCGAAGGACTATTTCTTTTATTTCTATCATTATGTTTCTGGTATAGCGGTGTACCTATGGTGTATCTATTGTTGTCATTTTCTACTTTTCGTAGTTGAAAGCTCTGTAGAATACGTTTAAAACAGTGTTGCTACGCAGAACACAATCACTGACACACTACTGACAAAATAAATTATAAACACTTTAAATTACTCGAAAAAGTTAAGTTTGGAGCTATAAGACATTATTTTATCGCATTTGACTGCAGTGGTTGTATATTAATCAATAACAAAGTTTCACAACAGTCGTTATTCTCCACATCTCGACATCCTTCTCTTCCCATTCATCCACAGGCAGTGTGGAAGAATTGTTTTCGGAAATTTTTATATTCCCAGCCAAAAATGTATTTATATATCTAACCCTCAACACTGCTGCGAGAGTTGTTCCTGTGGTTTACTAGCGTATTTGGGGGGGGGGGTAAGGGTGGCTTCTTTTATCGTCTTTTGAAGGATAAACAGCTGTAGCTTAGATAGCTGCGTCTTCCAAGCATAGAGAACTACTTTAGCCGCCGCCAACTCAACTGTAGCTTACTAGGATCACAAACTACCGCAATAGCTGATAATGGAACTACACGGTGGCGTTGACACAACTGACGCCGGTAAAGGTGATCAGTCAGACTTCCTTGTTGCTTCAGAACGTCTGGACGTATTGAAGTTTCAATACAACTCACTTTTAGTTGGGGATTAGATTTTTGGGTAGCACTGGTCCGGCTTGTCTTTGTAATCCCTCACAGTTATAAGATAAAAGACAAAGGAGCCATGTAGTCACCCGCTTAGCTGTGGTTAGAAATCGGCTGTTGACTAGCTCTCTCCTACAACTCTGAATTGCCTAGACCTTTGTCTTTATTAGGCTTTGATCTTCGCGGTACGTTCTCTAATCGCCAGTGGAGACACATTGCTGTCACGCGACGAACTGTTGGAGCGTAGGTGCTCTTCCCTTGGATCTTTTTAATTCGAACAAATGCTTCAAGTTATTCGGCAACTCGGCTATTCACTTGGGTGATGAGTGTCGTAGATGTCAACAATTGGCCACCGTATTGGCTCGTGTTCTAGTACTCCAGCCTACGCGAAGAATTGACGCGATCACTTAAATGCATAAATAGTAAAACGGTAATATGTGTGATGTTATTATTCCGTTGTTATTTGAAACACCACATCATGCAGTACGGTCACTAGAAACTTTATGAAGGATATGTAAAAACGTGATTATGAAACAGAAGAGTGTTAGGCGAATCTGATCACCTAATAAGAGAGTGATCATTTTGCTTTATACATTGATATAGCTTAAAGAAAAAATAAAAAACATCATTTACGTATCATCTTTTACAAACAAGAACAAATACGAAAAAACCTCACATTGTGTTTTGGCCAGTTAGACTGGTTACAGAACATCTTATCTTGCTACATGCGTTATAACCTGCGGTGACTACGTACTGACTGTTCTGGCTAGCTAAGTTAGCAAATTACCCAACGACGCAGCACTAATGCTCTCTGTCAAGAGATACCAACTACAGCGAATAACTTATTTTGTCCTCGCACATACACATGTTGTTAATTACTTTTACACACTGTTTAGTTATTATTATACCCTTTGTGAATGTATCACTCAGTGTACCGTTTCTCCTATATCTCTTCACGTGAAATGGCCAATCGTCTAAAATAACAAATTTTTCCCAAGCGTTTTAAAACAAACGATCGAACTGTCAACACCTTGTGGTATTATTAGATTACAGTAACGTATGCGCAAAAACAAACGGTACTTAAAGTAATAAGCCTATGACACAGGTGCGAAATCTGTAATCACTTCATTGATTGTTGTCATGGAAACGGAACAATATATTTATTCCAGTTAAAATGAGGTTAAAATAGATGACAAAATGATTTTAACAACGCAGGAGAAAATTTTTATCGTTTCGTTCGAATGCAGTTGGACGTTCGAATGCATCAAGTTTGTTATACGTTGTAAACGGGTTTCGTAAACAGTTCCAAAAACCAACATGTTTATGTTAGCAGTCGTTAAAGAATTTCGTTATATGGATAGTGTTCTCATACAGCGCAAAGTCAGCCCCGGCCGTCCGTTACTATATCAACAAATGCACATCAGTGATTGCTCCTCGTGCAGATGTCACAGTTTCCAAAGAGAAGTCTCCGGCAAACAATCTAAGTCGACCATCTACAAGAAGAATGTTCAAGTAAATTGGTGGTCTCCATACAAGATACAGACGTTTAAAAAATGCAGACAACAAAGCGAGAATCCTGCACTGCGCTTGGATGGTAGCAATCGTACGATAACAAATGTATTTTAGAAAATAAAATTTTCTTATCAAACTTATGGTTTTCTGATGGATGGCTGGCATATACATTTTAATGGATTTATCAATCGACGGGAAAGCCATTTTCTTGGTTTTGAACTGCCAGACGTTAATGTGGAGAAATCCCTCCGTATTCAGTGTACAAGAGCATGGCGTACAGCGTGCAGTGTCTGCAAACTGCATATTTGACCCTTATTTTGTTGAGGTAATCATGAAATACCTGTTACTGTGAACCGTATGCGGTAGACGGAAAAAATTAATACAAAACTTACATTCACGGCAGATGTGAGATGATTCGGCCATGCATGAAACGTGTCAGTTCCAGTAGGATGGGGCCGGTTGCCACACAACGAGGGATTCGTTTCATTTGCTTCATGCGTATCCGTGGAACAGACTTCCCTTTTCTTCATTCACCTGATCTTACAGCATCCGTTACTTATACTTGGCCGTTTGATAAAGGAAGTCATTCTTCGAGAGAATCCTCCGGAAACCATAGGTTGATTATGTGAAAGGGCTGTAGCATGTGAAAAAGGAATGAAGCAATCTCTCTTGGGAAGCCCAGTTTCAGAATACGTGAGCGTTACGAGTAGTGCCTGAAACCCAGCGGAGAGTATATCAAACATGTCCTGTTTCTCACAAAACGAGAGAATTGACTTCCACATATCGCTAGATTTATGTAACCTTTATATTATTTACGTAAGATAAAGCTTTGATGTAAAACGTTCTTTTTTAATAGTATGTCCCCAAATAGTACTTTTTTAACAAATGCCCAATTACAGGCTACCATCCTGTAAACGAGTAAGATATGGTGGGGGTGCCATCTCTCGGCCTCGGGATTTCCTTCCTCCAGCCTTTGACGACCCAACGTCTACTGCACGACAGCAGATTTCGGCTTCCCCACTCCTTTGGTCATCGCGGTGTAACCATACACTTATATCTGCTCAAAAGACTGCTGTTGACCAATAAGAGGGCAAGTCGGAAATGCATCTGAAAATGAAATTCACACTTACCGTTGAATACTCTAATAGACCGACCCGGCGTCGGTCAAGAGAGATCAAACATGGAAGATGCAAGATAGTATCTCGGCAAGACCAGTTGAAGCAACGAGAGAATCCAGGTAGGGTATATCGGGCGTGCCAAATCTGTATCCACAAGGTGTGGTGTGTGGATACATCCGTATCCCTGGATGTATGGTAGTAATTAACACTTCGATAACACCAAGTCGTTGATTTTCAAACCTCATCAAACTGAAGAATTCAGATTTAAACACTAACACACTAATACACTAATACACAGATGCAAAACAAAGAATTTATTAGGTAACAGCCAAAACTATGCTGTACTCGGTATTTATTAATAAATTCTTTGGCTAATATGTATTCAACTACCTTCAGCAAAATAACGATCTGAAACAAAAAATAAAATAAAATTTTCTGTAATATCGATACAACTGCCATCGTTTTGACCTAAATACAATGTTTAACTAAAAACTAGAGCGCAAAAACTCTGTTTAAACGATAGAACAAAAATTATGACGCTAAGCGCTGGAGGAACAGATTAAACAGCAACAGCACACAAACAGAAGCAATTCTCCTGGTATTTATAATAATGTTTATCCCAAGCCGCCCGCACGCTGTAACACCAACAGTAACAATGAATAATATAATCACGTTTTACCTTGGTATTTATCCAACTAAGGAATGTTCAAACAATTCCGTGAACGGTGTAAATAGGATTTTGATATTTTGCTTCGATATTACAACAAATCCAAAATTTTATTTTCCACGTAAATTGTAAATTTAAATTTTTGAGATACAAAATAATTAAATACGCCTGAATGTTAAAGACATTACAAGCAGAAAATAAAACTCTTTGCACGGCATTACACAGACAATTCCCGATTACCGCTTTCGAGACTTTCAGCTCATCATCAGACCAGAACATATACCTAATAATGCCAGTATGTACGGAAATATACAGAAATGCACGAAAACGCTAGTAAGGAATTATCTGTGTATTGGTGTAAAACAGTTCTATTTATGTTTGTAAATACAGGAAGAATAAAAGTTTATTATTTTAATATTAAATATAATAGGACACAGTAAGTAATTAGTGCTGTTTTCACTACTAACATAAATCATTTAGGATTCATCTGTATTTCATATTTATAAAAGTTAAACTAAAATTATAGAATAACATAAATGTAAAAATCTGTTTTTGTTACTGATCAGAGTATACACTTTATTAACAGTTATTGTTTTACAATATGTTTAAATTCTTTTCCTGGCAATGATGTAAATTAGCAAATCATTTTTAACCAACTGCGATATAAAAACATATGTCTTTACTACAATTTTACGTCTGATAGCATTACAAGACCAACAGCGTAAGCTTACCTCGTCATGTTTGTTGTACAAGTTTATTCATTGTCGCATGCAAGTAACACTTCCAGTGCTATTGGGATATCTTCTGTGGAACAGGATCTCAAACGTTTCCTGATGTTTCTTTAGATGGTGCGTAACACTCCTGCTTAAATTCCGCTTTGCCGTCTATACCTGATGTTTAATTTGATCAGTAAATGCCCATTCCATTGTACAATTTCCATTTTTGCTCTTATATGCGTTTTCTTCAGGCGATAATGAGATTTTTTTACAAATGAAAAAAAAATACTTACTTTTGCACTTGCATTACCTTTTCGCCCATAATAACAGTTTTGTTTACATACTTATTGTAACGACTTGTTCTAACACTAGCTAGGATCTGCGTACTTGTATACGGATGTAGAGAATCATCGCGGCTAACATCTGCCTCATCTTTGCGACGAAGTTCTCTATTATTGTTCCTCGTAAAATTCTCTTTATACCTTACGATGTTTCTCCTCAAACAACTGAAACATTGCTGTTTCGTTACTGATAGTTATGCTTTTGTAGTAAGATTCCAAGAATCTGTAAATATTTTTATTTTGTATAAGCTACAGGTGTTACTTAATACCCATACATAATAACTGTAATAGTTACGTCAGAACTAAAATTATTATAATGTAGCCTATCTTATTTTTTATAATTTAAAAAAATGAAGTCTATACTGCTATTTGTAAAAGAAGCATTCTCTTTTCCGACATTAATAATTTAAATTAGTATACAAATTCTTAACTATACAAACTAATGATTTCAGTTAAGTTCGTCATTTATTAAAAATATAACTAGAACTTGTCTTTCACTAACCAAACCAATCAAAATTTCAATGTGAGAATTGTAAGTCTAAAGAACATCCACTACGTTGTCCATTTGCTATTAAATTTAGTTCTGACATAAACTTAATTATTTATATAAAAATTATTGCTACTACAAAAACTTTCAAGAGTTATAAAGTTATCCACATCTAGTGCAACTTAATATCAACTTAATTATTAAATTTAATTATTCCAATATCAACTTAATTATTAAAACAAATATGTAATTAAGTTGCTGATACCACTACTACTAATTTATTCAGTTTGGTCGATTATTGAAAGTACTTAGTAATAATAGTAATAGTGCAATTGGCGAAAAAACTTAAAGGCCAATTTAGGTAAGTAAGTAGACTAATGGGCTCTGTCCACCTGCAAGCTTTACTGTACTTTTACACTGTTAAAAACTAAATAACAAATAATGGTAGCTTCCTTGAATCGTACACGCTGGTGATACAGGCAGAAATCATAAGATTTATTAATGCGTATTATTAAGAAAAATATTTCTATTACATTTAAAATTTCATATACATACAGGCTCACGTTTTAAAATTTGGGGTTCTGCTAGCAAATCAGACACGGAAGATAATAAATAGCTTTTAGTAAAAACCCCTTGAGGCCTTATGATATGACTCGTTCAGACAAAGACACTCCAATTAAAGAAGACGTCACCACAAAGTAATTGTAAAACACCACAAGTAATTTTACATGTAATCAAATTCATTATTAACATTTCTACAAGTCCACGCATGAAAATGATTAAAAACATGGTGGTCGGCCGACACGTGACATGGTAAAAGACATTTTCTCGTTGGAGTACAGCACAGAAGTCCATTCCACGTTTAAATGTCCAAGTGCTAAAACAAATCTAGAACTAGGGCCCCAATAAGAATCAGAAGACGCTAACAACATTGCTGTGCTCTATAGAATTTAGAAACATGTCAAAATAGTTGGTATCTTCCCAATCCCGTTTTGGTTTTTTTCTTATTTATTTAAAATACCACGGCACGACAAACTTCAAAAATCAAAATTAACTTAAAAATGTTCAGTGGCATATTCGATTTGGTCTTCCAATTGCTGTATTACTGCTCATAAGAACCCAATAGTACTGTATCGAATAGTCTTTGCTGTCTACAGACAACAATATAAGCAAATATCCGTTAACATATTATATTGTATTATAGACTTTCTAAACCTTCCGTAGACGTTTTATATAATAGATAATATCTATCTATCTTTATATTTCATAATTTCGGACCTTTAGTGAATATCAGATAATCGTCTCTTTCTGAGACTATAAAAATTACAGCAGTTATTATTTTCCATTCTAAAGAAAATTCCTTTGTTACAATTAAAGGAAACAATGCATCATGTACTACACGATTTCATTAGAATTATGTGACAATCCACATTAATACGTAGACAATTTAAAAATTAATATATAGTTAAAATGTAAGTAGAAATAAAAAATAATAATTAAATTTACGCAACAAGGAAGAACCACAGTATGTTTTTTTATAATTGAAGGAAAAAAATATTAAATAAACGAGTACAGAAAAAGCAAACTTTATTGAAATTTCTCCTAGTTTTTGGATCTGCCTATACGTTAAGTTTACTTAACATACATATTACTATTTTACATAAGCAACTAACAATGTACAGTATCGTTTGATATTTGAAAATAGTATATCAACAACTATAACCCCAGGACAGTAAGTTTATACAATATTGATTTGTTTCAGACAGCAGAATATTTACCGGTTTCGTTCATAATAGGTACAGACAGAATGGTACAACTGTTAGGAGGGAAATAAATAATAACCCGCCGAATGCGTATTAGACACTAAAACTTCAAAATTGTTTTATAATTCTTATAAATAAACCAACACAATACACCCATTAAAATAAAATACAATTCAATACAACCCTATTTCAATGTTTTTTTTTTATTGTTTTCTAGTAGGCCTACAGTGCTGAACCTTGTGTCCGGAGGACTACAAATTCGTGTATGCGTTTCTTAAATTCATATGTATATTGCCACCATTTACGTGCAATACATGTTTCATGGAAACAAACAATCTTTCATATTCTAGCCAAAGATTCATTTAAAATTAAAGGCATTCAGATTTCAGAGAAGACTCTAGAATTTATACGCGTGCATATATCTGTATCTGTGTGCGTGTGTGCGCGCGCGCGTCTCGTTTCTTCATTCAACAGATTTAAATGAAGTAACTGTTTCACAGTACCATACGTACGTAGGCCAATATAAACAGTGATGTTGGGTCCTCAGCTTATCACTACTTTCATTTTTATTGTACAAGGGTATTAAAGAGACAAATATCTGTAAAGGAAAAACGGTTGATAAGGGTAGTATGACAGTTTTAGAATTGTAAGGTGGCATCCCTATAATGAGTTCTGATCAGCTGTTTGATTAGAATTGTTTTGTTCATAACCTCAAATTCTCATTTATGATGACGAGTCCTCTTGAAGTAACGTTCAGTGGTCCGTTTCGAGCTTTCTAAAGATGACAAACCGGCTACAATTTACTCTCGTATGACTAAACAAAATGGAAAAAGCTTCACGTATGGCACATATTTTTATAAATGGATAGAACAGTTTAAAAATGGTTGAACTTTAATGACTGACTAGCACCGTTCTGGACGTCCAGTTCAGGTTTCAACTTTTGTAATTTTTTTTTTTAGAAGATCAGTGGACAATAAACTGTACATACTAGTTTGCCATGATTATCAATAAAGTAAAGGCGGCAGAGATGCAGCAATATTTTAGGTTTCTGCGCAAAGCCGTCATTCTCCTCCATGGTAACGCCCGCCCACACATAACTCAGTTAACACGTGAAACCATCAACAAATTGGCTTGGAGGGCTCTACCTCATTGTCCCTACAGTTCAGTCTCCATCTGATCTCCAGTTATTTGGTCCACTCAAGGAGGCGTTACGTGGTACGAATTTTACGACAAGACGACGTCAAAGAAAATGTCCTAAAATGACTTGGACATTAACACAAAGATTTCTTTGCAGCAAATAAACTGTCATACTGATTAAATAATCCGGGTTTTCCTCTTCAACTATTTGTTTCTTTAATTACTGAATGGCCCTTTTACTTTCACGTTTATGAAAATCATTCTTTCTCCTCGCCTGTCTATGTACACAGTGCCAAGTCGCTGTCCTTTAATGTAGTCTTGTTTTTTCGTTTCCTACATTTTTTGGCAGATCTATCATTCCATGAATATGAAACGTGCTTATAAGAACGTATATTGACTTCGAACATGTAGAACATGTTTTATGGCCAAAAGACAACTACTTAGTAAGTATTACAGACAGTATTGAGAGCAAAATCTGTAACGAAAGCAACAAATAACACAATTAGTAGTTTATATTAGTAAATAGTATGATGAAAGAAGAAACATTTTTAGAATATATAACTTTACAAATAAACGCTGTAATTTTTAACAAAAATGTATTATTTAAATTCAATATGGGAATCAAAGGCTTTGCAACGTACTGTTTTGTAAGTCTTTATTACATTATTTATGTTTTAGATTCTATGCAGCCTCCTACCAAGCGGCAATAACACAAAAGTAGGCCCATTATACTTTCAACCAAAATATTTCAACACGTAAATTCCAAATCTTTATACAGCGTTTGAATAGTCATTATAAATATAAAGCTTTTCGCTCCTTGTTTTATATGAAGCAAATTGTTATTAGTTAAACTTAAACTTGTTAATTAGTCAAAATTAGGTTATACGTTATTATTACGTAATAAGTTGTATTATAACTGTCTATAATTGTATACACGTTATTAAATAATTGCCTTCAAATATCTAGTTATACGCTACACAAAATTCCATATCTTATAGTTTAGCGTGTCACTTTAAACAAAGAAGACGTATTTATGGATGCTACTTTTTAATTCGGTTGACAGCACCGTCCTGGATATACGTCTGATTAGACCGTATTCTTCTTCACTGAGTCAACTTGTTATCAGTCGTGGATAGAAGCCGTATCATAAAGCGCAAAAGATAGGACACGAGCAGTAGAAATGTAATTTTGACACAGTATTTCTTAATTTGTATTTAACAGTTGTCATTAAATTACATCAGTAGAGAAAAAAATTATTAAAAAAATTAACGCAACACTCTTATGTTACGCATAAGAAGCAGTTACGCATAAACACTCTTATTCTTGATAGAAGCAGTGGGTACTGAAGGACGATTAAAAACTATGCATTGGTAATGTCAAAACAACTGAAAGTGCTAGACATGCAAAGTGCGTAAGCAGTCAAAGGAATCAGTAAAGATTTCGCAGAGGTCGAATGCGCAGCCGGGTACGTTACGACCACCGACACTGTAACTTAATTTGATAACAATATTGGTTGTCAAAACTTTGAGTTTGCTGGCAGAGCCATAAAACCACCGGGTCTGAGCTTAACTCAGAGGGGAACTCAAATGTGGGTCGATGTAAATTATTTAGTTATTAAAACACGACCGTACGTGGGCCCCTATCTAACCCTTACTGCGATAAGGCACGATTATCTATTTATTAGATGTTTTAACGAATCAATTATACGAATTTGTTTGCCAGTGCCAACGTCATTTGCCACAGCATTTTATTAAACGGTAAATTTCTATCTAGAGTTACTGTGAAATTATAATTATTTTTCATGTACATTAATTCATAATATGAATAATTAAGTTTTATTTACCTGCAAATTGCGGGAAAATACAGTTTTAACTGGACTTTACTGCCATTAAGGATGAGTTTAAATCGTGCTGAATGTGCATGTGTAATCAAAGAGAAATCTCATACATACACACGATACAGATTACTCAGCCAGATACAGGTGGTATATTTTCTTGCAGCTTAAACTGATTAAAATACAATTTTGTAACTCTTACCGGGAAGGAAGCATTTAGTTAATACTGAGATAACAATATTGGTAATAACTGATAATTACATTTACATTTTCGCACAATTATTATTATTATTATTATTATTATTATTATTATTATTATTATTATTATTATTATTATTATTATTATTATCATTATTATTATTTATTAATATTTAATTATATATTGATAATAAATAATAATACCTTATATTTTTTTAAACAAGAATGTATTTTTTACAATGTTTCGATAGTTTATTAATTTACTGTCATCATCGTAAGTATAATGTAGACTTCATATAAAGAAAAAGATCTTAATGTGTCAAAGCCAAATACCATTCATTCGCTCATCACGAAATCTCCAGAACTTTGAGGACTAGAAACTTCAAATTTTCGTAGACAAGTTAACCTTGGGCTTTAAGTGCTTGCTAAGAAACCGCTCCGCAGGGTTGCAAGGGTTGAAATAGGTTTGACATTAGTTTTTGAGATACGCTAATTTACCTACGTGAAAAACACCTAAGAAGCTGAAATCCATCACAGTTATCTTGGGTCTTAGGTGTTTGCTAAGAAACCGTTACAAAATATTCTCCCACCAAAGGGCTGAAATAGGGTTGAAATATGTTAATTTATCTATACAATAAAAATCAAATTCCATTCATTCACTCATCACAACAGGACGCTCCAGAACATCAGGAACAGCAACCGTCCCTTAAGTAATTATTATGTTTCTCATCTCAAGCTTATTTCAGAACATTATATTGACTCTTGAATAAAAAAAATCATTCAGATTGAATTTGTTTATCAAAAATTGTGCACATGAGGAAAGTGAAATTTGATGGTTGTGGCCAATCAATGATACACTGGTTTTCTCCCTGTAAATAATAATACTAAAGCGACTCCTAGCGGTTCAACTATAATTTTATTGTTTGAAAGTTTACGAATAAACCGACCCTTCCTATACGTTATCGTAGCCGTTATCAGCGGCTCTCGCTTCCACTCCCCACCAGTCGCAAAGTGACCTGCCGACCAGTCCTCAGCTCAGTCTTGCTCTAGTAGACTTGCCCAGTGCATGCAGTGAAGTCCTCAATTGCCAAATGCTACGCCGATCACTTTGTCCTTTCTTATCCTGTCGTCCAATAGCATTTGTGTAATACTGCTCGACATCAGGCATTTTATTTCTTTGGATATACATTTCGGTTGGAAATAATTTGGATGAAATAACCAGTATTGTTTCGTTTCAGTTTTGTTTGCTTTCTGTTCCAGGATTTTGGTTTACGCTACGTGAAACATTTCAAATATTTTTGTTTTCCTTTTAGTTTATTTAATTTTTTGAATATTATTTTATTTTACAAATCTTTCTTTATGATAAAAACCGTATCACCGTGGATGAGAAGGGTCTGATTTATGTTGACGGAGTAGCGGTCCCTCACCACGTGGTTAAGGTCTGTAGGGACGGCGCGTGGTTGTTCTCCCCGTGCTACCTGCTGCACGGCACTACCTCCCTGGCGGCTCTAATGGGGGCTGACATTGTATACCATGCCACCAACAACTGGCGGAGAATCAAGCCATTCACCATGTCGTTGTCCGAGATGTCCTACTTCACTAAACCTCTGTACCTCTCCGAAATGTCAAAGCATATCAATTATGGCACCACCTGTAAGCTAATGGCAGCGGGAGAGATGTTCCTTACGAGTTCAAGTGTACCAAAATGGCATCCTTCTGGCAAAGTTCGGAGAGGCAGTCAGAGGGATAAAGAAACTGGTGTTTTCGGGAGATTTTATAGAGTGATATTTAGATACTCTCATTCCATATCCACAAAAAACAACTCCCCCAAAACGTACGAGAACTTCCTACTACTCTCAATGAGTCTATCGAATGTAGATCATGTCCGTCCTCTTCAGTGCCCCAGTCAGAACCCGCTCTGCCCACTGAGCTAAGTTTTGACCATGGTTCTGATGAATCTTTATCTGCAGCTCCGACCCCAACTAAAGGAATGAGAGAAAAAAGTTCAGGAAAAGATTTACTGACTCCATTAGGAAAAAGCAAGTGAGGTAAGCTGCAGCAAAATATGCAAAAAGGAGCCTGATGTAAATAGGGCAGCAGTTGAAAAATACAGAAAAAACAACCCACAAGTTAATCAATTTGTAACTAATAAAACAAAAGGAGATTACAGATCAAACTATTGCCTTGGACAGTTCATAATTTATCAGGTTACAAGTATGACTCGAAAATTGACCATGGCACGAAATCGAATGAGGAGTGTTCTGGCATGTGCTGTAGTAACGTTAAAGTCCAGCTACCTGTACGCCAACAATATCCTCAGCATCCGTACAGAACCCTTACCCACCACCAGTCAGAGCCCGAGCACTTCCTCGCAGCCATCCGGTGTTTCCAAATGACATATTTTGGCGCCAAGGAGGTGAAGAAAGGCAATTTCATGCTAACATTTAAGGTACAAGGTCAGGTCTGTGGTAGGATAGGTAGCTTCATGCCGGCGCCTCAGCAGCAGCCTTCATTCCTTCAGATATATTACTTCCATATTCCTTAAGGAAATGGAAGTATGGTGATGGCAAAAAAAGTCGTGTTCGAGATTATTGCAGATTCTGATTGTACTACACTGAAAACATGAAAAAAAGTCGTCGTTTTCCTAAAAGTGTCTGTGTGTCTGTCTGTCTGTCTGTCTGTCTGTGTGTCTGTCCGTCTGTCTATGTGTAGATTTTTTTTTCTGGCAAAAGATAACTGCCGCAAATTCAAACAGAATCAAATAATTTTTTGCATACAGCCCTGATTTGTAGAGTACTCACGACCTATTGTTTTTGGTGAAGATCGGTTGAGGGAAAGGGGTAGTTTACCTGCAACGGTTTTTTTTTCAAGGGAAATTTTTTTTTTTGGCAAACGATAACAGCCGCAAATTCAAACAGAATCAAATAATGTTTCGCATACAGCACTGAATTGTAGAGTTCTCAAGACCTATTGTTTTTGGTGAAGATCGGTTAAGGGAAAGGGGTAGTTTACCTGTAACGTTTTATGTTTTAACAAGGGTATTTCCTATGGCAAACGATAACAGCCGCAAATTCAAACAGAATCAAAAGATTATTTGCATACAGCCCTAAATTGCAGAGTTCTCAAGACCTATTGTTTTTGGTGAAGATCGGTTAAGGGAAAGGGGTAGTTTACCGGCAGCGTTTTTTATC
Organism: Magicicada septendecula; assembly: GCA_034769895.1. Classification (NCBI taxonomy): domain Eukaryota; kingdom Metazoa; phylum Arthropoda; class Insecta; order Hemiptera; family Cicadidae; genus Magicicada; species Magicicada septendecula. The sequence continues at coordinate 483,830,843 of CM068367.1, read as the reverse complement.
AAGGGTATTTTCTATGGCAAACGATAACAGCCGCAAATTCAAACAGAATCAAATAATTTTTTGCATGCAGCCGTGATTTGTAGAGTACTCAAGACCTATTGTTTTTGGTGAAGATCGGGAAGGGGAAGGGGTAGTTTACCTGTAACGTTTTTTATCAAGCGTATTTTCTATGGCAAACGATAACTGCAGCAAATTCAAACAGAATCAAATAATTTTTTGCATACGTCACTGAATTGTAGAGGACTCAAGGCCTTTTGATTTTGGTGAAGATCGGTTAAGGGGAAGGGGTAGTTTACCAGCAACCTTTTACGTTTTAACAAGAGTAAAGTACTTGAAAATTCATTTAAACTTTTTCAAACAATGGTAATTGTTAAAAATAAAATAATTTTATTGCCAGGCAATAAAATTATAATTTTTTCATTTTAATGTAAATCTGTACATAGTATAAAGTAAAGTCGGTCCGTTTTCTCTCTGTGTTTGAAATCGCTAATCTCAGGAAGTACTGAACGAATTTTATTCAAGTTTTCGCCAATAGATACAGTGTCTATCGAGGAACATTTATGTGTATAATTAATACATATATGTTGTACATTAGCTTAGCTATCACGGTTTATGTCAAGTAAGTGGTATAGTTTACATCTTATATATAAAAATGAATGTTTCTTTGTTTGTCCCGTATGCGTTCCTATACCATTCATCCGATTGCGATGAAACTTCGGTGAGTTGTGCGCACGTCCGCGAAGGTTTCTTCCACATCTCCCCCTAAACCACTGTACCGATTTCAACCAAACTTGGCACAAATATTTTACGCAACGGGAGAACCAACATAGGATAGGTGTTTTTTCGATGGGGTCCTTTTGGGGGTTCTTTGGGGTCTTGCACATCGCCTCCTAAACCACTGGACCGATTTCAACCAAACTTGGCACAAATATCTTACGCAAAGGGAGAACCAACATAGGACAAGTGTTTTTTCGATACGATCCTTTGGGGGTCCTTTGGGGTCTTCCACGTCTCCACCTAAACCATTGGACCGATTTTAACCAAACTTGGCACAAATATTTTACGCAACGGGAGAACCAACATAGGACAGGTGTTTTTTTTCGATACGATCCTCTGGGGGGTCCTTTGCGGTCTTAAAAAACTATTAGATCTGGTTACTATGGCAACCCAATAGAATAGATTCTGTTCTAAATATATTATCGCATTAAATTGAAGACCACGCGAACGAAGTTGTGGGCAACAGCTATTTATTTTTAAGAAGCCTACTTTAATTAAACTTTATTAATTAAACTAACATTTTCATTACGTACAACGTGAAACTCCGTAGCGAAGCACGGGTATTCTGCTAGTCATGTATAAGAGAAAATATATCGTGCGTGGCAGGCAAGCATATCTCAGTTATGTACTGTTTACGTTTCCATTTTATTATTATCACTACCGCAATAAAAAGGCAGGGAAGACACACACACACACACAATTCGCGTTATTTCTGGCCTCATTCATGTTTATTTTCTTACATTTGCACGGTTTTTAAATGGAAAGTGCCGAACCCATACCAACATAACGCATGCAAGCCGAAAAAGTGTCCAGCGTGGATAGCGATTTGCTTCCTGTGGATCGCTGGGCAGTGTAACTGCACGTGTTTACAGAGGAACGATTCATAGACAGACTTTTCGTCTTTAGGGAATGAACCCTCTGCAAGATGCTGAGGGTCCATGAGTGACTTCGGAGTTTGTTCTGTGAAACGTACACTGTAGATTCGCAGATTTATTCTAAGCAACGCTCAATAGGAAATGTTGAAAATTTTTGTCCACGGTGAACCCTCATACACACTAAACCTGCTCTGATGTTTTAATTACGGACATCATAATATTAAAACTTTGGAAACTTGAGCACTACTTAATGGAGATCAATCATTAACTTATACAAGCCATTAATTTTATGCATATTTTATGCATATTTTACGTTTTAACAAGAGTAAAGTACTTGAAAATTCATTTAAACTTTTTCAAACCAATGGTAATTGTTAAAAATAAAATAATTTTGTTGCCACGGTATCACAAAATTGCTGGTAGGAAGCCTTTGGGAGAGACCGCTTTAATGCCCCCACCACTAAAGAGGTGGCAGTACTGATTGTGGGCCAGGCTTTTGAGACGATTGACATCATATACAGATTTCATAGCAGATACAGTAGGTTGGTACGGATCAGTGAGACGCATCGTGCCTAAGATACCCTCCAGTACCCTCTTCTGTTCTCATATATAAGGCTACTACATCATTATCCCTCAGCGCGACTCGAAGATTAAGGCGCCTTGCACTAAGAAAACTGTTCGCTGCAGACTTTTACAGCTACAGGGTAATGGAGCATGATGGGGAGTAGGGGAGTAGTGCTATTCCGCAACCTTCTCAATCAATTTCTGGTTGACATGTATGCAAAAATAGAGACTGAAAGGCACTCTCGTTGTTCTGTAACAACCAGGCAAAATTGAGAAGTGAGGATTATGTACACCTGAAAGACGCCGTGAGGAGAGCTGACGGTCAGTTGTCAGAACTGGGAAAGACGGTTGTGTTACCTTCAAGTTTCATTAAAGAACCCTGCTATATGCATGAACTAACTCGAAATGCCATGATCTACGTACGCAATTTTGGATTTATGGTTTTACTACATTTACATATAACCCGAAATGACAAGAAATCACGAAACTTTTAAAACAAGACCAAAAATCTCAGCACAGACATGATATGGCAGCGCGGGTTTTCTATTTAAATGTGAAACAGATGGAAAACTCCTTACAAAAGGATGTATTTTTGGCTCCACCAACTGCCACATGTACTGTGTGGAATAGCAAAAATGAGGTCTCCTCCACGTTTACATTCTTTTGTGGTTGGAAGACAAGATAAAACTAGATTCAATCGACAAAATAATCAATGCCGAACTCGACCTGGCCATCTATGAGATTGTTAAGACGACCACGATACACGGCCCGTGCGGATCTCTCAATAAGAGCGTGCCCTGCATGGTGAGTGGATCCTGCAGCTATAGATACCCTCGGCCTGTCATCAGCGAGACGCAGAATGGGGAGGACGGCTACCCTCAGTACCGCAGGCGGTCCCCTGCAGACGGCGGGTTGACTGTCAACATCACCCGGGGTAGAATTGGGCAATCGCTGGGTGGTGGCTTACAATCCTGTTCTGTCTCGCACTTTTTCGGCCCATATTAATGTTGAGTTTTATATCTTCGTTAAAGCAATAAAATACTGTTGAAAGTATGTCAACAAAGGGTCCGACCAAACAGCGTTCACTATTGAGAAAGAGCAGGACGAGGTGGCAAAGTATGAGACAGGGCGCTACATCAACAGCTCTGAGGCAGCCTGGCGCATTTTATGCTTCCCCATCCAGAAACGGACTCCTCCTGTCATGCACTTTACTGTCCGTCTTGAGAATAGCCAAAGAATGTATTTTAAAGAACAAAACATAATTGAAAATGTCAACAACCCTCCGAAAACTACATTCTTGGCTTTCTTCGATCTATGCAAAGTTGATACCTTCGCAAGAACTCTCCTCTACTCTGAAGTTCCGTCATACTTGGTATGGAAAAATAACAAGTTCTGCAGGAGAAAACAAGAGAAGTCTGTCCCAGGTAACACAGGGGTGAAGAAGACTCAAGTTCTGGGCAGAGTGTACACTGTCCCGGCAACGCTGAGTGCTACTACTTACGCCTCATTCACTGTGCCGGGAGTAGTCCAACCTACATTCCAGTCAACGTGTACATTCCACTCACTAAAGGCAGCTTCCCTCTCAGACTCCCCTCACAAGACCGAGAGCTGTTCGCCATTACGTTGATGTTTTGTGAGGTCGGGATCCTCTAATTCTAGAGGAAAAGCACAGAGACAGTCTCGCGGAAGATATGAGGAGACAAAGATAGAGAAAGTGAGGAAATGTCCAGCAGGTCGTGGACATTGTGTACAATAAATGCCTGCACCTCCCTGAAGATATTGTCTTCTACATATCTGTCCACCCTCTCCAACAGTTTGAGCTTCCATCGCCGTCAAGAGAACAAGGAGTCGTCACGGTTAACCGCAGATACCTGAGGGAGGTGTCTTACGATACCGTCCATCTATGTGAGGCCGTTGCTGAGAATGTTAAGAATGTTCAAAAGCTGAATCAAGCGTAGAGGAAGGTCTACGATGAGATCACAGCACTGTCTCAAACGCCGGCGGCTGTTTTTCCTAGACGCTCCTGGTGACACTGGCAAAAGTGAGGAGTGATAGGAAGATTTCTGTCGCCGTTGCTTCCTCAGGTATCGCTGCTACCTTGCTTGACGGATGCAAGACACAGAGTCTGCGCTGTGTAACATCTCTAAGTAGACTGACCTGGGCCTGGTACTTCCAGCAGCCAAATTGATTGTGTGGGATGAGTGGACTATGGTTCACAAGGGAGGTGTGGAGAATCTGAACGGGACGCTACAGGACATCAGGAGCTGCAACCGTCTGAAGGGCGGAACGGTGCTGCTGGCAGGTGACTTCGGAGAGACCTTGCCTGTGGTGCCGCGGGGGGCCGTGCTGACAAGGTCAAGGCCTGTCTCATATCATCCTTCTTATAGCCTACAGTTAATGTCTTGTCCTAAAGAGAGAATTTGAGAGTGCACGTCAAATGTGACTTGAAGGCAGAGTTGTTTTTTCATTAACATTAAAAATCGATGACTGCAAATTATTGTTGGAGGAGGATGTAAGAACAAATATCCCTGACAATCTCTGTGGTGTCGTACAACATGTAAACGCCTTTACTGAAAGGATTTTCCCGGACATAACTAAGAATGGAGGTAAAAGTGCATCTTGGCTGAAGGAGAGGGCCATTCTCACTCCTACAAATGACTCGACTGTGAACATCAACAAGGCTCTGTTGAAGAAAGTGACATGATGAGGTTCGAGTCAGTTGACTCCGTGGTGGAGCTTGAAGACACTATACATTACACTGTAGAGTTCTTGCATGCACTCAACCCACCAGGAGTAACGCCCCATGTTCTCTCCGCCCCATCAAGGTTGGCGTTCCCATAATGCTTTTGCACAACATTAATCCACCAAATTTGTGCAATGGCATCAGGCTGCAGGTGAGGACTCTTCACAAACACGTGATTGAAGCCACAGTATTTGCAGGCATCGTCCAGGCAGAAACTGTCTTTGTTCCGCGCATTCTTTTGATACCGTCATACTACCACTTTCAATTCAAACGACTGCAGTTCCCGGTGAAGATCTGCTACGTCATGACCATCAATAAAGCATAAGGGTAGAGAGTCAAAGTGAGAAGTGACTGCTTCTCCTACGACTAGTTGTAGTGGCCTGCTCTAGAGTCAGCTCCCCTGACAGGCTGGTCATTCTCCAGCCTGAGCGTAAAACTAAAAAGGTAGTGTACAAGGAAGTCCTCAGTACATAAACAAGACAAGAAAAGACAAAAAAAAAAAGGCTGAAGCCGAAAAGCCAAGAAGAGGGTGGTGTAAATCAGTAGCCTGGCGTATAAATCGAAGACATGTGCCAGGGGTGGAAGTGTCACTGCTGGGCTTCGGCCCAACACCAGTACTTAAACAGTTATTAAACTTACATGCAGCTTGTAATTTCTGTAAATTTGTTACATGACTTGACATCATCTTTATTTTGTTTTACTTCTTTCAATATATATTACTAACTCATTTACAGTATTTTTAAACATATTACTTGCCTGAGAACATTGTTTTTAAATTGAAAGAGCTGTTTAAAAAACTTAATAATTAAATATTTTTCAATTCTAAAATTTAGTAGCGAAGCACGGGTATTCAGCTAGTACACACACATACACAACATGTATGTATATGTATAGGCCTACGTATATGTATAATATATGTATTCAAATACTTATTGCTACAGTCCTTTTCTTGAAATGTAAGTTATTTAATATTTACAATTAGTTTTCAATCAAGATACTGTATATTGTTTTCCTTGCTTGGAACATATTTCGGGCATCAAATAGTTTGTCCATCCTCACCCAACTTGGTTTTTAGTCTTGTGGAATACTGGAGTGCAGGTCAGTTGTTGCTGTAGCTTCCTGTTCATTTTTGGTAGTTTACATAGGTTTAGATGGTAAAATCATCAGACTGATGTAAACAACTAAAAATATCTTTAACAATAAAAATATATATAATAACACGAAACCACCCAAGATAAATAGCCTAATTATATTACACAAATTAAAAAACCCAAACCACCATTTAAAAATTTCAAAAAAGTACCCACATACAAAATTGCAAAAGTCAGAGCTCACAAACTAAAAAATGCCCATCTGATAAATAATAATCACAACATAAAAATACATATGAATCAGTAGACAAACTAAAAGAAATAAATATAAATGAAAACACACTTTTCACATCATATGACTTAACAGATAGGTTCACCAACATCCCAGTAGAAGAAACAACAGACATAATCGTGAACAAACTTAAAAAAAAAAAACAAAATAAAAATACTCAATATTTAACTGAAATAAAAAACAGCCTCCGACTAATACCACACCAAAATTACTTTTAATTAAATAATAAAATTTATGAACAACATGAGGATTGGAAATGGGATCTCCATTATCAAATATAATAGCTGAAATATTTTTACGACACATTGATACCGTAAATACAAAAAATTGGAATATGGGTAAAATATGTAGATGATAGATTAAATGTTTCTAACAACAAAAACATAAATGCAGATGAAATATTAAAACAGCTCAACAGCATACACCCAAATATACAATTCAAAGAAGAAAAAGGAAACATAACAAAATCAACTATTTAGACATGACTATTACAAGAAACAGTAATTAACTACAATATACAGAAAACCAACCTCCACTAACATCACCATTACTAACTATTCCAGCCACCCACCACAACAAAAAATGGCAGCTTTCTACTCAGTCTTCGACACAATCTATAAAATACCCCTAAACATAAAGAAAATAAAATAAGAAAGAAGTATAATTTACTGAATTGCTGAAGAAAATGTATACAGTAAAAACACAATAACCAAAATAGAAAATAAAATAAAAACAAAACCTTTAAGAAATGACTAAAATGAACCACACATAAATAGTAATAACAATTTGTGACGATTTAAAAAAATTTTTAAATAGCACAAATGAAATTTTTGCTTTTATAACAAGTAAGAGTATTATCCACCCCTTACCTGTACCTAGATTCCTGCATCAACGTGCAAATTGTCCCGTACCAATACGCAAAGCACGGTGTTATTTAGCTAAAAATAATAATTCCGTTAATTAAATAAAAGACGTACTATATAAATAAGGAAATTCCAAATTCATAACCAAAAGGTAACATAAAGTATTACGATTTAATTAATGAATAATTAATACTACTTTAAAGAACGAACTATTTTCTCAGCGCGTAAAACGGCGCCAGCTCACAGACCCCTTGACGCTAAACAATGCCCAAATTCGCCGGAGAAACTTCGACATGTAAGGATGTCGCTACTGTGTTGTCAACATATGTTGTCAACAACCACCTACGGTGGTTGATATACCGTTAAAAATATTCAATCTAGTTTGTAGTGATTTCGATTTGACCCAATGTAGCGTGGAAATAATAATAATTAAATATATATATAATGTAGTGCGTGAAGAAATATGTAATAAAAAAAAAAAAAAAAAAAAAAAAAAAAAAAAAAAAAAAAAAAAAAAAAAACTGAGCCGACACATCTCTTAACAAACTGTAAGTGGTAAGATATGTTCCTTACCAGATTTTAGTGCAGCTAAAATAAGAACTGTAATTAAAATGTATTAAAATGTAAAATGTGAACAACCGACTCAAGAAGAAGGAAACAACAACAACCGTATGAACTTCTAGTACCAAAATCCAATCGTCTAGAACGAGACTACCTTTCGGAAACAATCAACCTAATGGAGAATCAAGAGGAACCGTGTATCACACCCTAGAAGACGACTGAAGATGACCATCACGGACCCCACAGCAAACTCATGATTCAGGTGATATCAAATCATAACATTTGTAAAAATTTGTTTCAACAAGAGAAGTAACAAAAGAACAGTAAAGAGCTTTTGACAATTTAAAGATTAATATATATATATATTTATTTGTAATCTCTGTAATGAAGTAGTAATAACATTACGATGTTTAGATGTAAGGTAATTCTAAAATTTACACCCTAAATTATTCTTCAAATAATTTGGTTAAAGTTGTGATAAATAAAACATAACAAAGTTGAGACCCGGATCCGGGGTACTTAAAACAATATCTAGCTGAATGCTTTTGAGATAAAAAGAATAAGAAGTAAAAATTTTCAAAATATTAAATGCAGAATTTATTAGAGTACTTCTTTAAGAGTAAAGTAAACTATGAGATATAAGTATAATAATAAATAGATGTTTTTGCTAACACCCAGCGAGTGAATAAATTTATGCAATCCTTGACTAATTCCTAAATAATAATGTGTTATAATTTGTTAGTGAGTAAGGTCTACTAAAAACGGCAGCTAGTTTAATTAACAGGTAACAAATTGAACTGGTTCCCGACTTTTGTAATGTCTTAACAAGGGAGATGTTACAAAATTGCGCCACTCTGCTTTTGTGTAAAAAATTGTGTACATTGTGATAATTTATTAACAGTAATTTGTAGAATATATAAATTTATTCACTCTGAAATCGGGAACAAATAAATGAGTAAAGTTTTAATTAAGAAATAATAATATCAGTATTGGGACATTGCCGTAATAAACAAGTCATCGCTGGTAAATATTCCATTTTAAACCTGTCGGTATTGACAGGCTGTTTCATGTTAAATGCGTGTCGAGAAATGTAAACTCTACTCTTTGTACGTATAGAGCATCCCATACAAAACTCCCCTCGCACACATAACTGACAGTTCAGAACAGGAAAGAATCGTGTTTAGGAGTGTCTGAATTACCCTACTTTGTTAAACCACCCTATGCAAACAATAAGACTCCCCAAAACAGCTGACCCTTTGTGCTATTGTTAAAGCAATGAACTCTTCGTATGTGAAATTTCTCTCCACTATAAAATGATATTAGCGTTTCGTTTTGACTGATTATATCTGACAGTACAGAAAATTGAATTGTTGTGAGATAACTTTAGTTTGATTAATTAGTATAAGATTCTATGTGTAATAAGAGATATATGTGTGTGTTTAAATGAATTCAAATTTCATAAGTGTTTGATATAAAATAAATAATAAGTACTTTAAATAAAAAGGTTTAATAATAGCTTAAATAAAAATGATGTGTAATAAAAGTGTAAAGTGTAGTAGTAAAATAAAAGTGTAAAGTGTAGTAGTAAAATAAGTAAAGAGAAAATAATAATAAAAAAAGTATAGTTGAATCGTGTAAACGCCCGGTCGTGGCCTGTTCAAAAATAATTCCCCCAGCTTGCCAGTAAGAGACAAACTCGTTCGTGCAGGAAATATTGTAGTAAGCCATCACCTATTGTTATAAATGGCAGCATCGCTAAACAATAAACACCACCCCAGTGTATAATACAATGCGTCTAGTGTAAAGTTTGACCCCTCTGGCATTGTAAAAGCTGATTGTTTAAAAGTAAATAAATGTACCCCTTCGTGAAATTCCGCTTGTCTCAGTAGAATAAGACATTAGTATTAAGAAAGGATCTAAGGTTGAGTATGGGATCAACTTTAGATTACCTTAGTAGAATTAAGAGATATAGGGATAAATACGTAACAAAGTCACAATGGCGCCGCACTAAAGAAAGTTCTTTACAAGGGTTAAAGAAAGTGCAGAAAGCTAACCAATATAGTTATAGTATGCAAACGTAATCAGTCGGGCCATGATGTTGTGAAGTTACGGAAACTAAGAGTAATAAATAGATAAATACAGAATATTTATTTATATGTAAATAATATTAAGGTAGTAGATAAGAAACGAGAGAAAGGGAATTTCACGAAAGACAAAAATATCACTGTAGATTTGCATTTTATTACCCCACCACCCCGTCTTCATCGTTAGGTGCAGGAGGATGTGACGATTTAAAAAAATTTTTAAATAGCACAAATGAAATTTTTGCTTTTATAACAAGTAAGAGTATTATCCACCCCTTACCTGTACCTAGATTCCTGCATCAACGTGCAAATTGTCCCGTACCAACACGCAAAGCACGGTGTTATTTAGCTAAAAATAATAATTCCGTTAATTAAATAAAAGACGTACTATATAAATAAGGAAATTCCAAATTCATAACCAAAAGGTAACATAAAGTATTACGATTTAATTAATGAATAATTAATACTACTTTAAAGAACGAACTATTTTCTCAGCGCGTAAAACGGCGCCAGCTCACAGACCCCTTGACGCTAAACAATGCCCACATTCGCCGGAGAAACTTCGACATGTAAGGATGTCGCTACTGTGTTGTAATATATACGTAGGTGTATACCGTTAAAAATATTCAATCTAGTTTGTAGTGATTTCGATTTGACCCAATGTAGCGTGGAAATAATAATAATTAAATATATATATAATGTAGTGCGTGAAAAAAAAAAAAAAAAAAAAAAAAAAAACTTAGCCGACACATCTCTTAACAAACTGTAAGTGGTAAGATATGTTCCTTACATGTTCATTACATGAACTGTAATTAAAATGTATTAAAATGTAAAATGTGAACAACCGACTCAAGAAGAAGGAAACAACAACAACCGTATGAACTTCTAGTACCAAAATCCAATCGTCTAGAACGAGACTACCTTTCGGAAACAATCAACCTAATGGAGAATCAAGAGGAACCGTGTATCACACCCTAGAAGACGACTGATGAGGGGCAGACGTAGGGATAAATTTAAATTCAATGTTATTGTCAACAGCAAAAGCTGTTATCTGAGCTGACAGATCAGGATTGGAAAGAACATTTCTGAGCTCCCGTTTAAGTTCGGAGCGCGACCCCACAAAATTCCTACCACAATCCGAATACAGTGTTTTCGGAGCCCCACGACGACTAATAAACCGCCTCAACACATCAATAAACTGGGGCGTTGAAAGATCCATAGCCACTTCAAAGTGAACTGCTTTAGTGGCTAGGCAGATGAAAATGCATAGATAGGCTTTGACGATAGGTGCCTTCCGAACAGCGTAAGCCCGTACCAAAAAGGGGCCAGCATAATCCATGCCGGAAGAATAAAATGGAGGTGCCGGATTAACCCTAGGGATTGGCAAATCCCCCATTAACGGGTTGGTGGGGCGAGGACGCGCCCTGAAACAAGGAAGACATTTCCAAATTATAGTTCTTATTGCCTGACGTGCGGACAAAATCCAATAATTTTGGGCAAGCTGAAATTGAACTAGCAAGGGCCCAGCATGACCTAACCACACATGGGTGTGATGAATTAGCGACCCTACTAGGTGGTGATGCTTGGGCAGTAAAACCGGAAAACGATTTCTAGTAACCGCAGAGTTGGTCAAGCGACCGCGTACTCGAATGAGGCCAAAATCATCTATAAACGGAACCAGGCGCTGAATGCGGACCGGGAGCCGCTTACCTAAACGAAGAGCCGCGAGGTCCTGTCCAAACACACTGCGCTGAATTTAGCGTAAAATATACTTAACAGCCAACTTCTTCCAATCCATGGCTGTGGAAGCTTCAATCCGCGAAGGCATAGCCCACCTTAAGATGACTGAGGTAACCCCCACCACTAAGGGCCACGAGGACAAGTGCTCAAACAATTCCACCCGGGGCTCCTGAGTGAGAAACGAAGAGACCTTGGTCTCCAAGGCAACATCTTGCACGTCGTGATTCGGGCGATAATTAATAGGGGGCCAGTGCAGAGCATCAAGCTTTAACCAATCTGGCCCTGACCACCACAATGTCGACGACCGGAGGCTGGAGAGTGACGTGCCTCTAGAGGCTAAATCAGCGGGGTTAGAAACACCATGCACATGACGCCAAGATTTAGTATCGGTCCACTCAGTAATGGCAGCCAACCTATCCAAGCCAATTCAGCCACCCAATTCAGCCAATCCAAGACAATCGTCGAGTCCGTCCATAAGAAAACTTGACTCAATTGAATACATGACGAGAATAAGCCAACATAATGACGAACAAGTTTGGCTAAAAGATAAGCTCCCAACAACTCCAAACGTGGGATTGATAAAGTTTTAAGAGGTGCCACTTTAGTTTTAGACGACACCAACGAAACCACCGGAGGACCAGAGTCAGTATAAATGGACAGATAGAGGACGGCCGCGTAACCCAACTGGGAAGCATCTCAGAAACCATGCAATATAACCCTTTCAATATGCCCACCTTTAGGGAGGAATGGCCGGGAAATAGTAATTACCGGAAGATGATTCAAAGAGGACAGGAATTGACTCCAATAATCATTTAAGTCATCACTTAGAGGAGCATCCCAGACCAAGCCCTCAGCCCAGAGTTTCTGGAAAAAAGCCTTGGCCCTGAAAATCACTGGCGAAAGCCAACCACATGGGTCAAATAATTGTACCATCTGGGATAACACGACACGTTTGGTAAATTGAACATGAGCATTGCTGCAACAGGCCAAAGGAGGAAATGAGAAGCAATCGGTTGAATGGTCCCAACTTAAACCCAGAATATCCTTATCCTTAGCAACGACGGAATCACTCGGAGCGGCTGATTCAGGTAGGCAGTCGGGTTGATTAGTACACCATTTTTTCAAATTGAACCCTCCTGAAGACAACAACAGAATTAATTCCCGTTGTAATTTGCAAAGCTCTGATTTTGAATCAGCGCCAGCAGCAATATCATCAACAAAAATATTACGGATAAGTACCGCCGCTCCCGCAGGAAAATTATTTGCCTCATCCTGAGCCAGCCGCTGCAAGGTTCGCAACGCCTGAAAAGGGGCGCAAGCCAGCCCGTAAGTAACGGTACGCAAAGCGAAAACCCTTAGTGGGGCGGTAACCTCCTCACGCCATAAAATACACAGGTACGCCGAGTCATCAGGATCCATAGCAATTTGGCGATCCATGGCAACATGGCTAAACCGCCGAAACAAAGTCAAAACGTCGGACAGTAAGGTCTGCAACTTAGGGCCGACACATAACACGTCATTTAAGGAAATCCCAGAGGACGTCTTCATGCTGGCGTCAAACACCACCCTTATTTTTGAAGTATCACCTCTAACTTTAAAGATACCATGATGAGGGATGAAATATTTTGGAAAATTGGGGTCAGACACCAATGACATATGCCCCTGAGCGACATAACCCGTTATAAATTGTACATACTGGCTCTTAAACTGACTGTTCGCCGCAAATTTCCTTTCTAACGCAAAAAACCGAGACATGGCTCCCTTAAGAGAATTTCCCAAAATGTGAGAAGAGTTTTTGAAGAACGGCAAGCGCACCTGGTAACGACCCGACGGCAACCGACTTGTTGACTCCATGTAAAACCTTTCAGCAAAGTGATCCTCTTCAGATAATTGGTGGGGTACAGCTGGAGGCTCTTCGACCTCCCAAAAACGATGAACTTGCTCAAGTAGGTTTGTTGTATCCGTAGATAACGTTGTGACGGAAGGATAAAAGTGGTGGAAATGACAGTGAAGCTGATGTGCAGATACTAAATCCAAAGGAAGGCCAGTGAGACCGCTAGCACAAGTCAATGCACAATTAAGTGAAATTGGGGCTCTACCCATAATCACAAACCCAAAACGTGTCCTAACTGCAACAGGCAAACCTGCACCCAAAGGAATAGTCTCTCCCATAAGAATAGCCGCTACAATATCGGCTCAAACAACGCATCAATTGGGGCTGCTACATCGAAGGTAGGGTCAGCTAACAAAAGGTCTTTTGTAGCCTGCTTAACTTCAGGCAACACCTGGAACCTAGGTGAGTCCGACGAGATCTTAGAAAGAATTATAAAAGCATGGTTAGATGCCACAACCTCGCGTTTTAAAGTTTCCAAGGACAGATGGCACACCTTTTTTGCTTTGGTGGCAATATCACCTACCCCATTGACACTTACTGAAGAGTCAAAACAAGCACACTTTAAGCGAGATGCACATGCTTCAGTTATGAAAGAAGCATGGGATGCGCTATCCAGGATGGCCCTGACTACAATATAACCACCATTCGGAGACGACAAGACTGCTAGACAGGTGGCTAACAGAACCCCTGCAGGATGGGGCAGAGGCACGGTCAGAGTAGTGCTAGACAGATCAACTTGGTCAACAAGCGATGACCCCGAAGCCTTGAGTTCAGCTGTGTCAGAAATCTGTGAACGAGACGGAGACGGACGGGCATTTTTGAAATGAAGTAAAGTGTGGTGGTTCTTAGAGCCACACGTTTTGCACCTATTTTTGCACCAGTCCGAATGTTTATGTTGGAGGCACGAAAGACAACATTTTTTATTTTTAAGACTTTGAAATCGAGCCCTAGGGCCCTTACTCAGCCACGCCGGACACTTGAGAAGCACATGGGTCCGGGAATCGCAATGAAGGCAACGTGAACTAGATGCATCCCGTTGCGTAACCTCCGCAGATAACGTAGACACAGCAAGAGGAGTAGCCTTAGAAAAAGAAACCTTCTGGGTTTTCTGGTGGCTAGTGCTAGGAAGAGCAGGTAAAGCCGATTCCAAAGATGCCTGTTCTTTCTGTTCCGCCATAGCGGTTAAAAATGTCATAATTTCTGTTAGGGCAGGGAGATTCTCTTTGTCCGTAACAGCGTTCACGCAATGATAGATCCAGCCTAGACAATACAAAAGACGCATATATTGCTTGATATATATCAGCAATGTTTAGAGCTGACAACGCTGAAAAGTTACCATTGAAGCTGTCCACCAATTTTCTAATAGACGCAGCTGATCGCATAGAAGCGGCTGGTAACTGAAGCAGATTGGTACAATAAACCCGAGCGGCCAAACGAGGATTGTGATAACGACTTTTAAGAGTTGACAGTGTAAGTGAATAACTATCATCAACTATGGGAAGCGCGGCAACCTTCTCATAAGCCTCACCCTTAAGATGAGTCAGTAAATATAACAATTTTTGCTTTGGGGTGAAGGCAGGACTTTCGTCCACTAATGTGGTGAACTTTGACCAAAACTCGGACCAACATTTGGCCTGGCCATCAAAACAAGGTAACGAAAGCTTCGGCAACTCATGAACGAGAACACCTGAGTGCCCGCCACTTGCCGATGAGAACCGACCGGAACCAACCGGTATCTCTGGTTTTGTTAGTTTTGAAGCTAAAATGCTACCCCGGACATAAATATCCTCAATTTGCGCTACCACTGAAAAAATGTGGTCCTCGTCCAAGCCCTCTGGCAATGACTCTGCCGATAGGTAAGGATCCACCTTACCGAGAAGATCTTGATATTTTTCGGACAAACTGGAGGCCAAGATACCGGCTTCATGTTGATCCACGACCCTTAATTGCGGCAACCCTTCCAACCTATTTATTAAATGCTGCAACGCAAGTATTCCCACCGAAGTGGTCCGGTCAAAAGCTGCCAGCGACAATTTAGCAGGCATACTGAATTAAAAAATATCACACAACCGACAACCACCCTTAACAAGAGAATTAGAAATTGAACAATAATCACGACCCGACTTAGCCTAACAGTGATCGAGATAACTAGGCGTCTGACACAACTACTTTGCATACACAATACCGAGCAAGATAAATAGAAAAGTAAATTAGTGCAAGGCAAAATACAACTTACACAATCCAACAGGCAAATAATACCAAACACAATAAATTAAACACGCAACAAATTGATTTACACAGTGCAAAAGCACGACAACAAAAACACAAGTTGCACAAGATTACAGCACATACGGTGCAAAATAATGGTACACAGAAGTGCACCCAAAAAAACATGTATAATACCAAATAGAATAAATACACACAAAACACAGCAAAGTACAATGTACAACAATTCACCAGTTACCGAACCAAACGCAATAACTGGGACACATTAAATGCCAAAATTGATGGTAAACGCGGCGTGTATGGACAGGATATCGCATATGCAAAATATAAACCGCACCTAAAGGTAATGGTCAATGCCGAAAAAATTAAATACAAAGGCAGGCTATACTGAAATCCGGATAACCTAAAACCGTTCCCTTTACGCCTGACAGTCGCAAACACGTAGCGCACAATTTCACGTGGAACGCAAACCGTAACAGGACGGAAACAAACTTCACCAGACTTGACCCAGTAATTAAAAGACTACCCAAAAAACAAGGTGCAAAATTTTGACATAATATTTGCCCACCTGGCCATGCACACACGACAAAACTGCTGACCACGACCAACAGCATTAAACGCAAACTCGTAGTTCACATGCGTACGTATTATACCAACGTGCTTCCGTGCGAGAGCATGCAAATGACGAACATTCATGAAATTTGAAAAATTAACGGCATGCAAAACAACCACGAGCAGGCACAAAAAACGAAACGGCACGGCACGTTGGTAATTAAAATAAAAATCACGCAGCCAAAACTGACTTATAACCCATTTACTGAGTCTCGAACCACCAGCAGCAACATGCACAAAATTACGAAACACGTGTTCCCAGTCGTGACGGCAAGCAATTTAACTGAAAAAGCTAGCAACCTCATGAGTCCTCTGGTAGTAAATAGATGTACGATAATATTTTAAAAGATTGAAAGTAAGACGGCTTTCTCACTTGATAATTTGATAGCCTCTGGTGAGCTCTATAGCAGCAGCATGCAGAATTGCTAACAAGACATAAATAATATGAAAATGACTTACCGTAATCTCACGACTGGGTTGATCCTGACACTCAGGCAGGATAGACTGGTTGGGAAAAGGATAGGTTACATGTACGGAGTTCTACCTGCCGAGGAGTCCCGACCCGTGGATGTTGATACTAAGATGGCTGGCGTGCGACAAAGGCTACAAGTCCATTGCATGTATGAGCCCTACAAAAGCTATAGTGCCAACTTCGGAAAATCGAAATAATGGCCGGTTCGATCCGAAATATCGAACAGTAACTAATTAAAGCTGGTAAGTAGTGACTTCATTGGTGTCTGTATTTTGTTGCCAGTGTACCATACGACGATCCGTGAGACGTCGTAACAGTGGTCTCAGGAGTGGAAAAGAATCGTTTACAGTGAACACTTTGTACAAGAGTACTGTAATTTGTAATTAATCTGAAAACATGGATACAAGTCAGATGATAGAAGCTTTCTAAGCGCTGCTACGGCAAACTCAGGAACAACAAAAAACAGAACGACTACAAGAGGCAGAATGACAGAGGAACGACGACAAGAGGTAGAAGTGACAGAGGAACGACGACGACAGGATGCAAGAGAGGCTGATAAGCAACAGGGTTAGAAACGACAACAAGAGGCAGGAGGAAGCAGAGGTACGACACAAAGTATTAATGATGAAACCCGAAGAACGACAAAAAGAAGAACGTAAGCAGGAATCAGAGGAACGTAAGCGTGAAACAGGTGAGATCAAGGCGTTGATACAGAAGCAAAAGCATACACAAGAACATACTGGGTCTATTACGAGCTTAATAAACAAGTTAATATAATATCGAAGATACAAGAATCAGTGACATTAAAAATAACTGAAGTAGTAAAATCTGTCTCGAGTGTGGATGAAGTCTCCAAAAATATCTGTAGTAGAAGAATCCATGTCAAATAAAATACCTGCAGTAGAAGACTCGACTGCAAACATAAAGAGAATAAATTAAAATTGAAGTCGAACAGTTCATAACAATACAACCATGATTTCAAAAATGAATTGCTGAACAGCCTATGGTAAAAACAGAAAAAGACACAGAAAATGGGGCAGTTCATGTCAAGGCCTCAACATTTGACGGAAACACACAATGGATGACGTATCTGTGCAATTTGAAGCCGCTGCTTGCGAAAATAATTGGACGTAGAAAGACAAGGCTGTTTCACTTGTTCTCGCTCTAAAAGGACCTGTGCAGAAAGTGGCACCTGATAGCCAGAACACCTATGCCGAATTGATAAAAGCTTTAGAATTACGGTATGGTGATAAACATTTGCGAGATTGTGTACTGTACACAGTTGAGAGCAAGGCGACAGCATTCCGGGGAGAGTCTTCAAGAGACTGATTAGACTGCCCTATCCTGAAACATCAGAAGATTTGCGAATGAGGTTTTGCGATGCAGACGTTTACTGATGGTGTTAGAGATAGTGAACAACAAAAATTATGTTTTTGAAGTCTTCTTCCTATTATGGACCGCGTCAAAAATGTCTTGAACGACAACGTGTCACTAATATTACAATGTGAATCATCTAAGTGACTGAGGATACTACAGATAGCTTAAACCTGGTCACTCAGACCTGGGGATACTCTTTGTAATATGAAAGAAACGTTGTCATACAAGGCATTTTTGACGCAGTCCATGTGGAAAGAAGACTTCAAAAACATAATGGACACCGGCCGCGGAAGCCTACGTGAGAATTTAACTACAATAAGTATAACGCATGCCAAGACACCAGAATAGTGTGAGAGTCCTGGAACATGATTTACAGTTTGAGGCCGCCAAGTCAGCGTTTGCCTGGGCGAATCACAAAGTGCGTGTACTAAAAAATTGCGAACGCATAAACGATGATGAGAAAGAACATGGAACAGAGACACAAAGATCGCCACCACAGAATAAAGTAAGAAAGGATAGAAGACCAAAGTGTTATCGATGTAGAAAACCTAGACATCTACAACGAGATTATCGGGTTAGAATTCAGCAGCAGGGAAGCGAGCAGAGGCCTAATCGGTACAACGGGGCGTGTGCTGACTAACTGGAGGAACGAAGCCCTTAGACAATGCGCAATTTCTACACTTCGGAAAAATAATGGGAGCTTGGTAGTTACCGGATTCATTCAAGAAAGGGCAACCTTGATTACAGTCGACACAAGTGCCACAGTGTCCATTGTGTTCCCTGTTGTGATAAAATTCTCAAGCCAATCTTGTGGTTTTGCAGCTTGCGAACAGCTACAGAACGTAAATTATTCCTCAGGCTTTCACGGCCGGTGTCAGATGAATTGTTCATGATATCCTGGGCTGTTTATAACAAAACCAAACGTTTCGGCAGCTCCACTGGCTGCCATCATCAGTGTAAATATGTAATTCTTAAATTTCAGAAACCTGGGAATAACACCAGTATCCCGGCATCTTGACAGAAAAGCCAGTGAACAGATCAGGTGTACCTTCTTTTTTCTCAGCCCCTCGAAACGTCTGATATTTTTTAAAACTTCCTCCCCGTAGAGGCGTCGTAAATTATTCCTCAGGCTTTCGGCGGCCGAGAAGAACAGCCAGGCCGGAAGTGGATTCACGGGAGACCGTCGGTTTCGCGGCGTTCCCCTACATCCATGGGGTGACGGACCGCATTGGTAGGCTGCTCAGTCGGCACGGTGTGAGGCCAATATTCAAGCCGACAAGGAAGATCCACCAGTTCTTGAGGCCGACGAAGGACGTCCGAGACCCGCTGTCATCGTGCGGTGTGTACGGGGTTCGCTGCTCATGCGGCCAGGTGTACATTGGTACCACGAAGCGCAGCGTCCGCACACGCGTGGGTGAACATAGCCGTTACTGTAGATTGGGACAGCCGGAGAAGTCTGCCGTAGCCGAGCACGCGCTCGCCAATGCCGACCATCGGATCTGTTTCGATGAGACGAAACTCTTGTCGGCGGTGAGTGATTACTTCCCTCGTCTTCATATGGAGTCCGTCTTGATTCAGAAGCATGCTGCGATCGCTATGAATCGGCGGATGCCAACGATGCGTGTAGGGCACAGCTCAGTGCGTGCCCCAGTGACGGCAGCGTCCGGGCGAGCCCGATGACTGCCTGTTGCTTGGCGAGTGCTTGGTGCGAGACTTGTCGCTGCGAGGATGGGTACCCCCTTTTTTATTTTGGCGGAGGTGAAGGAGACGGGCTGTGATTGGCTGAACCGCTGACGCGATCCACCAATGGCCTGAGAGGGAAGTCTACGCGAACGCTTAGCACGGATTGGCGGGATTTGTTCGCCCACAACGGGTCGATACACTTCCGCCAGCCCGGTAAGAGTCCGGTAGACTGCCTTATGGCGATACCGAGGCAGGCGAGAGACGGGAGGGGCGAAGTTGCCGACTGAAGGTGGCGCTAGGCACACCTAAAGCCGGCACAACGCCCGAACCATCTGTCGGCCTGCAACGGACCGGATTTGACTGGAAGGAAGGTGGTGAAAATACGATTGGTCGGCGCGTGGACAGATGGTGAGAGGGCAATTTTAGTTAATTTTAAAATTACGGCGGGTCGTCGAGCAGAGCTCGAGGGCGGCGGCGTTTGACTGGTGGAGGTCCATCATCGTTATCGAGGTGTTGGAGGTGAGGAAAATCAGAGATGGATGCTCGATGGAAGAGATTGAACGTGAGAGTTCGTGCAAATCCATCGAGCGACGGAATCTTCAGCCCTCGCCTGATAGCAGAATTTTTTACATACCAGGGAGAGCCGGAGATAAGGCGAAGGGTAAGGGCTTGGAAGGCTTCCATGCGTTTAACGACGTCGGGGGCGAGTTGGGTCCAAAATGCAGGCGCTGCGTACATAAGGACGGCTCGTATAAAGAGCAGATAGATCGAGAGCTTCGTGCGCACTGGCAGTGGCCCTCGAGGCGATAAGAATGGGTATAGTTTGGCTTTGACGCCTCTGGCGCGCTGGAGCACAGTGGACACGTGAGCTCTGAAGCTTAGGCGTCGATCAAGAGTGACGCCCAAGTACTTCACAGTACGTTGCCAAGCGATTGGGCTCCCTTCAAGGGAGAGGGTCTGGCATCGGGAAGTGAGCTGACGGGAGAAGGCAATCGCCTCGGATTTCTCCGTATTGATCGCCACCCGCCATTTCCTTAGCCAGGCCGGAAGTAATGCGAGCTGGCGCTGCACCACGTCAGTCGCAAAACGAAGGTTTGCAGAGCTGGTGTGGTACATCGCATCGTCCGCATAGAGAGAGAGCGTGACTCCAGGCAAAACTGGCAGGTCGTTCGTGTACACAAGGTACAGAACGGGGCCGAGGACAGATCCTTGAGGGACGCCAGCGGCGACGGGGCGGACAGAAGAGTACGTCCCGTCGACGCAGATCCTAAATTTGCGGTCGCAGAGATACGACCGCATCAGATGTACAAATGAGGCAGGGAGAGGGGAGGTGGCTAGTTTATAGAGAAGGCCTTCGTGCCAGACTTTGTCGAAGGCCTTACTCACGTCCAGAAGGACGGCGACAGTTTGATGGTTCCTGTTGATGGCGTCAGTGAGTTGCGTGACAACTCGGACAAGTTGAAGAGTGGTCGAATGCTGCCTGCGGAAGCCGAACTGTTCCTGCCGAATGAAATTATCCAGCAGGGGAGTAATCCGGCGATGCAGGAGGCGCTCGAACACCTTCGATAAGACTGGCAAAAGAGAGATTGGTCGATGATTCTCAGGGAGTGTACGCAGCTTGCGAGCCTTCGGCAACATGATGACTTTGGCTCGTTTCCAAGGGCTGGGATAGTAATGGAGCCGGAGACAACCATTGAACAGCACGTGGATGAGTGAAACGAGACTTGCTGGGGCGTTGAGTAGGGCCGCTGCACCAATACGGTCCTCGCCGGGCGCCTTCTTGGGGCGCAGTCGACTAATGGCCGTTTCCACTTCAGCCTCGTCGAACGGGTCGATTGGGTCTGCGGGAGGGCGGGAAAAATATCCAGATAGGAAGTCTGCGACCGCTGCCGAGTGGCCGGGGTCACAGACGCCTCTGTGAACGGTAAATTGTTCCTCCATGGTATCGGCAAAGACTTCTGCTTTGTCGGCCGCGGAGTACACAATCCCGTTCGGTGATCGTAGGGGGTAGCGGGTCCTTTTCTCGCCAGTGAGTCGGCGCGCAGCCCGGAAAACGGACTGTGGCGTGACTTCCAGAGACTCAAGATATGAGTCCCATCGATGAGCAGTGGCATCAAGCAGAAGCTGCTTGACAAGGTCAGATTGGGCGTTTAGCCTGCGTTTTACGGCAGGGTCCCGGGTTTGTTGCCATCTCCGGCGGAGCTGGCGCCGGTTGCGGATGGCCAGAATCACCTCTTCAGGTAACTGCGACCGTCTGTTGGGCGCAGGGACTTCATAGGTGTGTTTGTCCATAGCGGACGTGACGACTTCTTGAAGATAGTCGGCCAAGCGGTCTACATCCTCCGGGCTGGAGATGTCGACCTGGGGGTCAGATGGTACTGTTCGACCCAGTTCATCGTGGAACGATCGCCAGTTGACTCTCGTTAAACGATGGGGAGGCTGGAGAGGTGTGTCCAGCGTGGGCCGAACAGTGAGTAATACCGGGTCGTGATCAGACGAGAGGTCTGACACGGCTTCTATTGCTATAGGGTAGGCCAAGTCTTTGACAACAGCAATGTCAAGGACGTCTGGAGGTCCCCGTTGATTGGGGATATAGGTCGGTGATCTAGGACCAAGAGCGTTCACATGAGGATGACGTTGAACGTATTGGTACAGAGAGCGGCCATATGGGTTAGAGACACGGCTGTTCCACAGGGGATGCTTACTATTAAAGTCTCCGGCTGCGATGGTCGGTAAGGGGTCTTCTAAGAGAGCGTCCCATTCATCCTCGTCGGGCGGTGGTCCACCTCGAGGGGGGAGGTAGACTGAAACCAGTCGGACCTCCCGATCCCCGATGCAGAGAGCAACCGCCGTCGCCTCCAAGCGACGAGTCGCCGGAGGCGGCAGGGGGCGGTGGGCGATGCGCCTGTGAACCAGAATGGCTGTACCGCCAGATGCGGCACGCCGGTTCTGGCCAGGCCGGTCTGTGCGATACGTCGTGTACGCTGGAAGCTGGAACGAGTGTGCAGGAGTCAGGTGTGTTTCACTAAGGAGGATGACGTCTATGTCATACTCGGTAACGAAGGCGGCCAATTCGGCACGGCGAGATAGAACGCCACATGCGTTCCAAGCCACCAGCCGAAAGGGCCTAGCCATCGAGAGGGATAAGTGAGGTCACGGAGGTGAGAATTATAACGATTAAGGACTGGACATCCTTGGCAGCAAGAATTTGCGGGATCAAGGCGTTGATCCAAGCATGCACGCGGGCGGCGAAAGTCACGTCCGAGGACGCGGCAGACGCCGGTGCCGCCTGAGGCTTGGGCGCCGGGTGCAGGAACATGATGCCATTCTGGGCGGGGGCCTTTTGTTTCGGCTGCCTAGGATTTCGGACATCTGGAGTAGATGCTGGCTGTGGTGCAGCGGGCGTGTGCTGCGAGGAAGCGGGGGGCGACGGTTTCGTCTTTTTCTTAGACGGCGCAGCAGGTGTTGGCTGCTGGGCCGCGGGCTGTGCGGCAGGCTGACAAGCAGCTGCAGCCGCATAGCTGGGCGCCCCGGTAGACGCCGGACGAGCTGGGGCAGGCGCAAGGGCCGGTGCCGCAGCGGGGATAGGTGCCGCCGAGGCGGCAGGCCTTGATGTTTGGGGCCTAGCGGGAGGCGCAGTAGCGCGCTGCTGCGAGGACTTTGACAGCTTCTTCAAAGCCGCAGCATAGAATTTGCAGGACTTTGATGATGCCGGGTGCGGTTCCCCGCAGTTGGCGCAAGTGGCGGCAGCACGAGCGAGAGGACAAGTGTCCTTTCGATGGCTATCGCCACAGCGCAAACAGCGGGTGGGATGGTGGCAAAATGCCGATGAATGGCCGTACCTCTGGCAGTTGTAACACTGCTTCGGTCCGGCCTGGGCTTCGAAAGCTTCCACCCTAACTTTCAAATAAAACATAAAATTGATACCATAAATGGCCTGGTAGTCACCCACCTTACGTATTTTAACCAGGAACGCATTGCGCGCTAGTTTCTTGCCGGGGGAGAAGAGAGGCGTGACACTATGTACTCGAAAGCCTAAACTGGTGAGTTCATCAGAGATGATCTCAGGCTGGGTACCAGCAGGGATACCAATAACTTGAACTTTGAGTTCCTTCTCCTCCGGCAAGGCAAAGGTATGGAACGGGATCCCCGCGTCCGTGAGGAACTTCTGCGCAATACGGAAGCACTCCACGGTCGTGGGGTTCAGGCGAATGGAATTGTCACCTTGAGCCGAAGCAGTCAAGGTGCCAGAAGGAGTGCACCGGTGTATCCGACGCATGAAATTAGCCCAATCCGAAGGCCGGGCGAAAATCAGAGGCGGGATACGCCGGGGCTGGTCGGGTTGTTGCTGGGAATTGGCCATGGTAGATTGCCCCGCGGTTGAGCCTCGGCGCGAAGTCCGACCGGATTCAGTGGAGGTGGCACTGACACGCCGTTTCCGGCTGACAGATTGCCAGGCACCATCAGTATCCATGGCCGAGTCCGCGTCGTGAGTTTCCCCCGACGAGGTAGGTGTAGGGTGGTCCTGAGAAGGGCCATCCGGGAGTGGTTGCGCCAGAGCGCGAGCAGGAATTGAGAGGTCCTGAGAAGGACCGACGGAAGCAGGTTGGCCCTGAGAAGGGCCGACGGAAGATGGGTTGCGGGCAGCCATCGGCGAGGCGAAGCCTACGCCTTAGGCGGAACGGACTATTGGACTAACCAAGCACTACGATAAGCAAAATACAAAAGTAGCTCACTTACCAAAGCTCCAGGCAGCAGCGGAACACACACGAAACACTGCACGGCACAAGAACACAACACTGCACTGAACACTACACTGCACTGCACTTTCTTGAGTAGATGTTAAACTTGCAAATAAAACTTGTAAACTGCACTAACGCACTGTTTAAGACACGGTTAAAACCGGAGACTTGAACACACTGTAAAAGCAGGATTTTCCCATGAAGAGGAGCTCAAAAAGAGATGTTGATCCTTCGAATCGATGGGCGATTGAATCGGCGGGGCGAAAGCATCGCATTAAGTACTTTATGGCATGGCGCGATGCGAGCCTCTCACACACCTTCTTGTTTCTGATTGGTCGATGATGCTGTTCTTACCTGTGCGGGGGTTGAAATTAGTATAACAATTAGCACAGGTAGCATCGCGGGAAATAAGCAGCCTTCCCCACAGTACTTCTCGGAAAACAAGTGAGTAACTAATGGCATAACTTGGTGCGAGCCAATCATACACCATCTTTATTGTGATTGGCTGATGGTGTCATTTTTACCTGTACGTGGGAGTACTTTGCTGAATTTATAAGTACAGGTAGCATGGCAGGACAGCTTTAGCCTATACCGCAGTACTGTGGGCCTGTACGTAAACACCCGGCGTGCAGGATTTTTATGCCACTGATGATGGCAGCCAGTGGAGCTGCCGAAACGTTTGGTTTTGTTATAAACCATGGACCACGGCCAAACAGCCCGGATATCCTGAACAATTCAGCTACAGAACGGCTTGTAAAAGTGTTTGGAGAAGTGGGACTCCGTAATGCACCAGCAATGTTTGAAAGATGGATGGGTTTGGTCCTCCGAAGCCTGAAATGGAAAACTTGTCTTATTTGTTTAGACAATGACAAAGTTATTGAGAAGACTTTTAAAGACCATTTGGAGGTTCTAACGAGGATTCACTGTGCCCAGCTGAAGCTGAGAACGAAGAAGTGTTCTCTATTCCAGAACGGACAACAGTACCTGGGCCATCTGGTCTCGGGAGCGGGTGTTAATACACAATAAAGTAGACAACATATGAGACTGGCCAGTTTCGAAAAGTAAACACAAAGTTCGGAGTTTCCTGGTGTTATGCTCATATTACAGATGTTTTGTAAAAACTTTGCTACTATTGTTAAATCACTACATGAACTAATGGAAAATAAACAAACCTTGCAGTGGTCTAAAGAGTGTGATCAAGTATTCAGGGCTTTAAAAATTGCAATATGTTTACACCCAATTCTTGCTTTCCCAGCTTCCAAATGGAAGTACATCATAAACACAGATTCAACCAATACTGGTTTAGGAGCAGTTGTGTCTCAAGTGCAAAACAGTGAAGAATGAATAGAAGCGTATTACAGCAAGAGTCTTTATAAATCAGAGATAAATTATTGCATTACAGGGAGAGAGCTGCTGGCTATCGTCCTAGCTTTGGAGCACTTCCATAAATACCTTTATGGCAGAGAGTTTTCACTACGCATCGACCATGCCGCGCTTGCATGGCTCTTGAGATTTAAAAATCCGGAAGGGTAGTTGGCAAGGTGGCTCGAACGTCTGCAAGAGTACAATTACAAGGTATAACATCGTCGGGGTTCCTTCATGGTAATGCAGATGGCTTATCCCGAAGACCGTGCTCGGAAAGTTGCCGACATTGCCGCAGAAAGGAAGAACAGAACGTAAAAGTGAACATGTGTTCAAACCATCACTGTAGGTTTTCTAGCAGACGGCTAGACGACACAAGATTTTCGACAAGAACAGATGACTGATGAAGACATTGAACCGATCTTGACAGCAAAAGAGGAAGTTTGCCGCCCGGAATGGCAAGATGTCTGTCATGGTTCCGAAGTGATTAAGAGCTACTGGGCATAGCGGGAATCTCCAACCTCGGAGAACGGATTGCTGAAAAGGTTTTGGGAAAGTGCAGATGGACGAGATTTCGTCATTCAGTTGATTGTTCCCCGAAGTAAAGTTTAGTCTGTTTTGAAGGAGATCCTTGATGGAGCGTCTGGAGGTAATCTTGGCGTTAATAAAACAATTGATAAAATACGGAAACCATTCTCTTAGCTTCATCTTCGCCACGACGTAGAGGAATTGTGTCGGGCGTGTGAAATATATGCCGCAAGCAAGGTTCTACGAACCAGAAGCAAGAGGAAAATGAGACAGTATTCGAAATTGGACTGCATTCGAAAGAATTGCCATAGACATTGCCGTACCTTTCCCAGTTACTGACGCTGGAAACCGGTACATCATGGTTATAGGTGCTGTTTTACTAAGAAGGTGGAAGCTTATACAATTCCAAATCAGGAGGTTACCACAGTGGCAAAGCCGGTAGTTCATAACTTCTATTGCCGTTATACATTCCCTATGGAAATCCATATGGATCAAGGCAGAAATTTCAAGACAGAAGTGTTTAAAGAATTATGCCATCTACTCGGAATTCGAAAAACTAGGACATCGCCTCTCCAACCTCAGCCCGATGGAATCGTTGAGAAGTTCAGTAGGACATTGAGCAAATTCTGTCAAATGTTGTTGACGAGAACCAAACTGGGACCAGCGTATACCATTATTCCTAATGGTGTATAGGTTATCAGTACATGACACAACCGGCATCACTCCATTAATGTTGGTGTTTGGGCGGCATATTCGCCTTCCTATGGCCTTGATCTTCGGATCACCTGAGACTCAGTTTCAGGAGCCGCAGAATTATTCCTCACAATTAGAAAATCAACTGCGAGATATGAATCGCTTAATAAGAGGACGGCTGAAGATAGCTAGTGATAAAATAAAAACTCGGTATTACATTCGCAGCAATAGTGTGCGTTTCGAAGAAGGGTATCAGTTCTGATTGTACAACCCAAAGCGCCGTCGTGGTCACTCACCTAAACTTCAAACTAACTGGGAAGAACCTTACACTGCGAAGAAGCAAATCGACGATGTTGTGTATCGGATTCAACAGGAAGGATAGCGGAAATTCGAGGCCGTCCACCTAGATCGATTGGGCAATATTACTTAAGAGACGGTTTGCTAGTTCGGAACGAACAGGCTTATGGCATAGGCAGTGCTTCGAAATCACGTAACGCTCTCGAAAAGTCAGCTGGTGCAGTTACGCGAAAGTTCTACGCGTTTCTTAGGTAGCCAAGCGTCAAGGCCAAGCAGATAAGTACCCTCTAGACTGTTCGAGTACTTGTACAACGAAAATTATGCTGGCACGCCGCCAAAAGAATGGAAAATTATTCTGGAACATCTGTGGGACCTATGTAAGCAACAGCGCGCGGGTTAGAAGTTAGTTATACCTGGTGAGATTGTACAGTACGGATGAAGTGATCATGGATAATGATTACTGTGTTATAATTAGTGCGGGACTCTTAA